>JAGFNQ010005178.1:105661-230295 GCA_024364735.1 Boesenbergia rotunda | reverse complement strand
TTTATATAATAAATTTATTCTTTTTATGGAAATTAAAATGAACCATGGATTGGTTTATTTTATTTTATAAAATCAATTATGAATTGATTTTTCGATGATAAGAAAATTTATATAATAAATTTTATTTCTTTTTATGGAAATTAAAATGAACCATGGATTGATTTATTTTATTTTATAAATATCAATGATGAATTGATTTTTCCATTGAGAGAAAAAAATTTATATAATAATTTATTCTTTTATGGAAATTAAAATGAACCATGGATTTGTTTATTTTATTTTATAAAATCAATTATGAATTGATTTTTTCATGATAAGAAAAATTTATATAATAAATTTTTGTGAAAATTTATTCCATAATAAAAGGGGAGATGTGTTTGTTTTATTATAAATTTAGTTATAATAAAACCTGGCATAACGGAATAATTCATAAGAAAATTTATAGGATAAATTTCTTATGAAAATTTATTCTGTTAAAGGGGAGACTTGGTGATGGAGAGACTACTATATAAAGGAACCAAGGCAAGGCTTGAATTCCAATTAAGAGATTAAGTAGCAAGCTCTCTATCTCTCTCTTATTCTCTCCCTCTCTCTCTAGGGCCGGCGCCCTCTCTCTCTCTCTAGGGCCGGCGTCCACTCTCCTCCCCTAGGGCTGGCGCCCCCTTCAAGTTGCCGTGAGCCATCTCCACCAAGAAGGTGCCGAAGAAGAAGAAGAAGCGGGTCGCAACTCCTTCCTTCCAACGGAATGTTGATTCCATTACTTGGTGGTTAGTTTCCATCTCTTTCTCTTGATATTCTAGTTGTGCCTTTGGAGAATCTAGTAGTTCTCGTCGGCACAAAACTTGTAACGCCCGCTTTTTTTTTTTTCATAAAGCAGTGTTACGTTAACATGCTTATGGCATGTAGACATCATAATGCAGCGGAAACCTTTAACTTACACCTACATGCACTTACTACCCTTCCTAACATCATAACATGGGAACTTGGCATATTAACTTTATACCTAACATCATATCATGTCATACTTAGCATCATGCCATACATATCATCATGTCATTCTTAGCATCATGTCATACATAGCATCCTGTCATAGAGTCACATTCAAGCACATACAAGTAGAGGTAAAGTTCTATCATAAAGCGAGCAAACAAATGGTCTCGTGGCCAAGTCACTATCACACACATACTTTATTGCCCTCCTGCTGCTTCCTTACGGTCCCCTTGCGTGATCTTCGGTATAAGGAAATTAAGACTATAAGCACACAGGCTTAGTAAGACTCATTCCTACTCACTAAAATCATTCATCACTTAATCATGAGCATCTTAAACATTAACATACTTAGTGCTTTACTCAGCACATAAGTCTTTATGAGCACTTACCATACATTTGACTTGACTTGAACTTAACTTAATCCTTTTCGTAGCATAGCATATACATAAACATAAAACATTCATGGCTTGGCATAACACTTGGCATAGACATAACCATCACAAACATTCATAGCATGGCATAATACTTGGCATAGACATAAACATAATAACATAACTTCATAAACATTCCTAACATGAACCTAAATAAAATCATGACATCCTAACTTAGCATAAACACAATTAAATCATGGCATCATAACTTAGCATGGACATAAATAAAATCATAGCATTCTAACCTAGCATAAACATAATTAAATCATGGCATTCTAACCTAGCACAAACATAATAAAATCATGGCATCCTAAACTATCATGAACATAAATAAAATCATGGCATTCTATCCTAGCGTAAACATAATTAAATCATGGCATCCTAAACTATCATGAACATAAATAAAATCATGGCATCCTAAACTAGCATAAACATAATTAAATCATGGTATCATAATTAACATGAACATAAATAAAATCATGGCATTAGAACTTAGCATAAAGATAATTAAATCATGGCATCATAATTAACTTAAACATAAATAAAATCATGACATTCTAACTTAGCATAAACATGTTTTTCATAAATATTCTTTGCATAAACATACTTTTCATAACATAATGCATAACATGGATGGATGTATGGACAAATGCATATATTATAAGGATGCTTAATCTTTAAAAACATACTTTTCATTACTTAAACATAATCATATCATTCATTGGGCCCTGGTTTGTACCACATTCATTCATCATATGCGCGCATCCCTAAGTAAATACGAGGTAGCTAATCTCGACATAATAGGGTAAGGACAGCTTCATCGGTAGTCCCGAACCGTAAGGACAGCTTCATCGGTAGTCCCGAACCGTGGACAACTTCATCGGTAGTCCCGAACCGTGGACCTTACTTAGGTCCGGTACAAGCCCATAAAATAAAATAAAATGCTTTCACATGCTTTTTCATTCATCATCATTCATTCATCATACTTGTCATTCATCATCATTCATTCATCATACTTAACATCATCGTTATGCCTTAAAGGCATGTACTTTAACCTCATTCATAAGATATGGCATACATACATCTTATTCATAAAACATGGCATACATACGTATCATTCATAAGACATGGCATACATGCATATTATTCATAAAAACATGGCATATCATTTATAAGACATGGCGTACATACATATCATTCATAAATCATGGCACTTGTCTAAACATCTATGACTTAACATATAATTCATGACTTACAAAATAAGGGTTTGGTTAACATAGAACTTCTTCCATCTTACTAAGCATCTTTGGAGGTTTAACCCAACCCTAACCCTAGGTTAGGCCCTTGGCCGAAAGCCCCAAGGAACCATAGGTTCATGAAGCTTCACATAACTTCCCCAAACAACATCCCATACATACATACTAGGCCATAGGAAACATTTGATTCCATACTTAAGGCCAACCCTAATCCTTTAACCCTAATCTTGCTCTTGGCCGAAACTTCAAGGCCATGGGGCATGGAAAAATTTCCATTAAAATCCCCAAATCAATTGTTAGACACCAACCATACCTTACCATAGGGCCATTTGGGGCACTTACTTGAAATGAGTCCTAACATTCCACCCTATTAGGGTACTTGGCCGAAACCTATAGGGTCTCTAGGCCATTTGAAACATTCACATAGATACCCTCCATCTCCCTTATATCATGACAATACATAAAACAAGCCCTTGAGGTTTTAAACCCAACCCTACACAAGGGTTCTTTTTGTTGGCCGAAACCCTAGGGTATCCTAGGGTACTCCAAAATTTCCCAAAAATTATCCTTAATCTCTAAACATCATAAGGGAACATTAAATAACATTATAAAGATTTTTAGCATCATTATGGACCCTAAAACATTGTGGCCGAAACCCATAGGGTCTCTAGGGTGTTGATTTTGTTCCTTTCATGTTGGCCGAAACCCTAGGGTATCCTAGGGTACTCCAAAAATTCTCAAAAATTATACTTAACCTCTAAACATAATAAGGGTACATTAAATAACATTATAAAGATTTTTGGCATAATTATAGACCTTAAAATCCTTGTGGCCGAAACCCATAAACCTAGGGTTCTTGATTTTCTTCCCTTTTAACATCAAATCCAAAAACCAAACAATATATCATGCTAAAAATCATGGAAATCATAAGGAACTATTATACCACAGGTGAGGGAGTCATACCTTGGGTTTCTTGATTTTTTGAACGTTGAGAGAAGAAGAAGATTGCAAAATCTTTGGATCCTTGCCTCCTTGTCCTTGTATCCTTGGAAAACCCTTAGATCTTGGAGATAAGACCTCTTGTGGAGCTTTTCTAAGGGGAAACCCTTCCTTGGGTGTTCAGCTAGGATCAGGGGAGGAAGAGGAAGAATTTGCAATGTGATGGAAGGAAGAAATAACTCCCAAAACCCCCCTCTTTATAGCCCATTAAGGAGGTAAATGAAGAGTCTCTCCATGATCCTTCATCTTCTTCTATGCCTTAACCAATATCCACTTCATTCCCTCCTAACAATACCTTGCTAGGTGAGTTGGTTAGTGCATACATGGTTGTACAAGAGGTCCAAGATTCAATTCTTGTTAGTTGCACAATTTTTTCCCACTTATTTTATTTTATTTTTCCTAGTATTTTCGAAAATTCCTTAAGAATTCCCCCATAATTATGTTAATATTTCTTATTAAAATCCCTTTATATTTATACTAATTTTCACCTAAAATCCAAAAATTATGGTACTAAAAAGCCCATATAAGGCCCATTAGTGCCCTTTTTCCCAATTTAAATGAGAAAACATGGATTTTCTAGGCCAAGTTTGCATTAATATTTCTAGGTTCCTCGAAAATTATCTAGACATGCTTAATATTTTAAGTAAATATTAAGAGAATTTTCGGGTCGTTACAATTCCCCATACCTCGTGAAAGTTCATCCTCGAACTTAGAACAGCTCTGGGTACTTGCGCCTCATCTCGTCCTCGCGTTCCCAGGTAGCTTCCTCGAACCGCTGGCTTTGCCATAAGACCTTGACTAAGGGTACCTCCTTACTCCTCAGCTTCTTGACCTCCCTATCCAAAATCTGAATGGGTCTGCTCTCATAACTTAGGTCCTCTTGTACTTGCACTGTCTGCGGCTCGATCACTCGGTCCATATTTAGAATACACTTTTTTTTGCAGGGACACATGGAATACGTTATGGATAGCTGGCATCTCTGAAGGTAGCTCCAGCTCGTATGCCACCTTACCAACTCTTTTCAGAATCAGGTACGGCCCCACATAACGCGGACTTAGTTTTCCTTTCCTCCCGAATCTTGTCACCCCTTTCATAGGAACCACTTTCAGAAACACCCAATCTCCAACATTAAACTCCAGTGGTCTACGCCGAACATCGGCATAACTCTTTTGTCGGCTCTGTGCAGTTTCTATCCGTTGTCGAATATTCTGTATAGCTCGGGTGGTGCTGTCAATGACATCCGTTGTGAGCTCCATTTCCTTCTTTTCACCACCCTCATACCAACAGACCGGCGACCTACATCTCCTCCCATACAATGCTTCATAAGGTGCCATTCCAATAGTAGCTTGGTAGCTATTGTTGTATGCGAATTCCGCTAAACATAGATATCGACACCAGCTTCTTTAGAAATCCAAGGCACACGCTCGCAACATATCTTCTAGTACTTGATTCACCCGTTCAGTTTGCCCATCAGTCTGAGGGTGAAAAGAGTTACTGAACCTTAGTTTAGTGCCGAGAGACTTCTGGATGCATTCCCAAAAATGTGAAGTAAAGCGACCATCTCTATCTGAGATGATGGTCTTGGGAACCCCATGAAGTCTGATCATCTCCTTAACATATAATTGAGCTAGTGTCATTAATAGCTCTACGATGTAATTATAGGCATATATCATAATTATATAGTCATTATAATTATGGGTAAACCTAATAATAGTATGCTTCCGAAATATTAGTTCACAACATGAGCTATGAATTATATTAGTTAATGGTTATTATATGATAAATGATATCATATTTATTATATTACCATAAAATAACTTAAGGTAATCTTATATATTATATATCAGATAATAGTGAAACATACGTTGATAATTCTAATATTTATAATTAGTATGAAAATATAGTGGACCCATAATCTATAATAAGTGTTAATATAATTAGGACACTACCCTATGCGTATCATTTTAGGTTATACCGTATGACTTATACCATTAATTATATTAGTATTAGTATAATGGAACTAATACTATATGCTAACATAGGTGAGAGTGTTATAATCTTATGTATCTAGGCTATCATATAATTCCCTACATGAGACTATATCATAGGTTATACATAATATCATAAATTATAGTTATTTATCATATAAATTATAGGTATAATACCTATAATTTTCTTATGGAATAATATGTATATTATGACAATACTTATATGATAAGGAATTAGTATAGTTATATTTATAATAATCTTATATTAGTACACACTCTCATATTATTATCATTTGCTCTATATAATAGAATATAATTATATTATATGATTGGTAACTCATATAATGTACAGGTTACATAACATTATGTTTATACTATGTTCACCTTAATTACTAATATTATGATGGTGCTCAATTAATACCATGTTTATGAACATAAGGTTGAGTCACACTTATGACTAATTGTATTATGACTAACTTAGACCTAATGTATAAGGCAGAATACTTATACATGATTGTCTTATGATGTGACTTGAGATAGGTTATGATATAAGGTATATTGAGCATCAGGTCGGCAATGAAGTAGTCTTATTAATTCTATTACTCTGTCTTCTAGCCATGCTTTTCTCCACCAAAGACAAGTATGGCCAATATCAGTTTTTTTTTCTACTCCTATATTATTCTAAATATTAAATTCATAAAAGAAGATAAAATATCGTTCATCGTTACATATCTTAAAGTACTTTTTAATCATAACTATCGTTCATACTTGCATATCTTAAAATCATAAAGCATCTTACTACTATCAGATATGTAAAGGGTACTTACTTGGAAGCTGCAGGAAGAGGGCTTGATGTGTGTGTAGTGAGATGGTTACTGCTCTGATACCAACCTGTAACGCCCGTTTTTTTTTCATAAAGCGGCGTTACGTTAACATGCTTATGGCATGTAGACATCATAATGCAGCGGAAACCTTTAACTTACACCTACATGCACTTACTACCCTTCCTAACATCATAACATGGGAACTTGGCATATTAACTTTATACCTAACATCATATCATGTCATACTTAGTATCATGCCATACTTATCATCATGTCATTCTTAGCATCATGTCATACATAGCATCTTGTCATAGAGTCACATTCAAGCACATACTAGTAGAGGTAAAGTTCTATCATAAAGCGAGCAAACATATGGTCTCGTGGCCAAGTCACTATCACACACATACATTATTGCCCTCCTGCTGCTTCCTTATGGTCCCCTTGCGTGATCTGCGGTATAAGGAAATTAAAACTATAAGCACACAGGCTTAGTAAGACTCTTTCCTACTCACTAAAACCATTCATCACTTAATCATGAGCATCTTAAACATTAACATACTTAGTGCTTTATTCAGCACATAAGTCTTTATGAGCACTTACCATACATTTGACTTGACTTGAACTTAACTTAATCCTTTTCGTAGCATAGCATATACATAAACATAAAACATTCATGGCTTGGCATAACACTTGGCATAGACATAACCATCACAAACATTCATACCATGGCATAATACTTGGCATAGACATAAACATAATAACATAACTTCATAAACATTCCTAACATGAACCTAAATAAAATCATGGCATCCTAACTTAGCATAAACACAATTAAATCATGGCATCATAACTTAGCATGGACATAAATAAAATCATAGCATTCTAACCTAGCATAAATATAATTAAATCATGGCATTCTAACCTAGCACAAACATAATAAAATCATGGCATCCTAAACTATCATGAACATAAATAAAATCATGGCATTCTATCCTAGCGTAAACATAATTAAATCATGGCATCCTAAACTATCATGAACATAAATAAAATCATGGCATCCTAAACTAGCATAAACATAATTAAATCATGGCATCATAATTAACATGAACATAAATAAAATCATGACATTCTAACTTAGCATAAACATAATTAAATCATGGCATCATAATTAACATAAACATAAATAAAATCATGGCATTCTAACTTAGCATAAACATGTTTTTCATAAATATTCTTTGCATAAACATACTTTTCATAACATAATGCATAACATGGATGGATGCATGGACAAATGCATATATTATAAGGATGCTTAATCTTTAAAAACATACTTTTCATTACTTAAACATAATCATATCATTCATTGGGCCCTGGCTTGTACCACATTCATTCATCATATGCACGCATCCCTAAGTAAATACGAGGTAGTTAATCTCGACCTACTAGGGTAAGGACAGCTTCATCGGTAGTCCCAAACCGTAAGGACAGCTTCATCGGTAGTCCCGAACCGTGGACAGCTTCATCGGTAGTCCAGAACCATGGACCTTACTTAGGTCCGGTACAAGCCCATAAAATAAAATAAAATGCTTTCACATGCTTTTTCATTCATCATCATTCATTTATCATACTTGTCATTCATCATCATTCATTCATCATACTTGTCATTCATCAACATTCATTCATCATACTTAACATCATCGTTATGCCTTAAAGGCATGTACTTTAACCTCATTCATAAGACATGGCATACATACATCTTATTCATAAAACATGGCATACATATGTATCATTCATAAGACATGGCATACATGCATATTATTCATAAAACATGACATATCATTTATAAGACATGGCATACATACATATCATTCATAAATAATGGCACATGTCTAAACATCTATAACTTAACCTATAATTCATGACATACAAACTAAGGGTTTGGTTAACATAGAACTTCTTCCATCTTACTAAGCATCTTTGGAGGTTTAACCCAACCCTAACCCTAGGTTAGGCCCTTGGCCGAAAGCCCCAAGGAACCATAGGTTCATGAAGCTTCACATAACTTCCCCAAACAACATCCCATACATACATACTAGGCCATAGGAAACATTTGATTCCATACTTAAGGCCAACCCTAATCCTTTAACCCTAATCTTGCTCTTGGCCGAAACTTCAAGGCCATGGGGCATGGAAAAATTTCCATTAAAATCCCCAAATCAATTGTTAGACACCAACCATACCTTACCATAGCGACATTTGGGGCCCTTACTTGAAATGAGTCCTAACTTTCCACCCTATTAGGGTACTTGGCCGAAACCTATAGGGTCTCTAGGCCATGTGAAACATTCACATAAATACCCTCCATCTCCCTTATATCATGACAATACATAAAACAAACCCTTGAGGTTTTAAACCCAACCCTACACAAGGGTTCTTGTTGTTGGCCGAAACCCTAGGGTATCCTAGGGTACTCCAAAATTTCCCAAAAATTATCCTTAATCTCTAAACATCATAAGGGAACATTAAATAACATTATAAAGATTTTTAGCATCATTATGGACCCTAAAACACTGTGGTCGAAACCCATAGGGTCTCTAGGGTGTTGATTTTGTTCCTTTCATGTTGGCCGAAACCCTAGGGTGTCCTAGGGTACTCCAAAAATTCCCAAAAATTATACTTAACCTCTAAACATCATAAGGGAACATTAAATCACATTATAAAGATTTTTGGCATAATTATAGACCTTAAAATCCTTGTGGCCGAAACCCATAAACCTAGGGTTCTTGATTTTCTTCCCTTGTAACATCAAATCCAAAAACCAACCAATATATCATGCTTAAAATCATGGAAATCATAAGGAACTATTATACCACAGGTGAGGGAGTCTTACCTTGGGATTCTTGATTTTTCGAACGTTGAGAGAAGAAGAAGATTGCAAAATCTTTGGATCCTTGCCTCCTTGTCCTTGTATCCTTGGAAAACCCTTAGATCTTGGAGATAAGACCTCTTGTGGAGCTTTTCCAAGGGGAAACCCTTCCTTGGGTGTTCGGCTAGGATGAGGGGAGGAAGAGGAAGAATTTGCAAAGTGATGGAAGGAACAAATAACTCCCAAAACCCCCCTCTTTATAGCCCATTAAGGAGGTAAATGAAGAGTCTCTCCATGACCCTTCATCTTCTTCTATGCCTTAACCAATATCCACTTCATTCCCTCCTAACAATACCTTGCTAGGTGAGTTGGTTAGTGCATACATGGTTGTACAAGAGGTCCAAGGTTCATCCTTGGTAGTTGCACAATTTTTTTCCCACTTATTTTTATTTTATTTTTCCTAATATTTTCGAAAATTCCTTAAAAATTCCCCCATAATTATGTTAATATTTCTTATTAAAATCCCTTTATATTTATACTAATTTTCACCTAAAATCCACCAAAAATTATGGTACTAAAAAGTCCATATAAGGCCCATTAGTGTCCTTTTTCCCAATTTAAATGAGAAAACATGAATTTTCTAGGCCAAGGTTTGCATTAATATTTCTAGGTTCCTCAGAAAATTATCTAGACATGCTTAATATTTTAAGTAAATATTAAGAGAATTTTTTGGGTCGTTACAAAACTCGTGGCTTTGCTAAGTCATCCCGAAGAGAACTTGGCGTGGACGCGAATAGAGGCGGAGCTTCCAAGGGACGGTACGGTTGGATCTCGTCCCTTACTTCGAGTTACGCTAGGTATTGAGTAAATTAGTTTACTTTCTGCAAAATTTTAATTTATGATCATGTCCACACATCATAAGGTTGCATACTAGATACGTGGTTAAAATAATTTGAGATATTATTTATGCTAATTCTTCCGCTGCACGTAATTATTTTTTAAAATTACGAACCCATATCCATGTCAACATGCACCCGGTCCCAACAGACCCACCCTCCAAATAGTGGCCGAACAGAGCAATACAGGGCAAATGCACACACTCTATAGTATCCACTAACCCATGAGTGGCCGTGTGCGCATATCGTGTACCGGAAGACGATAGGCTCAACCACAAGGGAGTCGCTGATCGCCGGCATGCAACAATGCAAGGATGGTGTATGATATGTACACATACATCCCTCACCAAGTCCTCAGTATACTAAGTCTCAGTCTGAATCCTATAACAGGGAATACCGATAACCTACAAGGTATACTAGCCGAAAATTAATGATCCCTCAATGTCAAATGCAAGAGATACACCACGATATCTAAGCATACAAATAGATATGACAATACTTGATACTGTATGGAACTAAAAGCATAATAACTCAGGGATAACAACAGGTATCGAGAACAAGCATTCTAAACAAGGATAGCATATAAACTTACTGCTATCTATAACCGTCTATGCATAACAACATGACAATATCATCAAAGATAAGTCAAAAGGGTACCCGCCTCCAAGAGTAGAAGTCCGTATCAAATGAGATAGAACCACCCGTCAATAATCCAATCAAGCTCTTGTATCAAGGATGTATTTAATTAGCTATTATACAAATGATAGCTAGCTAATAAATCCCTAAACCATGCTCGGGTTTACCTAACCATTTCCTTTCCATTTAATTACCTCTAATTAAATGATAGGTTCCCAATTACCCGTGTAATTAAGATTTAGGGTTATGTTTTACTTTAAGTTTAATCATAAACTTCAATCCAACTCTAAATATCATGAGACAACATCTCAAGATCTAATACAAAGTTACCTAAACTATTCTAAGTAGGTTAATCTGCCATTCACATTGTAATTTGATGCTAAAGCACTATACAGCCTAATAATCCAACACAGGGCTTACCATTCGGTTGCCAATTCCAAAAGAAAGATAATCCCCTCACAGCCTAATATCAAATGGCTACAACACAGACCAGATCAAGACATCAATTAACGCATCTTAAACCTCAAACACACCCGTAGCTCAGAATGGCAGAAACAACAGAACAAGCAGAATTGAGCAGGAGTTTAGTGATCACCTAACACAGCAGGAAATCCTTAGGCTCACGGCTGGAATCTCCCTCGGCTCCCAAAGCGGAACCACACAGTAAGTTGAGGCTGGGAGGAAGCAATGAATCCCAACTCCAATATCGAATTGGTCCTGCCACCACACACAGGAATCAATGTCGGCATGACTCCTCAGCTCTACTCCTTCAGCTTTGTGGCAAAAACAATACAAGGAAGCATACTGAGATTGAAACCCAGCTACTTTGGTTAATCTAGAGATCTTCTTACCTCTGATAGCTTCGCTGAAGCTCCACTGCCCACGTCTAGTAGATCAGGCAATGGAACACGCAAGAATCTTCTTCCCAATCCCATTGCCTCCGATCGATAAGTAGACTAAAACCCAAGTTAGGCCCAGCGACGAGGGGTACCTTCTCCGATCTGATTCAAGCCAGGAGAGGGGACGAGTTAGGTTGCCGACTTCCACCATGATACGGTCAACCAGGCTGAGCTCCGACGCAGAAGAGTTTGGGTAGATTGTTGTCCCGCTCGGTACCCTAGCAATCGGCCCGTGGGGAGGTGGGTTGTGACAGGGCTGATCACCGTTGGGCTGCGGCTAGGGCTCGCGAGAAGAAAGGGCGAAGGAAGGGAAGTCGGCGTGGCTGTGGTTGAGCTGTGGAGTGGACGTGAGTTACGGCTAGGGCACGGTGGCGAAGGAGAAGCTAGGGCGGCTTTAATGTGTGCATATATGCATTTAAGTCCCTGCTTCCATCCTAATTCCAACTGAGTCCCTAGTTTCGAGTTCTTAGCAATTAACCCCCTCTAAATTCTGCTCTATTGCTTCCAGACCCTTGATTGAAGTTTTTAGCCCTTTAGACCTCAAAATATTTTGTTGTATTCCATTTTACTCTCCGAATTTTGTCTAAGGGCCCGATAACCCTAGGGTGTTTTTTGAAAAATTTTCTAGAGCGGAATAAAAGTGTCGGATTTAACACAAGAAATCCTGGCAAAGGGTTGGGCAAAGAAGTTCTGGTCAAGGACTGGGCAAGAAGACCTGACCGGAAGTCGGGCAAAGAAGTCCTGGTCGAGGACTAGGCACGAAGTCCTGGCAAGGGGCTAGGCACCGAAGACCTGACCGGAAGTTGGGCACAAAGACCTGGTCAGGTGGATCGGGCAAAAGTCCAACTGGAGGAGCCGGTTGGCAAAAGGTAAACTCTCCTGAGAGGAGTAGGTGAGGACGTGTACCCCGTCGAGGAACAGTAGGCGTCGGTTCGACCTAGGGTTTGATTTGGGAGACCCGAAGTCAGAACCAAGACAACTACGATTGTAATTACTACTTATTATGTTTTTGGGACTAACATTAGTTGCAGGGTCGAAGGACTGGTCGTCTGCAAGTGAAGGTTCTTCACTGGGCCTAGGCGCTCGAATGGAGTCAGGTGCCCGATTGGGCTCAGGCGCACGTAAGGATACGGGCGCCCAAGGGTGAAGGCAAAAACCAAAAACCAGCTGTGAAGCCACTGAACCAAGGCGGATCTGGCACCCGTGAGGTCACGGGTGCCTCCATCAGCTCAGGCACCCAAGTGGGGAGGATAAGCGCTGACCAAGCCCACGGATAAGGTTTCCTAGATCGAAGGGCACGTGTCAGGCACCCCTAACCTATCAGGCGCCCGATAGAGGACTACAAAAGGGGCTCGACCCCAAGGCTTCAACAACAAAGTTTTCTAACTCTCCAAAGCTTTTCGTTCAATTGCTACGCCTTGACAAACTCCGACTTTGAGATTCTAGCGCCGACGACGACCCTCTGGTCTGAAATACGATCCACATCGGGCATCGCTAACGAAAAGTGTAACAAGTTTCATTTCCGCTATATTCCTGTACTCAATTTGTAAACTGCTTTGCGCGTTTATAGTATTGCCCAAAGTTAATGGTCAAGGACCATGGGGCTTGGAGTAGGAGCCGATCGCGACTCTGAACCAAGTAAAAAATCGTGTGTTCTTGTGTGCACATAATTATTTCTGCTGCGTTTTCGCTCTTTATTCTATCCGAAAAGTTTTAACGATATTCACCCCCCTCTATCGTTTTTCTCGATCCAACATAGACATCATGCGAAATGGGTGGAGTTCATTTAATTATTTCCTTATGTGATTAAGTATAAACTAGGTATGGAAGATACTATTACAGATGCTTTATCTCGAAGGTATACTTTGCTCTCTACATTGAACACTCAATTGTTTAGATTTGAATACATTAAAGATGTATATTCTAAAGATCCTGACTTTAGAAATGTATTTGAAGTTTGTGACCATGCTACATTTGGGATGTTTTATAGGCATGAGGGATTTCTATTTAGAGTTAATAGGTTATGTGTGCCTAACTATTCATTAAGGGAATTATTAGTCCAAGAAGTTCATGGTGGGGGACTATTGGGACATTTTGGAGTGAGAAAAACTCTAGAAGTTTTGTTAGAAAATTTCTTTTGGCCGCCTATGAAATGAGATGTAGTCAAATTTTATGAGAAGTGTATCACATGTAAGCAAGCAAAATCTAAATCTTTACCTCATGGATTGTATACACCTCTACCAATTCCTGGTGAACCTTGGGTTGATATTTCTATGGACTTCATTGTAGGTTTACCAAGGTCAAAACGAGGTATGGATTCTATTTTTGTGGTTGTTGACAAATTTTCTAAAATGGCTCATTTTATTCCTTATAGAAAAACTGATGATGCTAACCATATTGCTGATCTCTTCTTTAGGGACATTGTACGACTTCATGGATTGCCGAAAAGTATAGTTTCAGATCGTGATGCAATGTTTCTAAGCTACTTTAGGAAGACACTATGGGACAAATTGGGATCAAACTTGTTGTTTTCTACAACGTGTCCTCCACAAACAGATGGACAAATAGTTAGATGTATATACTAAAAGACTTGCTCTTTTAATATATGAGATCATCTATTTTTTGAAAAGAGAATCACAACAACACTAGATGCGTGTTTACATTAGTATATGCATAAAAGTCCAATACTATACACTGTAGATAATATGGTGTGTGGTGACACACGGAAGATCGTGTTATCAGTCCCTTGCATAGTATAAGTAAGAGGCTCATAACCGAGATGGATTTGGACAAACAATCGGGATGGTTGTAATGTAATTAGGTGTGGATTATCTTGACCATAGAATTACACTAGTGTACTTTGTACTAATGTACTTTGTGTGTATTGAGCAGGACTAAAATTGAGATCATCCAATTTGTACTGACATAACAATTGAATTGGATCTCAGATTTATTATGGAGTACAATCCCTAAATCTCGATATAATAACGGGCACATATAGATAATAATTATTTCTTTTATTTACCAATGGGAGAGTTTTATTCTGTTAAATCGATAGGCCCGATAAGTTGGAAAATAATATTAATTATATGGTGTGCCGTTGATTATTGATGGAATTCGTGTCCTGGTGAGTCGGGATGATGATGCCCCCTTGATGAGATCAAAAGGTTCATCATGTTAAACCCTGCAGGTGGATTTGATCCGACATGATGATAAGGTTGAGTGGTACTAGTCAAGGAGTCAGAAGTGGATTAATTAAAATTGTCAGTAATTTAAATTAATCAACGGACATTCGATATCTTAAACACGGGGGGATGAATTACTCATAATAAGTGGAGCCCATATGAAAATATGGGAGTTGGTGAGGTAATTCAATGGAGATCCTTTAGTGGAATGGATCTTCATTAATGCATCGGGTTTGGATCCATTAGCAGGCCAAGATCCAACTCCTACTCTTGGTCCCTACCTTAGCCCTATATAAACCCCATGGGATCATGAAACCAAGGCTTAATCATCCAATTAATCCACCCAAGGCTCTCTCTCTTCTCCTCTCTCTTTTCTCTCTCCTAGGGCGCCGGTTAGAGAAGAAGGGAAACCTTCTTCTTCCACATCCCATCTCTTGCCTTCCAAGGGTGCCGATCACTGCTAGAGAAAGGGAGGCTCTTGCTCTCCCTTTTGTGGTGTACGTCGAGGAGGAGAGGTAGCCGGTGGTTGGCGCGCGAGAGGGGCCGGGGGGGGGGGGGGGGAGGCTGTGCAAGGCATCGACGCAAGGTTGAGAAGGAGAGTTGTTTGGCCGGTTTTGGATAAAGGAGAAGCTTGTTTCTCCTCTTCTCCTTCTTCTTCATCTTCCTCTCGATGGTAGCCTTGTGGCCGGCAAAGGGAAGAGCTCCCTTAGGGTTGGCGGCACAAGCTCAAGGGAGATGTGGGCGGCGTTCCAAACCCTAGGGTTAGGGTTTCAGGGAGAGCAAGAAGAAGATCTTTGGTGAGACCTTGGTGATCCTGGTTCTTGGTAACTCGTCACCCACACGACGTCCGGGAGGAGAGGGACATAAGGTAGAAGGCTACGAGGTAAAGGAAGGTATAACTCTCTTCCTTTGGTTCCTTACTTTGTCTCGTCATTTTATGTGTTAATTAATTATTTTGATTGTTGATAATCATAGATAAGAATTAATAATTGAACCCCGATTAATAAATATAAAAAACCGGCGATCCACTCGTCGTCTCTTCCGCGGTCATTCGGTTAGAAGAATTACAAGGCTCGATCTTTGTGATTGACCAAGTTGTAATTCGTACAAAATGATACGATGACGAGATGGCCGTTAGGAGACGGGTCTCCATTCGGATTAAATTTTTTAATGCATAGACATGGAGAGGTCTCTCAAGGATGACCAAGTATTCGCTAGTGAAACCTGCCAAGCCATACCCTACAATTGGTATCAGAGTTGAGGTTTCCGGTTTTGTGTGTTTAGGATTGGTTAATTTTTGGCATTTTTCTTTCATTTTATTTAGCTAGATGATATGTGGATGTGCGTAGGCAAACATTGTGTTGTAGGCACTAGATTCCAACTTATCATGGCCAAATATTTGATATATGTGATTGGTTGTGCAATGTGTTGTAATTAATTAAATCCTCGGGGTTGACGAGGTTCGGTAATATTTAATATTTGTAATTAAATACGTCACCTGTTTAGCCGAGCTTTTTGTTTACATTTCGATCTAGATTTCGTGTACACTCCTTCATGGAGTATATGATTGATGATGTAAATAATTAGCTAGACATCTCAGCTCGAGATCCCTCAAGGTGGCTTGTGTTGGTATGGCTTGGCGGTTTCCAAGAGAACCACGGGGTCGTATCTGAATGACTTCTCTATCGCTACGGATTAAAAAAAAATTTAATCCGAATAGAGACCCGCCCTTCTAAAGACCGGCTCGTCGTCGTGTTAATTAATCCAAGCTACAACTTAGCCGAAACCGATGTTAAGGCCTTGTAACTTTCCGGAATAATTAACCGCGGAAAAGACGACGATTTGGATCGTCAGTTTTTGTGTTTATCTTCGGGGTCCAGTTATTTAATTATTAACTATGATATCAAATCAAAATAATAAACTAACATGCATGAAATGACGAGATAAAGCAACAAGGCTGTAACGCCCGCCCCTCCTTACACTAGGGCAGGGTTACTGAACATAATTTTTTTTTTCGTTTTAGCGGAAGCATTTTGAAACTTGAAACTTGAACATGTAAGGCATGAAACCATTTAAACATCTTAGACATTGAGGAGAGCATGCTAGGTACCTTCACATTCTTATTTGCATAATAGAAGCATGCCACATAGTCATTTCTTAAGACAGAGGAGTAAGTATGAGGAAGGATAACATAATACTAAAGTTCTTTAGCAAGTATAAACTAAGTACTTAGCATATGAGCAAGAGTGAGCATGAAATATCCATATGAGTCTAATTATCTGCAAGTAGCAACTTAGTAAGTATGATTCAACATTTAACATGCAATACTCAGCATATGCATAACTAAATAAAACATGAGTAGATCTTCTTCCACCATGCCACCACCACACACATCTTTGCCCCTCCTGCTGCTCCCTTTAGTTTATCCATTCCTTACCCTTTTCTGCAGTACAAGGGAAACATGGAAACTATAAGCATATAGCTTAGTAAGATCCTTTCCTACTCACAAAATCATACGTTCCATCAAGTAGAGAAAACATCATGTCATAATAGTGCATAGCATTAAAACACTTAACTTAACATAGCATAAGGGAGCATATGTACTTATCATAAGAAGCATACTTGAACTTAACATAATTCACCTTTATAGCATAATAGTCATATAGTCATGACAAGAAATGCGAATGCAAGATGCTCTTTTGAAAACATGCATAGGATGAGTTCATGCATATGCTTTTCTTAAAATCATATATATAGGTACTTAAACATACATCCATCATCATTTGGGGAATCCCGGCTTGTACCTCTTACATACATACATAATGCGCGCATCCCTAATAGGCCGAGGTAGCTAGTCTCTAACCTACTAGGGAAACTAGGTCCGTTCATAGTCCGTCGACCTAGGGGCATCCCCTTACTAGGTCCGTTCATAGTCAGTCGACCTAGGGGCTTCCCTTACTAGGTCCGTTCATAGTCCGTCGACCTAGGGGCTTCTCGGGAGCCCATCCCCTTACTAGGTCCGTTCATAGTCCGTCGACCTAGGGGCTGCATCCGGAGCCCACCCGTGGACCTTGCTAGGATCCGGTACAAGCCATACAAAGTAAAATAGCATACATGGATTTTATCATATCGTAAGCATAGCATATTCTTGTTTCTTACTAGGTCCGTTCATAGTCCGTCGACCTAGGGGTTGCATAGCACATTCTTATCATATCATAAGCATATCATCATAACCTATCACATCATTGTCATATCATGAGCATGGCATGCCTCTTATCTTATCATGAAGAGTGCTCTTAGTCCCGACTTACAGGGAAGCATCTCTTAGGCATTTCATCATACATAAGCCATGCTTAACATAAGGGTGCTTAAAGAGCTTAAACATAGACATGTACATCATGATTCTTAGAGCATGAAAAAGCATGGGAAAAGACATGTTATCACCTATACTACTCATAGCATATCATGAGTATCCTTGGCGTGCCTAATTGGGGTTCTAGGTTCCTCCTTAGCCCACATTCTTATTTAATCAGAAAATTCCAGCATATAAACTCTATGTTTAGAGCATGATAAACCATGAAAAACATTACCCTAACATCATACATTAAGGTAGGCATCATAGGGGAGACATTAGAAGGCATGTTGGGGTTGTTACCCCTTTTTAAGTCCTACTTATCATTCTTTACAGAAAATTCCAGCATACATACCTTAGTTTCTAAGCATGTTAAAACCATGAATAAACCATATTTACATCATATATCATCTTACATATCATAGGAAGGGTCATTATCAAGCATATTAGGAGTTTAAACCTATCTAAGCCCTAAAAGAGGTCCTTGACCGAAAATTCCAGCAAGCCTACTCCGAGTTTTTGGGGGCTTAAGGACAAGGAAAACATCATATTATCATCATCTATTTAGTCACACATCATGAGGAAAAACATATGCAAGTATAGGAGTAGTTTAAACTCTCGCAAGCCCTAAAAACCTTCTTGGCCGGAACATCAAGAGCTTCGTCCTATGTTTAAACCATTTTAGGCACTCGAACTATTGTAATGCAGGTGAGGGGATTACTTACATCCTTTCGCTTGAATTTCTCCTTCTCTAAAATCTTAAGGTGCCCTTGGTTGAAGGAAGGTGAGTGTTCTCCTTCCTAGCACTTCTATAGAACCCTTGACCCTAGTAGAGGGTAAGACCCTTGTAGACTTCTTCCTCCTTCCAATTCCCTAGGGTTGGAACCCTAGGGTGGTGTTTCGAAAATGAAAAGGGAGAAGGGAATTTCGGTGGTGAGGGTGAAGGGGAAGAAGAAGAGGAAGTTATTCCAACTTCTCTTTCCTTTATTTATACTTTTCTCATGAAGAGACATGTCTCTTCACTTCCCTAGTTTTTAACAAGCATGTTTCTTATTCCCTTTACATGAAATATGGCTTGGTACAATGGTTAAGACATTGCTAGTGCAACTAGGAGGTTCAAGGTTCAATCCTTGCTTCCTCCTTTTTATCACATTTTGCACTAATCCATATCAAAGCCCATTAAGCCAAACCCATCATGAAATTTCATAATATTAATAATATTCCATGAATTCATAATATTTCATAATATTTCATGAATTCCATGATATTTCATATTCATGAATTCATAATATTTAATAATAATATTTCATAATATTTCATATGAAAAAATTTTGGGGTGTTACAAAGGCACAAATAAAACATAGCAAAGCAAAACTGGAGCTCGGGAAAAATATACCTCGCCATTTACCTCGCAGTTTTCTATCTTATGACCTTCCCCTCTTGGATGTCGTGTGGGCGACGATCTACCAAGTCGCGGAGTCACCAAGGCTTACAATTAATCTTTCTATCTTCTTCCTCCCTTCGGCCAACAAACCCTAGATCTAGGGTTTAACCGCCAGCCCCTTTGCTTCTCCACCACCTTGCGCCGCCGGTCACAAGAAGCAACCAAAGATCGCCGACCACAAGGTAACTCCGGGAAGATGCCCAAGAAGAAGAAGAACCAGAAGAAGATGAGAATAGAATCCTCTTCTTCTTCCCTAAACCCTCCACCGCCACCCTCACTGCCGACGTCGCAAGAAGGAGGTTCTCCTTGCTGTCGGTGATGCTACTTACCCCTTGGATGATATCGCACAAGAGAAGAAGAAGAAAGGAAGGGAACCAGGTGAAGAGAAGATCCTCTCCAATCCCTACCGAGCCATTCTTCCTCCTCCTCTACCACCGGCGATCACCTCCAAGAGCAAACTCCCTCTCCACTTTTCGGCGGCAATTCTTCTCACCCATTGCTGCTGCCGTGTGTCACAAAGGAGATGCCATAGACTCCTTATCTAGTATCCACCGGCCACCACAAAAGAGAAGAAATGAGAAGCTTGGGAGGAGGAAGAAAAGATTTCTTCTCCACCTTCTTGTCGTGACCTAGGAGAGAGAGGGGGAGAGGAGGCTTCTTGTTTTGTGGATGATTAATTCTAATATTTATAGAGAGTAATTCCTTAATTAATCAGAGATTAATCCCTTAATTACTCCTAGATTAATTCCTTAATTGATACGAGATCAATAACTTAATTAACCCGAGATTAATTCCTTAAATAATCAAAGGTTATTCCCTCAATTAATTAGAGATTAATTCTTTAAATAACCGGCCTTGTATCATGACTCCTTTGGGATATTTATTGGGCTAAGATAGGGACCATGAGGAGGAGTTGGTTCTTGGCCCGCTAATGGATC
The DNA here is from genome assembly GCA_024364735.1 of Boesenbergia rotunda. NCBI lineage: Eukaryota > Viridiplantae > Streptophyta > Magnoliopsida > Zingiberales > Zingiberaceae > Boesenbergia > Boesenbergia rotunda. The sequence continues at coordinate 209,591 of JAGFNQ010005178.1, read as the reverse complement.
CAAATCCGATCCATTAATAGTGATCCATTCCACTAAAGGATCCCATTGTACTTCCTCACCAACCCCCATATTTTCAAATGGGCTCCACCTATTACGAGTCGTACATCTCCCTGTGTTTATGATATCGTATGCCTGATAATTAATTTAATTTACTAATAATTAAATTAATTATCTTCTTTATCCTTGATTAGTACCACTCAACCTTTTCATCATGCCGTACCATAGTCCACTTGCAAGATTTAACATGACGATCTTTTTGAGCTCATCAAGGGGGCATCATCACCCTGAATCAACAGAACACGGATTCCGTCAATAATCAATGACACATCATATTATTAATATTATCTCCCAACTTACCGGGCCTATCGATCTAACACAATAGATCTCACCCATTCGTAAATCAATGATATAATAATTAATAATATATACCCGTCATTATTTCGGGATTAAGGGATCGTACTCCATAATATTATCCGAGGTCTAATCCAATTTACTAAGTTAGTACAAAAATTGAATGACCTCTCTTTTGGTCCTACTCAATGTATACAAAGTACACTAGTGTAATCTTATGGTTAAGATAAACCACACCTAATTACACTACAACCATCCCGATGATTTGTCCAACTCCATATTGGTTGTGATCCTCTTTCTTATGCTTTGGTAAGGAACCTGATAACATGATCTTCTTTGCAACACTACGCACCATGTTATCTATAATGCCAAGCATCAGACGTTTAGTGCGCATAGTAATATAAACATGCACTGTGTGATTTTCTGATTCTCTTTAAAATGTAGATGTATCCTAACCAAAATGCAAGGCTTTTAGTATACATTCTAACAATCTCCCACTTATACTCAATGACTTTGCTATTTTCAAAATGACATACATCTGACCTCTAGATCCTTCACAAGCCTAAAGCTCTCGCTCCTAAGGCCTTAGTGAAATGATCCACCAAGATCATTCTCTAATGTAATCTAGGCAACGACAGCTATTCCTGTTTTGGGTGGTACTTGCGCTCTATGTATTTTCTTACTTTATGGACTAGTGACTCCTTCAAGTTTGCAACTGCACCATTTTAATCACATCAAATGTGAGAATTCTGAGCAAACCAGAAATCACACCGAAGTTCATCTTGATGATTCTGAACCATGTAGCTATATTTGCTACCTCTCAGGCTACCAAATATGCAGCTTCCATAGTAGGATCCATCACGCCAGCATTGTGCAACACTTTACTATATAATGGTTCTACCTCCTAAAAGTAAAACACAAAACCCAAGGAATATTCATATATGCCCCTATCTAGATTTGGAATTCTGTATCCATATAACCTACAGGAATTTGGTCTGCCTAGTAAATCAGCATATAATCCTTAGTCCTTTTCAGACACTAATACATGCTTTTACCGCATTCCAATTTTTCTTGACCTATGTTACTCCGATATCTGTTACCTGTGCCCACGGCACAACAGATATATGGGCTTGTTTCTAGCATACAAGAGACTTCCTTTAGCCGATGCTAGAGGAACCGCCATTACCTACTCTATCACCTTTGATAATCCAATCATATCTCTTAGATAGAGTAGCTCCAAAGCTGAAAAGCACAAAACTTGTCTTTGGAGGTATCCATGCTAGAATAAGCTAGGACAATGTTTTATATGAAACTCAAGATAAGGACATCATCCTTGTCTGGAGATCCCTTAGATCTTTGATCCCCAAGGATGTGTCTCACTTCTCCCAAGTCTGTCATACTTGTGCGGACGACCATACCCTTACGTCTGATAATATTCCATTATTGTTGCCAACTAACAAAATATCATCTACATATTTTAGAAGAGTACCTCTTTCGTTCCTGTCACATCTTACATAATATTATTCGTCCTTTGGACAAATCCATACAATTGGATTTATCTCTTCAAAGCAGATGATCCTTGTCATAGGTCTAGGGATTCAGTTCATGCTCACATAGGACCCAGTCCATAGACTCTCCAAGAGCATGAGACTTTCAGGTTGTCTGACAACCCTCCCACTTTGATAAGGTACCCTTTGTGTATCTTTTGTGACACGAGGTGCAGTGTCTTGTGGTACAACTTCTTGTACTGTTGGTACTAAGATTGGAATGTACCTCAGCGTAATTGTACTTATGGACTTGTGGTCTATTCCGTAGTCTTTCTTTAAGAATCAGACATTCATTCCAACGAAATATCCTTTGATCCTTAAGACTATTAAACCACTTTATTGTTCCCTTAGGATAGCCTACAAGCATATGCACTAGATTCCAACTTGTAAATGTCTCTCTTCAGCACATGTGCTGAACTCCTCATAATCTTAACATGTCATAGACTAAGTCATCACTTAGTCTACATTTCTATGATTTTAAGAGACTACTTAACCTAGATAGAATCACTCATATATAACGTTGTATCTAGGACTTATCCATTTGAACAAATGTAGCTTATCTAAGAGTGGCTTATCATCTAACTAATGCCTTAAGAGACCTTCTTCCTTCCAATGGTTGCACCATCTCATTGGGGTACACTAGGTGCAAGGAGTTGGGATCGAATCCCAATGTTTGATAAGTAACTCCTACAACTGTCCCTAGAGGTATTAGTCATTTGAATAATTGTTTATAAAATAAACAAGGTATTTAAAGGTACCTCTATTCTGAATAGTCTAAGGACCTATACTTATCATGACGAACCAATTCCTACATACTTTTGGCTCTATGTCCCGAGGCTTAGAACAAGCTTATTTGGTTTTGTTACCCCCTTTAGTAGGAGTCAAAAGATCTTTCAAGGATGACAAGTCTTTCTTTACCAATGAACCGAAGGGTTTATTGGTTGACCACTTTCGAATCCCACTAGAGGTTAATAAGACCAACCTTAGAGCCAATATATATTTGGTTCTACTTGGAAGGAACCTTTCCCCTACATTAGTTAAGATGATAGGCTATTAAACATCCAATTGCATCATCGGAGTGCTTTTGGTTTTATATACTAATTGCCTATCTATGTACTTTAATAGACATTCTTTCTATTCCACTTTTAACAAATAAAAGCAATAGAAAATATCTTTATTCTAGAAATTGAACAATGTTCCTTCCCAAAATTAACTACATAAAGACGATCTATAAAACCAAAACTATATCAACTTATGCTAAAGACATAAATGAAATAGTCAAAACTCCCACTGCAAAAGTCATCTCCATAGCCATCCATGTACTCAGCAATATCCTCCTCAGCTAGCCGTCGGGTTTCCTGGAACCCCAGCACAAATATGCAGACATGATTAGAGACATCTGTATCTACACACCAGGTCACCACTAAACATGTTACAACGACACAAGAAGAAAATATACCTGTATCACTACTCTGACGACGGGGACAATCCGTCTTCCAATGTCCAGACTGCTTGCACACAAAGCACTTGCCTTTCGACTTCTTCATGCATCCCTGAGGTCCCTATAATCCTGCCACTTTCTTTGCTTCAGACCGTTTCTTCTTCTTCTTTCCTTTCGGTTTAGAAGAAGAAATATCTTGAGCCATGAAAATCTGTGAACTCTGAAGAGAAACCGCCTCTGCTGCCTCGAGTTCTGTCTGAAGGTCTGCCCATGAATATGTACGTTCGTCCATATTGTATCATAGGTGGAACTCCTCAAAACTCTTTGGTAGAGATAGGAGGATGAAATTGATCTGGGTTTCTCGATCAAATTTTGCTCCAAGGATTTCCATCTCCTTCAGCCAAGCCATCATTTTGAGGACATGTTCCCTTACGGGCATGCCTTCAACCAAGACAATTGACATTAAGTTATGCAAGACCTTATGCCTAGCGGCTCGATTACTTTCCCTGAAGAGTTCATCTAGTTCTGATATTTTACTAGTAACGGAAGTAGCCTGATTCTGATGACACTCAATCGTCTCGTCCGCTTCTAGTCATTTCCTAAAATATTCGAACTCCTCTTCATTGTTAATCTCGCTAGGCTTTTCGGTACAGAACTCGGCAATATCACACTTGGGTTCTTCGGCAGTAGAGACAAAATCCATATTTAATTCCCAATCCATTTCATCACTAGGGGCATTTAATTGGATTTCTCTTTGAATTAGGTCCTGTGGGTCTAGATCCATTTTAAAATACCTAAGAACCATAACAATCACACAGTTTAGATTTTTGTAATAAATTGGCACCTCAAAACAATTTATTACAAAATCTACCAGCACCTCAAACATCGAGAATTTCGCATGCCACGATAGTGTGGACGTATACGAACTCTTCATTCGTGAGAGGAGGTTTTACCCATTAAGTTTACTATCTTGTCATCCTAACCTTTTGACAAGTAAAATTAATAGTTGGTCCTCTTCGGCCCTACAAATGATAGCAGTGACTCCGATGGGGAGGATACTATTATTAGTATCTAAGTGTTTACCACTACACGACACCAAGAAAAAATATTTCTGATTATGTGTCTTCCGATGGGGAAGTACACACGCTCATCAATAATTTCCTATAGTCTTTTTCCGACCTAGTGATCCACAGAACAAGCCCATCCGATGGGGAGGAAGGCACTCAAAGCCGATGCGCAGACTTGTTCGCATCACATATCAGATTGTAGTGGAGGCCATGGGACCCTTAGGGTCCCTCTCCTACTTAGTTATTTGCGTTGAGGTTTTTACATGCATTTATACAACAAGCACACACAAACCAAAATAATAGAGCAATGAAAAAATCCTAGATTTTCCCAACTATTATGGCCTTGGTCTCCAATGCGCCTCCAGTCGTGTCATCACCTCGTCCACTCCATCCTATCCATGCGCAAACCACCATGAAGGAATCCCCGAGCCAAGATGACTAGCTAACTAATTTACATCCATTGATCCTAAACACCACGAAGGAGTGTACATGTCATCTAGATCAAAAGTAAATAGAAATCTTGGCTAAACAAGTGTCATATTTTAATTACAAAAATTAAAAAGCTTATCTAGACTTGTTAACCCCGAGGATTCAAATAATTTACATCACACAATCAATCACATACAAATAACACAATTGCCATAATAGTTGGAATCTAGTGCCTGCAACATAAAGTTAGCCTACGCACATTGTAACGACCCGCAAAATCCTCTCAATATTTTCTTTAAAAATATTGATCATGTCTAGATAGTTTTGAGGAACCTAGAGATACTAGTATGGATTTTAGCCTAGTTATCCATGATTTTCTCATTTAAATGGAGAAACTAAGTACTAACGGGCCTTTTATGGGCTTTCTAGTACCATGATTATTGGTAGATTTTAGGAAAAATTTAATATAAATATAAATGGATTTTAATTAGGAATATTAGTATGATTATGGGTGAGTTTTAGCATGATTTTCCTATTTAAATTGAGAAGTTAAGTACTAATGGGTCTTATATGGGCTCCAAAAATGGGTTTTAATTAGGTAAAATTTAATATAAATATAAAAGAATCTTAATTAGTAATTTTAGCATGATTATGGGTGAGTTTTAGGGAATTTTAGAAAATAAAGAAAAATGAAATAAAAAGAAAATAAAAATAAAATGCATGGACCAAGGATTGAACCTTGGACCTAGTCTACAACCATGCATGCACTAACCAATTCACCTAGCAAGGGAGTGCTAGTAGAGAATGAAGTGGATTTTATTTAAAGGTAGGGGATGTGAAGAGACACCATGTGAAGAAGATGAAAAGACACTTGTGAAGAGACAAAAGAGACATTATAAATAGATCTCTTCTTCCTCCTTCCTCCACCTCCACCGAAATCTCATCTCCTTCTTCCTTCTTCTTCTAGCCGAAACCCACAAGGGTTTCTTTCCCTTGGATAAAGTTTCACAAGGGACTTTATCTTGAAGATCCAAGACCTTCTACAAGGATACAAGGACTAAAGAGAGGCCTAGGGTCAAGGAGCTTTCTTTTGGCTTCTCCATTCAAAGTGAAAATCAAGGACAAACCAATGTAAGACTCCCTCACCTGTGGTATGATAGTTCCCTTTGATGTTATCATATTATAAAGTTTTGTTTAGGTTTTATGTTGAGAAAAACCCATGATCCTTGCCTTGAACATTCGGCCACCATGTGTTTGGGTTCAAAAATGATGATAAAAATATCTCTCATGTTTTCTAATGTTATCTCATGATGAATATAGGTTAAAAATATGATTTGGAGAATTTTGGGGGTACCCTAGTACCCTTAGGGTTTTCGGCCACCACCATGATCCCATGGTTAGGGTTGGATCTAACCCTTCAAGTGTATGCCTTGTATACCCTCATGATACAAGGGAGGTTGGGGATGTTTTATGTGAATTTTCACATGGCCTAGAGGCCCTACAAGTTTCGCCCAAGATGGATAATAGGGCAAGGAGTTAGGGTTTGTTGCAAGTATGGGTTCCAATGGCTCCTATGGTATGATATGGATGGTGATAGATGTTTAATTGGAATTTTTATGAATTTTCCATGGACCCATGGTCCATGTAGGTTTCGGTCAACTCTAGGAAGAAGGGCTAGGGGTTAGGGTTAACCCTAAAACATGAGCCCTAATAGCTTCCTATGACTTTATAAGTAATGTATGGTCTTTTATTTACCTTATGTTACCTTACATGTCATTTGAATGGTTGAACCCTTTCCTTACAAGTTTCGGCCAAGTCATGTAAATGGGGTTTAGGTGGAGTTAGGGTTTCAAGAATGATGATTTATGGCTTATTATGATATATAGGTTCAAGCATGTGGTAGAAAGTATGTTACCTTTAACCCTAACCTTAGGTGTTATAGTTCATGTTTGATATGTTTATGTTAGATGCCATGGTTATTTGATGTATCATGATCATGCAAGTTAGATGGATTAGGAGAATGGTCTATGTGAATATGTCATGTTTTAGGAATACAATGCAATGCTTACTTTATGTACCATGATTATGCAAGCACTATGAACAAGAATGATGTTTATGTAAGCATGCCATGTTTTATGAATGAAATGCATGCCATGTTTTATGAATGAAATGCATGCCATGTTTTATGAATGAGGATAATGCTCATGCCTTTAAGGCAGGGTGGGAAGACCTAGTATGAGTAACGGCACGGTCGATGGTCGATGGTACGACGGTACGACGGTCGTGAGGACCGGTAAATGGGCCAGTAAATGGGTCGGTAGACGGGCCGGGTCGTTAAGTATGCTATGAATGTCTTATGAATGATGAAGCATGTAAAGATATTTTACTTTATGAATGGGCGTGTACCGGACCTAAGTATGGGTCCAAGGGATGGGTACCTTAAGAACGCCCCGGTTTTGGACTACCGACTATGCTGTCCACTGTTCTGGCACTACCGAAGCTGTGCAACAGGGATGGGCACCTTAAGAACGCCCCAGTTCTGGGACTACCGACTATGCTGTCCTTACCCTAGTAGGTCAGGGCTCGCTATCTCGTATTTACTTAGGGATGCGCGCTTATGATGTATGTATGTGGTATAAGCCATGGACCCCCAATGATATTATGATTATGTTTAAGTATTTAAAAGTATGATTTTCAAATAAGCATCCTTATGTATATGCATTTGACACATGCATCCATTCATGATATGCACTTATGCTTATGTTATGTTAAGAACCATGCTATGCTTATGTTATGTTAAGAACCATGCTATGCTTATGTTATGTTAAGAACCATGTTATGCTTATGTTATATTAAGAACCATGCTATGCTTATGTTATGATAAGAACCATGCTATACTTATGTTATGTTAAGAACCATGCTATGCTTATGTTATGATAAGAACCATGCTATACTTATGTTATGTTAAGAACCATGCTATGCTTATGTTATGTTAAGAACCATGCTATGCTTATGTTATGTTAAGAACCATGCTATGCTTATGTTATGTTAAGAACCATACTATGCTTATGTTATGTTAAGGACCATGCTATGCTATGTTATGATAAGAACCATGCTATGCTCATGTTATGTTAAGAACCATGTTATATGCTTATGTTATGTTAAGAACCGTGCCATGTTATATGCTTATGTTATGCTAAAGAATGCCATGTTATATGCTTACGTTCATGTTACGAATTATGCAATGATAATTATGTTATGCTATGTTGAATGTTTCATATGTTCATGTATGATATGACGTATGGTTTTTGTGAGTAGGAAAGGGTCTTACTAAGCCTATGTACTTATAGTCTTATGTTCTTATACCGCAGATCAAGTATGAGGTCTTCAGCTAAGGGAAGCAGCAGGAGGGGCAAGTGTGTGTGTGTGGCAATGACTTGGCAAAAGAAAAGAAAAGGATCCTATGTCTTACTCCCTTTATATGATGACCATGTAAACATGTTTAAGAATGATGCTACATGATTAAGAATGATGCTAAGTTTACGATGTCGCTATGTGTAAGAATGATAGTCAAGAATGTGTCAACATGATTTAAGTTGTAAGTGCATGGTTTAAACGCATGTGGATAAAGTTTTAAAATTATTCCGCTGCATTAAGAAGTCCACATGCGTATATGTATGTCACGTAGCGCCGCCGTAAGGCTGTGGAAAAGGGCGGGCGTTACACACATCCAATTATTATCCAGCAAAACAATGTACATGATAATGTGCAGAAAAATAATTGAATCCTAAACACACAAAACCGGAAACCTTGCTCTGATACCAATTGTTGGTATGGCTTGGCGGTTTCTAAGACAACCACGGGGTTGTACCTGAAAGACCACTCTATGGCTACGGATTAAAAAAAAATTTAATCCGAATAGAGACCCGTCCTTCTAACGACCGACTCGTCGTCGTGTTAATTAATCCAAGCTACAACTTAGCCGAAACCGATGTTAAGGCCTTGTAACTTTCCAAATTAATTAACTACGGAAAAGATGACGGTTTGGATCGCAGGATTTTGTGTTTATCTTCAGGGTCTAGTTAGTTAATTATTAACTATGATATCAAATCAAAATAATAAACTAACATGCATGAAATGACGAGACAAAGCAACAAGGCACAAATAAAACATAGCAAAACAAAACTGGAGCTCGGGAGAAATATACCTCGCCGTTTACCTAGCAGTCTTCTATCTTATGACCCTCCCCACTTGGACGTCGTGTGGGCGACGATCTACCAAGTTGCGGAGTCACCAAGACTTCCAATTAATCCTTCTATCTTCTTCCTCCCTTCGGCCAACAAACCCTAGATCTAGGGTTTAACCGCCGACCCCTTTGCTTCTTTACCACCTTGCGCCGTCAGTCACAAGAAGCTACCAAAGATCGCCGGCCACAAGGTAACTCCGGGAAGATGCCAAAGAAGAAGAAGAATCGGAAGAAGATGAGAATAGAATCCTCTTCTTCTTCCCTAAACCCTCCACCGCCACCCTCACTGTCAGGGCCGCAAGAAAAAGGTTCTCCTTGCTACCGACGACGCTTCTAGCCCCTTGGATGATATCATCAAGAGAAGAAGAAAGGAAGGGAACCAGGTGAAGAGAAGATCCTCACCAATACCTACCGAGCCATTCTTCCTCATCCTCTACTGCCGGCGATCACCTCCAAGAGCAAACTCCCACTCCAATTTCCAGCGCCAATTCTTCTCACCCTTTGCTGCTGCCGTGTGTCACAAAGAAGATGCCATAGACTCCTTATCTAGTATCCCGACCACCACAAAAGAGACGAAAAGAGAAGCTTGGGAGGAGGAAGAAAAGATTTCTTCTCCACTTTCTTGTCGTGACCTAGGAGAGAGAGGGGGGGGGAGAGGAGGCTTCGGGTTTTGTGGATGATTAATTCTAGTATTTATAGGGAGTAATTCCATACTTAATCAGAGATTAATCCCTTAATTACTCTGAGATAAATTTCTTAATTGATCCGAGATCAATAACTTAATTAACCCGAGATTAATTCCTCAAATTATCAAAGGTTATTCCCTTAATTAATCAGAGATTAATTCCTTAAATAACCGGCCATGTATCATGACTCCTTTGGGATATTTATTGGGCTAAGATAGGGACCATGAGGAGGAGTTGGTTCTTGGCCCGCTAATTGATCCTAACCCGATCCATTAATGGTGATCCATTTCACTAAAGGATCCCATTGTACTTCCTCACCAACCCCCATATTCTCATATGGGCTCCACTAATTACGAGTCATCCATATCCCCGTGTATAAGATATCGTATGCTCGATAATTAATTTAATTTATTGATAATTAAATTAATTATCTTCTTTATCCTTGATTAGTACCACTCAACCTTTTCATCATGTCGGGCCATAGTCTACCTGCAAGATTTGACATGATGATCTTTTTGAGCTCACCAAGGGGGCATCATCAACCTGACTCACCAGGACACAGATTCCGTCAATAATCAACGACACATCATATTATTAATATTATCTGCCAACTTATTAGGCCTATCGATCTAACAGAATAGATCTCGCCCATTGGTAAATCAATGATATAATAATTAATAATATATGCCCGTCATTATTTCAGGATTAAGAGATCGTACTCCATAATATTATCCGAGATCTAATCCAATTTACTAAGTTAGTACAAAAATTGAATAACCTCTCTTTTGGTCCTACTCATTGTACACAAAGTACACTAGTGTAATCCTATGGTTAAGATAAACCACACCTAATTACACTACAACCATCTTGATGGTTTGTCCAACTTCATCTTGGTTGTGAGCCTCTTTCTTATGCTTCGGTAAGGAACCTGATTCCATGATCTTCTGTGTGACACTATGCACCATGTTATCTACAATGCCAAGCATCAGACGTTTAGTGCGCATACTAATATAAAATGCACTTTGTGATTTTCTGATTCTTTTTAAAATGTAGATGTATCCTAACCAAAAGGCAAGACTTTTAGTATATATCGTAACAGCTTGCGCATGGTGAGGGGAGTAGCGGACAAGGTGACGACACATCTGGAGGCGCATTGGAGACCAAGGCCATGAAAGGTTGGAAAATCTAGGATTTTCTTTTTCATTATGTTGGTTATGTGCTTGTCGTGTGTGTGCTTGTTAAAATTCCTCGAAATCAATAACTAACTGGGAGAGGGACCCTAAGGGTCCCGTGGCCTCCATTACAATCCGATAAGTGATGCGAACAAATTTGCGCATCGACTCTAAGTGCCTTCCTCCCCATCGGATGGACTTGTTCTGTGGATCACTGGGTCGGAAAAGGCTATAGAAAATAATTGAAGAGCGTGTGTACTTCCCTATCGGAAGGAACATAATCGGAAATAATTTTCTTAGTGTTGTTTAATGGTAAACACTTAGATGCGAATAATAATATCCTCCCCGTCGGAGTCACTGCTATTATTTGCAGGGCCGAGGTGAACCAACTATTAATCTTATTTCTCAGAAAGTTAGGTTGACAAGATAGTAAGATTAATGGGTAAAACCTCCTCTTACGAATGTAGAAGTTCGTATACGTCCACACCATCATGGCATGCGAATTTCTCGGTGTTTAGAGGTGTTGGTTGATTTCAAAATTTTATTATTTGAGGAATCAATTTATTTTCAAATTCTAAAGTAGTGTATGTTGTGATTCTCAGGATTTTCAAAATGGCCTTTAATCCCATAGCAACCATAGTTAAGGGGAACAAATTTACTGGACCCAATTACAATGACTAGGAAAAGAAACCTAGACACTGTCCTTAATGCTGAAGAGTACAAATATGTGCTCTTTGAGGATTGTCCCAAAAATCCTAGTGAGAACTCTAGTGAAGAGCTGAGGGAGCATTATAAGCGATGGGCCAAGGCTGATGAGATTGTGCGGTGCTACATTTTGGCATCTATGTCAAATGTATTGCAACATCAGCATTAGGCCATGTCCACTGCTGTTGACATGATGCTGAACCTCAAGGAGCTCTTCGGGCACCAGGGTCAGGCTGCTAGGTAGGTTGCGATGAAGAACCTGATGATGACTACTTTGGTCGAGGGACACCCGTGAGGGATCATGTCCTAAAAATGATGGCTCACCTCAATGAGATTGAGGTAGTGGGAGCACAAATCGACAGGGAAACCTAGGTCGATATTATACTCCAGTCTCTACCTAGAAGTTTTGAGCAGTTTTGGCTTAACTATAACATGAACAAGCATGAGTATATATTGGGGGAACTCCTGGGAGAACTTCAGGCGGTAGAGGGGTTCTTTCGTCAGAATTCACATGCCTTAGTGACTCAGAGGGTTTCTTCTTCTGTGCTGAAAGGCAGGAAGAAGAAGAAACAAGGTGCGTTCAAGAAGGCAGCAGCAGCAGCAACGCAGGGACCTCGGACTGGCATGAAGAAGCCGAAAGGCAAGTGCTTCACGTGTAAGCAAACTGGACACTAGAAGGCGAACTATCCCCGTCGTCATGACAAAGGTATTTCTTCGTGCTTTGTCATTGAAACATGCTTAGCGGTGATATCTATCAGTACCTGGTGTGTAGATATGGGGGCCACTGATCATGTCTGCAATACTCTGCAGGGGTTCCAGGAAACCCGACGGCTAGCTGATGGGGAAATCGTGGTCTACATGGGCAATGCTACGAAGGTGGCAGCGGTTGCAGTATGAGACTTTTATTTATCTTTTGAGAGAAATAAAGTGTTGGTTTTGAGATATTGCTTCTATGTACCCTCTTTTAGAAAGAACTTAATTTCAGTTTCTAAATTAATATAGGATGGATATTCTATTGCTTTTAATAACAGAGTTGTTATAAACAGAAAAAAAGAGATTAACTGTTCGGGTACTATGGTTGGCAATCTATATACTCTAGAACGAAAAACTCCCACTATGCAAACAGAGGTCAATAGCTCATCATCTAACCTAAATAAGTGAAAGGAGCCTTTTAAGATGAACCAGACATATCTTTGGCACCTTAGGCTTGGTCATATTAATCTTAGTAGGATTCAGAGGTTGATAGCTGATCGGCCCTTGGGTACATTGGTGGTAGAAGACTTCCCGACCTGTGAGTCGTACTTGGAAGGTAAGATGACCAAGAGGTCTTTCAAAGCTAAGGGGTATAGGGCCAAAGATGTGTTAGAACTAGTTCATTCTGATTTGTGTGGTCCCATATCCATCCAGGCTAGAGGTGGCATTGAATACTTCGTCACTTTTATTGATGATTATTCAAGGTATGGATACATTTATCTGATGCGCTGCAAGTCTGAATGCTTTGATAAGTTCAAAGAATTCAAGGCTGATGTGGAGAAACATCGAGGTAAAAGTATCAAGACACTGCGATCAGATCGTGGTGGCGAATACCTCTTGGGTGAGTTTAGGACCTACTTATCAGAAGCTGGGATTCAATCCTAGTTGACTGCACCAAGTACGCCACAACAGAATGGTGTGGCAGAAAGAAGGAATAGGACTCTTATAAAGATGGTTAGGTCAATGATGAGCTACTCTGACTTACCTGATTCGTTCTGGGGATATGCTCTAGAAACGACATCATACATTCTAAACTTGGTACCATCTAAGTCAGTCCCTTCTACTCCCACAGAACTGTGGACTAGGCGAAAGCCTAGTCTAGGGTATGCTCAGTTTGGGATAGTCCAGCACATATGCTGAAGGGAGATACTGATAAGTTAGAATCTCGTACGGAAGTACGTCTGTTCATAGGCTATCCTAGAGGGATGAAAAGTGGTCTGTTCTATAGTCCTAAGGATCAGAAGGTAATCGTTAGCACGAATGTCAGATTCTGTGAAGAAGACTATGTGATGAACCACAAACCCAGGAGTAGACTAGTGCTTGAAGAGTTAAGAGGGGGCGTTCCGATCTTAGGACCAACTGTACAAGAGGATACACCACAAGTCACTGCACGGCGTGTCATAGAAGATGCACAGGTGGTACCTCGTCACAGTGGGAGGGTTGTTAAACAGCCTGAGAGGTTCATATTTTTGGGAGACTCTTCGGACTTGGTCTATGGTGAACATGAACTGGATCCCTATACCTATGTCGAGGCCCTCCAACATAAGGATGCAGATTCTTGGCATAGGCAATGAACTCTGAGATAGAATCTATGGATTCTAATCACGTCTAGGAGCTAGTAGAACCACCCAATGGTGTAAAAGCCATTGGATGCAAGTGGATCTACAAGAGAAAGAGTGGATCAGACGGGATGGTTGAGACCTTCATAGCTAGGCTTGTTGCGAAAGGGTATACTCAGAAAGTGGGCATCGATTATGAGGAGACCTTTTCGCCGGTAGCCATGCTTAAGTCTATCCGGATTCTCTTATCTATTGCTGCTCATATGGACTATGAGGTGTGGCAAATGGATGTCAAGATAGCTTTCCTTAACGGAAGTCTTGAGGAGACCATCTACATGAAGCAACTGTTAGTGATATGAGAGAAGTGTCCTAAGACAATCGCCTTATGATTGTAATCATTTATTTTAATAAATGAATATTCACTATTTGAGTCTACATGTTTGTGTATTTGATTGAGATCTTAAACTCATTTACTGAATGTCTACAATACAATTCACAGCATGAGAGAATTTGTGATGAATTCACAACTAGTGATTATCTCTACATGTGCAACTGTGAAGTATTGAAATTGTCCCTAGTCGATGAATTGATAAATACGGACACTATCAATTCTATTGAGACTAGCATGGGTTATTCTCTAATCAGCTGATTCTCACTGGCTGGTGACATTGAGATGTCCGGAGATAAACATGAATGCTAGTTAAGGGAACTAGTTCATTGGAGTCACTGACTGTAAAACTTTATATGGTAGTCTACATATAGATATGTCAGTGAAGTTCTTACTGCAGCTTAAGTGCGATGTTCCATTGACTTGCGGTGTTCAAGTCATTTTGGTCATGGAGACTTATACTTTGACATCTTAAGCAAGCATCTCCAAGGAGGTGTGGACCCAGGATGATTGGGTATAAGCCGAAGTGCTCGAAGATGTTTGAACAGCCTATAAAGGATTCACCACTCCTTGCGAGGAGATGTATACCCGAGGCCTATCATCGGATTGTTACTCGAAGTCTCTGGCCAGAGCATGACATGTTCAGAGTATGAATCTCTTAAATTCATGAGAGTAATTAGAATCCGTAGGACGAGAAAACGTTACATGGGCTAGGTGTGACGTAGTCAGCCTAGTGGGGACTGACACACATAGACCATGTCCTGAACCAAGAGGGTATAAGATGGTGAAGGGAATGGGCCACGATTCATTATAGCTGTTGAAGGGTTTCAGAATTGTTTCTGAGGTCAACCGTTGATATTTTGATTAATTGGGGATCATGATGTACTACTAGGTGCCACTCATAATCGTTCTATACTTTATTAATTATAGACGGCCAACATAAATCGAAAGCCTATTTAGTCACACGCACTACGAGTAATCTGAGGAATTTAAAACGAGTTGAAAATTGGATTTTCTAATCAAGAGAGATTAAGTTTGGTTGAGCCAAACGATAAGTCGAATCTGAATTTTTCAGAGACGCATCGGAAGCGTAAAATGGCTAAGTCTTTTGAAGACTTAATAGATGAATTAAATAAGTTTAAGTCATTGGGGCTTGGCTTGGATGGGCCGGCCAAAGAGGGCCTCCATCCTCTTTGCTTGGCCAGCCACAACAAAGGGAGAGAACCAAGTTTTTGGTTCAATTTATAAAATAAACCAGGTGTGGTTTGTTTTATAAAATTATGGATGATATAAATTTTTTATATAATAAACCAAGGTTTGGTTTATTTTTCATGGAAATTAAAATGAACCATGGATTGGTTTATTTTATAAAATCAATCATGGATTGATTTACCATGATAAAGAAATTTATTCCATAAGAGAGAAGAGACTAGATTGTTTTTCTTATCATGAATTAAAATATGATTTTAACCATGATATAAAATTAAACTTGGCATGATGGAATAAGTTATTCCATATTTTAGATGCTTGATGGTTGAGAGGCCACTATAAAAAGGACCCAAGGCAAGGCTTGGATGATAATAATAGAGATGAAGGCATAGGTGTTAGTGATATGAGAGAAGTGTCCTAAGGCAATCGCCTTATGATTGTAAAATATTTATATTAATAAATGATAATTCACTATTTGAGTATACATGCTTGTGTATTTGATTGGGATCTTAAACTCATCTACTGAATGTCCGCAATACAACTCACAGCATAAGAGAATTTGTGATGAGATCACAACTAGTGATTATCTCTAAATGCGCAAATGTGAAGTATTGAAAATATCCCTAGTCGATGAATTGATAAAAACGGACACTATCAATTCTGTTGAGACTAGCATGGATTATTCTCTAATCAACTGATTCTCACTGGCTGGTGATATTGGGATGTCCGGAGATAAACATGGATGCTAGTTAAGGGAACTAGTTCATTGAAGTGAGTAGCTGTAAGACTTCATATGGGAATCTACATGTAGATATGTCAATGAAGATCTTACTGCGGCTTAAGTGCGATGTTCCTTTGACTTGCGGTGTTCAAGTCATCTTGGTCATAGAGACTTATACTTTGACATCTTAAGCAAGCATCTCCAAGGAGGTGTGGACCCAGGATGATCGGGTATAAGCCGAAGTGCCCGAAGATGTTTGAACAGCCTACAAAGGATTCACCACTCCTTGCGAGGAGATGTATACCCAGGCCTATTGTCGGATTGTTACTCAAAGCCTCTGGCCAGAGCATATCATGTTTAGAGTGAGAGTCTCTAAAATACATGAGAGTAATTAGAAATCCAAAGGACGAGTAAGACATTACTTGGGCTAGGCGTGACGTAGTCAGCCTAGTGGGGACTGACACCATTGACCGTGTCCTGAACCAAGTGGGTATAAGGTGGTGAAGGGAATGGGGCACGATTCATTAGAGCTGCTGAAGGGTTTCAGAATATTTTCTTCTGAGGTCAAACCGTTGATCTTTCGATTAATTGGGGATCATGATGTACTACTAGGTGCCACTCATGATCGTTCTATAATTAGTTAATTATAGACGGCCAACATAAATCGAAAGCCTATTTAGTCGCACGCACTACGAGTAATCTGAGGGATTTAAAACGAGTTGAAAATTGGATTTTCCGATCAAGAGAAATAAGTCGAATCTGAGTTAATCAGAGGCGCAATGGAAACTAAAATGGCTAAGTCTTTTGAAGGCTTTTTGGGCGAATTAAATGAGTTTAATTCGCGATCGGTTCGGGTCGGTTTTGGCCGGCCAAAGAGGGTATTAACCCTCCTTGTGGTGGCCGGCCATTAAAGGGAATTAAATCAATTTATTTGGTTTAATTAATAAGATAAATCAAGCACGATTTATTTTATGAATTATGGATAAATAAATTTGTATAAAGAAATTTATATAAATAAATTTATAGAAATTTATTCTTTTATGAAGATTAAAATAATCCATGAATTGGGTTTATTTTAATTTTATAAAATCAATTATGAATTGATTTTTCCATAATAAGAAAGTTTATAAATTTCTTATAAAATTTATTCCATAATTTAAAGAGAAGAAGAATTAGTTTTTATTATAAATTAGTTTATAATAAAGACTTGGTTTAAATGGAATTAATTCATAAGAATTTATAGGATAAATTTCTTATGATAAATAATTAGTTTTATTATAAAGTTAGTTATAATAAAATTCATAAGAAAATTTATAGAATAAATTTCTTATGATAACTAATTTGTTTTATTATAAATGGTTATAATAAGACTAGGCTTAAACGGAATAAGCAATAAGAAAATTTATAAGATAAATTTCTTATAACTAATTCCGTTAATTCCGTTAATTCGGTTTAGAGGGAGACTTAGCAAAGGAGTTGCTACTATATAAAGGAACCAAAGGCTAGCCCTTAATTCCAATTCAAGTAATTGAATCATAGAGCTCTCCCTCTCTCTCTTAATCTCTTCTCTTCTCTTCTCCCTCTCCCTCTCTTGCCTAGGGCCGGCGCCCACTTGGAGCCTAGGGCCGGCGCCCACTTGGTGACTTAGGGCCGGCCAACTCCTCCCTTAGTTGAGGTTGGCGTGAGCTTCAAGAAGAAGAAGGAGAACCCGAACGCGAAGAAGAAGAAGCGGATAGCGATTCCTCTCTTCCCGGAATTTGATTCCGTTACTTCGTTGGTTAGTTTTTCATTATTTTCTCTTATCCTTCTAGTTGTGCCTTCCGAGAATCTAGTAGTTCTCGTCGGCACAAAACTCGTGACTTTGCGAAGTCATCCCGAAGAGAACTCAGCGTGGACGCGAATAGAGGCGAAGCTTCCAAGGGACGCTACGGTTGGATCTCGTCCCTTTCTTCGAGTTACGCAAGGTACAAAAGTAAATTAGTTTACTTTTTCGCAAACTTTTATTTTATGATTATGTCGATACACTATAAGGTTGCATGCTAGATACGAAGTTAAAATAATTTAGGAAATTATTTTATGCAAACTCTTCCGCTGCACGTAAAAATTTTAAATTTTACGAACTCGTATCCTTGTCGACATGCACCCGGTCCCAACAGTGGTATCAGAGCCGGTTAGTGTTCGACTTAATCAAATAATTGTTTTGTGGAAAACTTTGTCATGATCTCAATTTCGAAAAAAATTTTCAATTATGGAAACTTTCGAATTATAATAAATTTTAGATTTAGGAATTTCAAAGTTTGGAAATCCTCATGAAATTTCGCAAACGTTTGAAATTTTCTATTTTCTGAAATTTTATAATAATTTTGAAATCTTCCCATCTTTGGAAACTTTCCAATTTTGGAAATTTTTCTATTTTAGAAATTTTCCAATTTTGGAAATATGTAAGTTTCCTTTGTACCAGAAACTTACAATTATTCTGAAAATCAATTTTCGAAATCTCGCAATTTTGGGCACTTTCTTTTAAGAAAGTCTAGACAAATTCATGGACAGTTAATTGACAATTAAATTTGAATTGGTTTTTAAATTGACAACAAAATTCTTTATTTTGGATTGAGCCTCGGGGAGCCGTCCAATTTAAAGTTAGTTGTTGTAATTTAATTTCCCAATTTTAATTGAAATTGTCATGTTTGATTAGATTGAGTCTCGGGGAGCCGTCCAATTGGATTTACAACACATTACTTTTCTTTGGGTATCTGAGCCTCGGGGAGCCACCCTTAGAAAATAATTTGTTGTAATTAATTAAATCCATGAATAAAATATGTTTAAGAGGTGATGCTCTTACATATTGTTGTCTCCAAAATTAATTAGGAAAATGGTTTCCTATAGAGTTTCTTAAATGAGATTTTCATGAAAATAATATGTGGTTGAATTAAGGGATTTGTCTCTTAATTTAATAAGATTTGATTTAGAGAAATCAAAGTCTTGAACATATTATTTCCGAAATTAATTATGACAATTTAGGAAATTGTTTCCCAAAACAATTCCTTTAATAAAGTATGAAATTATGATTAGGAAATCCGATTCCTAATTTAATAGACTTGATAAATTAAGTCACATACATACTTTATTAAGGAAATCGTTAGTCATGACATAATTTTATGTCATGAATGTGCTTAAAGAGAATGAGACCCAAAACCCCTTACAAAATATTAAGGCCAACACCTTCCATTAATATGGTTAGAATCGGAGTTTTGTTTCTCGCTTGGGTTGATGGACACATCCATGCCCGACTTGAACCTCAACATGTTCAAACCATGGAATTAGTTTATGAATAATATAGTTCGAGTCAGAGGTCAATCATTAGTTTTGGTTGTTGGACACATCCAAGCCTGACTAAGCGGTTGAATGAGCTCCAACCATGTTAAAACTATTTCTTGATTAATGGGTCAGCCTTAAGCTTGGAGCATCGATTTGTTGTGCCACAGCCAAGGTCGATGTAAAGAGAGGTGCAGTT
The DNA here is from genome assembly GCA_024364735.1 of Boesenbergia rotunda. Classification (NCBI taxonomy): domain Eukaryota; kingdom Viridiplantae; phylum Streptophyta; class Magnoliopsida; order Zingiberales; family Zingiberaceae; genus Boesenbergia; species Boesenbergia rotunda. The sequence continues at coordinate 189,803 of JAGFNQ010005178.1, read as the reverse complement.
GGGTGCTATGTATAATGATACATACTTGTTAATGAGTTAACAACCCAATGTTTTATGCAAACATTCAATTAGTTGATAGCATAATGTGATAGTTACATATATGTGATGTGTAATCGGTATAATTACCTACCTTCATAGCTAAGAGGAACTTGATGGCCACAGCCATGGTTGTTCTTATCTATGGTTGGATATCAACCTATTTGGAGATGTTCCTACGATCTCCCGAATTGATAATAAGGGTGAATCAATTCGAAAAATAAATAGGATTTAATTTATATATGTTGATACATTCTTTAATAAATCTTCTCACATAATCTCAATTTGTATTTCTAGGTTAATCACTCGATCATGTCTTCTCTGAATTTGCCTTCCATCTTGGACACCAACAAATTAACTGGGCCTAACTTCATAGACTGGCTTCGAAACCTGAGGATAGTCCTTAAGGCAGAAAAGCCTGCTTGTGTCCTTGAAGATCAACTTCCCAAACGTCCTTCTGAAAATGCAACTCCAGACCAGTTTCCTGAGTTGCTCAACCTGCTGAAGAATATAGAGCCTTCTATAAAGCAGGATCAGAAGACGATACTGTTAGTTGGTTCCTCAAAGAAAGGTTCTTAGAGGAAGGCCAAAGAACAGAATAAGGGAAAGAAGAAAAAGGCTAAAAAGACTGAAAAGAAACCAAAAGGCACTTGCCATCATTGTGGAAAGGAGGGTCACTGGCGAAGAAACTGCAAGATTTATCTTGAGTCCTTGAAAGAGAAGGCATCCTATGCCCCATCCTCTTCAAGTATCATCGTTATTGAATGTCACTCTATTTCCTCAAACACATGGGTACTTGATACTGGGTGTAGCTCACATATATGTAATGACATACAAGGGCTAAGGAATAGAAGAAGACTCGTCAAAAGAGAAGCGAATTTGCGAGTTGGAAACGGAGCAAAGATTGCTGCTGTTGCCATCGGAACATATTTGCTAAAGCTCCCCACTAGACGTGTCTTAGAATTGGATAATTGCTATTTCGTTCCTTCGTTGATAAAGAACATTGTATCTATTTCATGTTTGAATGAAAAGGGTTATCATTTAACTTTTAGTAACAATTGTTGTTACATAACTTTAAATGGCGTTCTTTATGGGAATGGAACTTTGTGCAATGGCATCTACACGTTAGATTTATCCAGTGATGTTTTCAATATCGAAGTTAGGAACAAACGTGCTCGAATAGATAATCGAATAGACTCCTACACTTGGCATTGTCATCTTGGCCATGTAAGTAAGAAACGCATGACCGAATTATACCGATGTGAAATTTTGGAATCATTTGAACCCGGTTCATTTGATACATGCGAATCATGCTTANCAAGTCTGAAGGAAGGCGACGAGGCGGTGCTGAGTAAAGTGTGTGTGGTGGCTGATTTTGGAGAGATCTTTGAGACGAGACAATTTAGTTATTTGAATTACAATCTTATAGTTTATTCAAATTTCAAGTTCTTGCTTTATGGAGTTTAGCGAACATTTAAGCTTTGAATAGTTTTACATGCTCAATTTCTTAGAGTAAAGATTCCATGTCATTTCATTTAGCATATATATCCTTATGATTGCATTGGATGAGTAGAAGTGTGAGTAGTTGGAAATATTGATACTTTGTTAGAGAATTAGATGCATGTGCCAAGATAGTATTAATTTCTCTTTGAATCAAGTTTTTATTGCTTAAATATGTTTAGAAAAGTTGCATTCACATTTCATAATGCCTTAGCAAGGTTATAGAACATGTATTTGGTGTTATGAATGCATAGGAGTCAAGATTGGTACAAACTCTAATGTTAAAGTTCATATAAACTTGGATAGCTTATTTTCTTCCGCAAAAGTCCTAATTTCAAGTCTATGGATTCATTTTGATTGGCTAAATTGTTTAGAAAACTGGCATAGAGTATAGAAATGGTGTCATGATTCTATATGGCTCGAAAGTATAGGTTTGGTGGAGTTTTGAAGCAAGTGCCGAAACCTGAAAATTCACATTTCAGGCTTATCAGTCGACTGATACCCGAAAACTGAGTTGGGCGAGGCAGGTTTCAATAAGTTTCATCTTACAAGTTTTTGAGAAAGAAAGTGTGACATGGTATCATGCATGACTACTTAAGTTAGAATATCATTCTTAGATGAATTTAAAAGAAAAAAAAAAGATTTTCCGCATTTTTAGTCGTGCGTTAGAGTCGAGAAGTAGACAAAAGTAACGATCCGTCTAAGGCAGGAGAAGGCGGGTCGCTACAAAAATCTTCTAGAGAGGGTTGAGCATGATCCATATCGTTAGCTTGTTGGGCAACTTGTTCACTTCCTTTGTCTTCATCATTCCCCCTCTCCTCAAAAGGATTCGTCTTCAAATCTTGATTACCTACATCAAAGGGAGAGAGATCAGAAACATTAAATGTGGAACTCATTATACTCACCCGGTAAGTCAAGCTTGTAGGCATTATCATTGATTCGCGCCACGACTTGAAATGGTCCATCTCCTCTTGGATGCAACTTAGTACGACGTTTAGCAGGAAATCTCTCCTTTCTCATATGAACCCAAACCCAACCACCGAGTTCAATGATTATTTTCTTTCGTCCCTTGTTGGCTTACGTAGCATATTGTTCAGTATTCTTTTCAATTTGCATCCTTACTTTCTCGTGCATTTGCCTCACAAATTCTGCTTTCTTTGTACCATCCAAACTAGCATGCTCAGAGATAGGCAAAGGTGATAAATCCAAAGGAGTTAGCGGATTGAAACCATATACCACTTCAAAAGGTGAACACTTAGTAGCAGAATGTAAAGATCTATTATATGCAAATTCAACATGTGGTAAATAATCTTCCCAACCTTTTAAATTCTTTTGAATGATAGTTCTTAATAAAGTAGCTAAGGTTCGATTTACTACCTCAGTTTGTCCATCTGTTTGTGGATGACACGTTGTAGAAAACAACAACTTTGTTCCCAACTTGCCCCATAGTGTCTTCCAAAAGTAGCTTAGAAACTTTGCATCACGATCTGAAACTATACATTTCGGCACTCCATGAAGTCGTACAATGTCCGTAAAAAAGATATCAGCAATATGGTTAGCATCATCTGTTTTCCTACAAGGAATAAAATGAGCCATTTTGGAAAATCTATCTACGACCACAAAAATAGAATCCATACCTCATTTTCACCTTGGTAAACCTACAATAAAATCCATAGAAATATCAACCCAAGGTTCACTAGGAATTGGTAGGGGTGTATACAACCCATGAGGTAAAGATTTAGATTTGGCTTGCCTACATGTGATACACTTCTCACAAAATTTTACAACATCTCCTTTCATATGTGGCCAAAAGAAATGCTCCAACAAAACATCCAGTGTTTTTCTTACTCCAAAATGTCCCATTAGTCCCCCAACATGGGCTTCTTGGACTAATAATTCCCTCAATGAACAGTTAGGCACACATAACCTATTAACTCTAAATAGAAATCCCTCATGCCTATAAAACTTCCCAAATGCAGAATGCTCACAAACTTCAAATACATTGCCAAAGTCAGGATCATTAGAATATAAATCTTTAATGTATTCAAATCCTAGCAATTTAGTGTTCAAAGTAGAGAGCAAGGTATACCTTCGAGATAAAACATCTGCAACAATATTTTCCATACCTTGTTTGTACTTGATCATATAAGGAAATGATTTAATGAACTCCACCCATTTCGCATGACGTCGATTCAACATACTTTGGCTCTTCAAGTGCTTCAATGATTCATGATCTGTATGAATGACAAACTCTTTGGGCCATAAGTAATGCTGCCAAGTCTCTAAAGCCCTCACCAAAGCATACATCTTTTTGTCATAAGTGGGATAGTTCAAAGCTGCTCCACTCAATTTCTCACTAAAGTAAGCAAGGGGTCGACCTCCTTGTATTAGCACAGCTCCAATACCTATTCCTGATGCATCACACTCAATTTCAAAAGTTTTAGCAAAGTTAGGTAAAACAAGTAATGGTGCAGAACTTAATTTCTCCTTAAGTGAGTTGAAGGCTAAATCCTGTTCACTATCCCAATGAAATCCCACATTCTTTTTAACAATTTCAGTCAAGGGTGCAGCTAAAGTGCTAAAATTATTAACAAACCTTCTGTAGAAACATGCCAAACCATGGAAGCTACGTACCTCAGTCATTGTTTTTGGTGTTGGCCATTCACGAATAGCCTTAACCTTCTACTCATCAACTGCTATTCCCTTAGCACTAACAAAATAACCAAGAAACTCAATTTGATTAGTGCAAAAAGAATATTTTTGAAGGTTAGCATACATCTTTTCATTTCGCAAAACAATTAGAACATTTTGTAAATGTTGTAGATGCTCCTCTAAATTTTTGCTATAAATAAATTTCCAATAAAAGCTCGCTAAATATGGTTCATTAACCTCATGAAAGTACTAGGTGCATTAGTAAGCCCAAATGGCATTACTAACCATTCGTACAAATCATACCTAGTCTTAAATGCAGTTTTCCATTCGTCTCCCTCACGCATGCGAATTTGATGGTAGCCCGACTTCAAATCAATTTTAGAGAAAATGCAAGAGTCATGTAGTTCATCTAGCATATCATCTAATCTAGGAATAGGATGACGATACTTTACCGTAATCTTGTTGATAGCTCTACAAACAACGCACATTCTCCAAGTTCCATCCTTCTTAGGTACGAGCAGAACGGGGACAGCACATGGACTCAAACTTTCTCGGACATACCCTTTTTTCATCAACTCTTCAACTTACCTTTGAAGTTCTTTTATCTCAGCAGGGTTACACCTATAGGCTGTCCGATTAGGAATTGCGGCTCCAGGGATGAAATCAAGTTGGTGCTCTATTCCTCTAAGTAGTGGCAATCCATCAGGAACCTCATCAGGAAATACATCATCAAATTCCTGCAAAAGAGATTTAACAACACTAGGCAAAGTAGGGTTAAGATCGTTAGTGTTAAAATCGGCCTCCTTGTACAAAAGTACAATCATTGGCTGTGAAGCATAAAACGCTCTCTTAACTTCTCTTTCTTTTGCATAAAAGCTCCCTTTTTTACTCTCTTGCTCTTGAATTTCTTTTCCCCTTTCATTCTTTTTTTCACTCATCTCCTCCTCACCTTTTCTTTTCTCACACTCTTTTTCTTTTTCTCACTTTCTTTTTTCTCACACTCTTTTCTTTTTTCACTCTCATTTTTGATCCTCAATTGATCTTCATATACTTGTTTAGGAGTCAATGGTACAAGAGTTACATGTTTACCATGCATCATAAAAGAATACTTATTTTTAAACCCATCATGCATGACCTTCCTATCAAATTGCCATGGTCTACCTAAAAGTAAATGACTTGCATGCATTGGTACTACATCACAAAGTATCTCATCATGATATCTACCAATGGAAAATGAAACCAACACTTGCTTGTTGAACTTGACTTCCCTGCAATCATTCAACCATTGTAGTTTATAAGGTCTAGGATGCTTAGTGGTAGGTAAGCATAATTTCTCAACCAAAATAGTACTAGCTATATTAGTGCAACTTCGCCCATCTATAATCATACTACATACCTTGTTTTTGATGTGGCAACTGTTGGTGCAGGAAGCACCATATCGAACCTTGTTTTGATATTAGCAAAGTATTCAAAGTTAAGTACTATTTGTTATCTACTGTGGTGACTGAGTGTGCAGAAAGAAGTCCTGGCGAAGGACTGCCAGGCAAGTAGCGAAGGGCTGCTAGGAGTTGAAGACCTGGCGAAGGACTGCTAGGCACCTAGCAAAGGGCTGCTAGGAGGTGAAGACCTGGCGAAGGACTGCTAGGCACCTAGCGAAGGGCTGCTAGGAGTTGAAGACCTGGCGAAGGACTGCTAGGCACCTAGCAAAGGGTTGCTAGGCATTGAAGACCTGGCGAAGGACTGATGGGCAAAAGTCCAACCGGAGGAGCCGGTTGGCAAAAGGAAAACTCTCCTGAGAGGAATTGGTGAGGACGCGTTCCCCGTCGAGGGAACAGTAGGCGTCGGTTCGACCTAGGGTTCCATTTGGGAGACCCAAAGTCAAAACCAAGACAACTAAGGCTGTACAAACCGAATATTCTTGCTTTTTTATGTTTGGTACTAACCCTGGATGCAGGACCGAAGGAACGAGTTTTGCAGCTCAGAACGCCCCAAAGGAGAGGGGCAGCAGCTGGGCTAGGCGCCCGGGAGGTCCCGGGCCCCCAAGGTCAAAGCCAAACGAGCAGTTGAGCAAGAAGTGCTTCAGAAGTTCACTGGGTCAGGCGCCCTCAAGCTCCCGGGCGCCCTCATGGTCCCGGGCGCCCTGGATGCCTCGGGCGCCCTGGGACCAAGCCAACGAAGCGATCGAATTCAAGTCAGCCAAGAAGCCTGTTGAACAAGTCAAGCAGGGCGCCCCCTGTGTCCCAGGCGCCCCCGTCAAACTCCGAGCCCGATACTGGAGGGATAAGGGCTGACCGAGTTCCGGATAGGGGTTTGCAGATCAAGAGACACGTGGAGAGCGCCCCCAACGTCCAGGGTGCCCCCAGGTGCACTATAAAAGGGGTTCGACCCCCAAGGCTTTATAACACACTTTTCCAACGCCACAACGCTCTTCGCTCAAGCGCTCTACTCCAGAAACTTCTGATCTCGAGGTTCTAGCGTCGACGACGACCCTATGCACCGAAGTACGATCCACACCAGGCGTCGATAACGAAGAGTTAAATTATTCCTTTTACTGCAATACTACTGTACAATTCTATGTAAAACTTTGTGCATTATAGAATTGCCCGCAGTAAACGATTAAGGATCGTGGGCCTTGGAGTAAGAGCCGACCGCGACTCCGAACCAAGTAAAAACAATTGTGTTCCATGTGTTTTTGTCTTAAATTTCCGCAACGGATTCTCTTTTCTAATCCAAAACGGTTTCACGATATTCACCCCCCCTCTATCGTGTTTTCTCGATCCAACAAGTGGTATCAGAGCGGGGTAGCTCAAATTTGGTGCAACCACCAATTTGGGAGTTTTTCGGATTTACAAAATTTTTCATTTTATTTCTTTTCTTTTTCGTCAATCGAGGTTGGTGCAACACCACTCGATCTTTTTCATTTGACCTTTTTCAATTTTGAATTCTCATTTTTTCATCATAAGTCAGAATTGATAAAACAATCAATTTTTGAAAATTTGTCATAAATTTTTTTTATTATTTTAATATTTTTCTCGAAATTCGTGTTACTTTAATTCGAGCAAAATTTTCAACTTTGAATGCTTATTTCTTTTCAAAATTGACAAAAGTAACATTTTCAAAAAATTGCCATAATTGTTTTTATTTTATTATTCTGCCTCAAAATTCGTGCAATATTTTTGTTAGGCTATGTCTTCCTTCTCCCGCACTACTAATCCAAGAACAAGTCTTGGTACTTCTTTTCTGCACGTGGGACCAACTGGATGAACCAACCCTGAGGAAGATCGAGACAGATGCAAGGGCGACTGCAATCCTACAATGTGGCCTAACCAATGGAGAATTAAAGCAGGCCGGATCCTTCAACTGTGCCAAAGAGATGTGGGAAAAACTAATCAATCTACACGAAGAGAGCTCCGATATTGAGATCTTAGAAGATTTTGCATTTTCGGCTCAAGCACAAGTTGCTGAGACAGACTCGACACCCGACGTCGAAATCGAACTAGAGTCAGACGACGAGTTTTCTGAGACAAAATCGGTAACTAATTTTGAATCATTTTCTGAATTAAGATTAAATAATCAAGCTGATACTGCAATGGTCGAGGAAGGTTTAGTTTTCATTGCAAGGAAAACTCTAAGAGAACTGCAAAAGAGGCCTCAACTAGTACCTGAGTCCAACTCAGACTCAGAATTTGACAACAAAGAAGGAGATTGAACCAAACTGGTCCGATTAGCTCGTGATCACTACAAGATGATAAAGAAACAAAAAAGAAAGACGTCAAGTATCAAGGGGGAGATTCCCAACCGGGAATCAAAAGGTAAATTTACGATATTTGAAAATCTAATATTTACCTCAAAGAACGTAATTAATTCATATAAATTAGTTAAGGCTAATATGTTAGAAAACTTAATTCCCAACCTTGTTGATTTTAAAAAACCTGAGTATTATTTCAATTATGATGTGACTTAGATAACTTTTTCTTTGTTTGCTTGTTTATTTTCTTTTGCAATCTTAATTTTTTTTCTTAGATTTAGGATTGGTTAGATTAAGGACAAATGATTAAATTGAAACTTGAACAACCTAGTATTAGGACAAGGTTTGATGATAGTACGTTAGGGAAACCTGACTAAGGAGTTAGGTAGGGTAAGGAGTACCCTATTTAGTCTTTTTATTCCGGTGGAACTAGCCGAAGCTACCTCTCTGAATCCTAAGCTAGTTAGACCAATGTTTCTCATAAAGCAATTTGAAAATAAAATTTCTTTAAAAGGCTTTGTCTAGAAAAGGGTTGTTGATCCAATAAGGCTACGGCTAAAGAAGGCCTCTGTGCCTCGCCAAGACCTGGAAGCTAATTATCGAAACTTACTTTCAAATTGTCGTTTGTTAAACTTGAATCTAACACAAGCTTCAATCAAATCATAGCTTTTAATTTAAATTCGAAGATAAATAAAGCATCTCACAAAACAGATAAGGTAACCTGTTTTGTCATCTAGAACTGGGTGAGATGTCTAGGACCTAATTATATAGTTCAATGCTTTTTCAAAATCAACTCAATTTTTTTAAAAATTAATTATAAATTAACTCTATATGTTTTCCACTCAACATTTTTCAAAAATTGAATTTCATTTGTTTTCAAAATTAACTCATCAAATTAAGTCTTGATTGAATTAATACTAAGACCTAGGACTTGATTGGGTCAATTATTGGTAAAACCAAGTCAACATAGTCAAACCTAGTCAATACTGAAGACCCTTCAAGCACTTAGACAAAGTCAGACGAGTCGGATGCAAGGGGAGTTTTTTTAAAAATATTTTTTGAAAAATTTAGATTTTTTCAAAAACTTTATGCTCTAAAATTTAGTATCATCTCAAAATAAGGTTTTCAAAATTTGATTCAAAAACCCTCGTATAGTAATCTCTTTGGAAAATAATTATCATTCCAAATTGTGTTGAAAATTACCATATTATTATTCAAAACTATTCTTTTGATTTTAATAAACCCTAAAGACACAGAGGAAGGTTCACTTCATGATCTACAAAGACTCCTAGGATGTATCAAATTTAGGAGGAGTTTGAGTCAAAAGAAGAATTTTTGAAATGTTTTTTTGTAATTATTTGTTTTGAATAATTTCTTTAATCTGAACTAAACCCTAAAGACACAAAGGAAGTCTACTTCATGATCTACAAAGACTCCTAGGAAGTGTCAAATTTAGGGGGAGTCTAAATCGAAAAAAATTATTTCTGACAATTATTTTTCAAAATTATTAGATAATTTTATAATTTGAATCAAACCTTAAGACTCAGAGGAAGATCGCTTGTAGTCAACAAACTTCCTAGGACTGGGTCAAGTTTAGGGGGAGATCAAATTAAAAGAATTATTGAACATTTTTCAAAATTATATGTTTTCATGCACTGCACTCTTAAAATCCTGTTGAAAACATAAATAAATTTTCTTTCAAAATACTATTCTCTTAAATCATTTTGCTTATATATATACTATTAGTTTCAAAATTTTGCTTGACTTTGAAATACTTTTAAAATCCTTTTAGAATACTTTTGAAAATAATACTTATTTGACTTTGAAAAATTTTCCAGGACACTTAGGGAAATATCCTTGTAGTTAACAAGGTTTCCTAGGATTATGTCAGACTGGAAAAGAAACCAAGTCCAAGTATTATGTTAAAATTTTTAATCTTTCAAAAGAAGTACGTATATTTTTCAAAATACGCATAACATCTTTCAAAAGTAATACTATTTTCAAAATATGATGTTTTCAAAAGTACTAATACTTTTCAAGGCACTAACGTTTACAAAGTATGAATATTTTGTGCAATACTAACATGTTTCAAAGATCAATTTATTCAATCTTGTTTAAAGTGAAAATGTCTACAAATACAAAATTATTTTTAAAATTGCACAATACCTTTTAAAGTGGAGTTTTGTTGTTGCTATGCTTTCAAGAATTATACTAAGTATTTTTATGTTTTCAAAACTCATAGGTTCTGATACACAAACTTTTTCTTAAAACTTATTTCAAAATATATTTCTTTATTGATATATAGCCAAGGGGGAGAGGAAGAAAGAGAGAAAGGAATTTTTTTTAGTTAAACTTTTATCTCTTTTTCAAAAAGCAAAGTTGAATTTCCTAAGTATGTCTAAGTGATTCAATTTTTTTAGTACATGTTTTTTCCTAAATAAAATTTTTCCTAGTAAACAAAATTTGTCTGAGCAAAAACTTTTTGAAAATTTTAGTAAATATTTCTAAGAAAAGTTTTTTGGTGAAAAACTTGTCGAAAAATTTCTTAAAGATTTTGTTTTTCAAAATGCACAAAGTGTTTCCAAACAAATTTTTCCAAGTGTGCAATTTTTTTTGGTAAACAAATTTTTTCCAATTCTCAAAGTTGAACTCTTTTTGGGAAATTTGACTTCAAAATTTTGCCTAAGTAAAATTCTTTTTACAAAACCTTGTAAGTAAAATTTTTTTAACAAAATTTAGGTTTGCAAAATGTTTTAAAATTTTACCTTGTTCACCCATGTATGTTTTTGATATATATCAAAGGGGGAGGAAAGGTCAAAGTTAAGTATTTATAATATTTTATAACACAAGTATTCAGGGTTTTAGGAGAAGTATGAGAAATAAAATTTTTTTTTCCTCATATACTTCATTGATCTCAAATCTATAAATTGCTATATGTCATTATCTTTTTACCTTCTTTTTAAATTTTTACTTAACATTGAATTGTGTTGCCATAAATCAAAAAGGGGGAGATTGTTGGTGCAGGAAGCACCATATCGAACCTTGTTTTGATATTGGCAAAGGATTCAAAGTTAAGTACTATTTGTTATCTAATGTGGTGACTAAGTGTGCAGAAAGAAGTCCTGGCGAAGGGCTGCTAGGAGTTGAAGACCTGGCGAAGGACTGCTAGGCACGTAGCGAAGGGCTGCTAGGAGGTGAAGACCTGGCGAAGGACTGCTAGGCACCTAGCGAAAGACCTGGCGAAGGACTGCTAGGCACCTAGCGAAGGGCTGCTAGGAGTTGAAGACCTGGCGAAGGACTGCTAGGCACCTAGCGGAGGGCTGCTAGGCATTGAAGACCTGGCGAAGGGCTGCTAGGCACCTGGCGAAGAACAGCTAGGAAAATGTCCAACCGGAGGAGCCGGTTGGCAAAAGGTAAACTCTCCTGAGAGGAGTACGTGAGGACGCGTTCCCCGTCGAGGGAACAGTAGGCGTCGGTTCGACCTAAGGTTCCATTTAGGAGATCCAAAGTCAGAACCAAGATAGCTAAGGTTGTATAAACCTAATATTCTTGCTTTATTATGTTTGGTACTAACCCTAGATGCAGGACCGAAGGAATGAGTTTCTGCAGCTCAGAACGCCCCAAAGGAGAGGGGCAGCAGCTGGGCTAGGTGCCCGGGAGGTCTCGGGCGCCCAAGGTAAAAGCCAAACGAGCAGTTGAGCAAGAAGTGTTTCGGAAGTTCACTGGGCCAGGCGCCCTCACCGGGCGCCCTCATGGTCCCGGGCGCCCTGGATGCCTCGGGCGCCCTAGGTCCAAGCCAACGAAGCGATCGAATTCAAGTCAGCCAAGAAGCCTATTGAACAAGTCAAGCAGGGCGCCCCCTGTGTCCCGAGCTCCCCCGTCAAACTCCGAGCCCAATCCTGGAGGGATAAGGGTTGACCGAGTTCCGGATAAGGGTTTGCGGATCAAGAGACACGTGGAGGGCACCCCCAACGTCCAGGGCGCCCCCAGGTGCACTATAAAAGGGGTTCGACCCCCAAGGCTTCAGAACACACTTTTCTAATGCCACAACGCTCTTGCTCAAGCGCTCTGCTCCGGAAGCTTCTGATCTCGAGGTTCTAGCGCCAACGACGACCCTACGCACCGAAGTACGATCCACGCCGGGCGTCGGTAACGAAGAGTTAAATTATTCCTTTTACTGCAATACTACTGTACAATTCTCTCTAAAACTTTGCGCATTATAGAATTGCCCGCAGTAAACGGTCAAGGACCGTGGGCCTTGGAGTAGGAGCCGACCGCGACTCCGAACCAAGTAAAAACAATTGTGTTCCGTGTGTTTTTGTCTTAAATTTCCGCTACGCATTCTCTTTTCTAATCTGAAACGGTTTCACGATATTCACCCCCCCCTCTATCGTGTTTTCTCGATCCAACCGCAACGGGTATGAAATATGATGTCTCGTTGTTCTTCATTATCTTCTTTCACTTGCACATTTAAAGCACTCCTAGTGACAAGGGCTTCACCTTCCACGGGATACACTTCTGCACCACTTTCCAATAATGGGTGTAAGACACTATCATCTTCGGACTCACTCTCAGTCTCGATGTCACCATTTTCTTTCAAAAGCATAATTCTTTAGTTTGAGCATTGTGAAGCGATATGTCCCCTTCCCAAGCACTTAAAGCATTTAATATCTCTATTTCTTGAAGGTTGGAGGGGTTCTTTGCCTTTGACCAATGGAGAGCTTGCATCTTTATTCTTTGAAAAATCGGGCTTTTTCATTGATTCAACTTTATCATCTCCTTTTTTCCAACTAGATTTCCATGTTGACGAATTAGAATATTGACCCCCATGCTTGATTGATCTCTTCTTTTTGAGTTGTCTTTCAACCTTCATGGACATATGCACCATGTCTTCAAGCTCCACATAATGTTGCAACTCCACTACATTTGCAATTTCGTGATTTAATCCTTGTAAAAATCGTGCCATGGTGGCTTCTCGGTCCTCCTCCACATTTGCTCGAATCATTGCGATTTCCATCTCTTTGTGGTATTCCTCCACAGTCTTGGATCCTTGTGTGAGACTTTGTAACCGTTGATACAAATCCCGATAGTAATGTATTGGAATGAATCTCTTTCTCATAATAGTCTTCATCTCCTCCCATTGCCAACGGGTCTCTCTTTGTTTCTTCTCCTACTTAGAAGAATTTGATCCCACCAAATAATTGCATAATCAACAAATTCAATGGCAGCGAGTTTTACCTTCTTCTCTTCAGAATAGTTGTGGCAATCAAATACTAACTCCACTTTCTTTTCCCACTCCAAATAGGCTTCAGGATCACTTTTGCCTTGAAATGAAGGAATCTTCATTTTGATATTTCCTAAGTTTCTATCCACATGATCATTCATCCTTCCTGTTCTACCACCAACTCGAGCATGATCCGATCTGCCACTTGAAGCTCTATTATCAATGTCCTCAGATACGCCATCATCATCATCATCATGGTCACCACGGTTATATTGTCTAGCACTTCGTGAAGGAACTCTACCAACTTGGCTATGTTGCAATCCTGCAATTACAGCATCTTGTTTCTCTAATCTGTCCATAATCTGACTAAAATGGATTTCCATGCGTTCCAAGTGTTGTCTCAAAGCACGTTGATCAAGGGATTCTCTAGGTCTTGCTTCTTCTCCACTTGTCGCCGTTGAACAACCTATTTCACTCAAACACTCTAACTCACGAATGTTAGCTCTTTAAAGAACTTGAACTGAGAATTGAGGCAAATACCTTGTAAGCGTTCGTGGACTATCAAAATTCCCAAGGGTGTTAGGATAAAAGATAGGAATTAAAGACAAAAAGTGAAAATTGCATAATTTAAAACTTGAAGTAAGTGCTGAAAGGAAATTTGCCAGAATTGAATCTAGGCAAAATTGAGGATACTGCGGAAATGAAAGATAGCAAAACGTGAATTAAAGAGCTGAAAGGAAAGTTGCCAGAACTTAACCTTGGCTGCCAGAATTGAATCTAGGCAACTTAAAGGAAATGAAAGTACTTGAAATAAGAGCTGAAGGAAAGTTGCCAGAACTTAATCTAGGCTGCCAGAATTGAATCTAGGCTAACTTGAAATGAAATGAGAATACTTGAAATAAGAGCTGAAATGAAAGTCGCCAGAACTTAATCTAGGCTGCCAAAATTAAATATAGGCAAACTTTAAAGGAAATGAGAAAAATAAATTTGCAAACAAAGTCTCTACTTCCTTTTTTTTCAGCCTCATTTGCTCTTTCTTTTTTTCGGCTTTTCTCTTCTTCTTTTTTCTTTCTTTCTTCCTTCCTTCCTTTCTTTGTTTTTTTTTGGCCAAATTTTTTTTCCTCCTCTTTTTTTTTTTTGAGCAACAAAGCAAGTAAGACTTGCTAAGCAATAGATAAGAAACTAAAATAAGATAGAGACTCAAGAACACAAAGAAAAGGATAACCAAATCGATTTAGAGAAACTAAGGCTCTGATACCAAATGATGCGAACCCAAAGAGAAGAAGTCTCAAGAACACACAACAAATGGAAGAAAGAGAGAAAGATAATCTAAATCGAAAAGATGGAGAATGAAAGAAAGAAACCTCGACCCAATGCTTAAGGAAGCACGAACCTTGGTATAGAAGAAGAAGAAGATAGACGCCACAACCTTGGGATGGAGATTGATAAGTCTTGAACGCCACAAGGGGATGCCTTGATAAGTTCTAGTTCAATGAAGAACCAACAAGTGAGAGCCTCAGCATGTAGTAGATTGAATAAGCCAAAAATTACATGTTGTGGCCGCCACCCCCTTAATTTATAGTTATAGGGTGACCTAAAAACCCTAAAAGGCCAAAAGGAAGCCTATTTAGTGGAGGCCTATGTAGACTACATAGGCCTATTGAGCTTTTGGCACCATTACAACCCAAATAAAGCTAGAAATTGGGCCTAAATTGAACCCACAAAATTAACATATCCTTCTTACATAGACAAGAGACTAAGGAGACTAGTTAAGCTCATCTAAGGCTTGAATTAGGTTGACTAAGCCATATGACTTGCTCTTGGTCAAACCTTCTTCAATTATAGCTTTGGCTTTCACATCTTCAATTAGTACATTAAGTGCTTCTTTCATCTTTTTAGCCTTAGCTCTTGTAATTGGACCTCCTTTGATGCATAATGGATCATCAAAATCTTCTAGAGTGGGTTGAGCATGATCCATATCGTTAGCTTGTTGGGCAACTTGTTCACTTCCTTTGTCTTCATCAGACCAAGTCTTAGATGCCAAAGATATGTTTGGTTCATCTTCGAAGGTTCTTTTCTCTTATTAGATTTAGAAGACGAGTTATTTATTTCTATTTGCATTGTAGGAGTTTTGGATTTAAGAGTATACAAATTGTCAATCAAAATACCAGAACAAATAATCTCCCTATTTCTTTTTATAACAACCTTGGTATTAAAAGAAACCGAATATCCATCAGAAACTGAAATTAAACTCTTTCTAAAAGTAGGTACATAAAGACAATTTCTTAAAACCAAAATTTTATTCTTATCAAATGATAAATAAACATCTCCCACTGCAATAGCCGCCATCTCCGTAGCATTGCCCATGTAGACAATAATCTCTCCCTCAGCTAGTCGTCTGGTTTCTTGGAACCCCTGCAAAGTATTGCAGATATGATCAGTGGCTCCTGTATCTACACACCAGGTACCGGTAGATAACACCGCTAAACATGTTTCGACGACCAAAGAAAAAGATTTACCTTTGTTCTCCTTTCGGCGAGGACAACCCGCCTTCCAATGTCCAGTCTGCTTGCACATGAATCACTTGCCTTTCGGCTTTTTCATTCTAGCCTGAGGTCCCTGAGATCCAGCCGCTTTCTTTGCTACACTTTGTTTCTTCTTCTTCTTGCCATTTGGCTTAGAAGTAGAAACCCTTTGAGCAATAAAAGCTTGAGCACTCTGACGGAAAAGCCCTTCTGCCGCCTGGAGTTCTGCTAGGAGTTCCGCCAACAAATACAACCTCTTATTCATGTTGTAGTTTAGGCGACACTGCTCAAAACTCCTAGGTAGAGACTGGAGAATGATATCAACCTTGGTTTCCCCATCGATCTCAGCTCCAAGGACTTCTATCTCATTCAAATGTGTCATCATCTTGAGAACATGATCCCTGATGGGTGTTCCCTCAATCATGGTGTTCATCATTAAGTTCCTCATAGCCTCCTGCCTAGCAGCCTGATTCTGGTGTCCGAAGAGTTCCTTGAGATTGATCATCATGTCATAGGTAGTAAGAAAAGCCTGATGTTGATGTTTCAGTACATTTGACATAGAAGCCAAAATGTAACACCGCGCCATCTCATCTGCATTAACCCACTTCCTATAACTCTGTCTCTCCCCTTCACTAGAACTATCAGTAGGCTGAGGAGGGCATTCCTCAAAATGTACAAATTTGTACTCCTCTGCAGTTAAGACAATATCCAGGTTGTGTTTCCAATCAACAAAATTAGGGCCAGTAAGTTTATTTTCTTTTAAAATCAAGCCCAGTGAGTTGAAAGTCATTTTGAAAATGTCCCTAAGAATCACAAAGATCAAAACATTAGATTTCAAAAATTTATTGATTCCTCAAACAATAAATTTTTTTTTAAATCAACCAACACCTCAAAACACCGAGAATATTGCATGCCACGATAGTGTGGACATATACAAAATTCTACATTTGTAAGAGAAGGTTTTACCCATTAATTTTATTATCTTGTCAACCTTACTTTTGACAAATAAAATTAATAGTTGGTTCCTCTTTGGCCCTACAAATAATAGCAGTGACTCCAATGGGGAGGATACTATTATTTGTATCTAAGTGTTTACCATTACCTAGTACCAAGGCAATTACTTAGGATTATGTCCCTTCCGATGGGAAAGATCACACGCTCCTAAATAATTTCCTATAACCCCTTTGGACCTAGTGATCCGCAAAACAAACTCATCTGATATGGAGGAAGGCACTCAGAGCCAATGTGCAAGTCTGTTCACATCACTAATCAAAATTATAATGGAGGCCACGGGAATTTAAAAAAACTATCTCCCACTTAGTTATTTACATTGAGGAATTTTAACTAGCAATCACAACATGCATATTAAAACAAAAGCAATAAATATGGAAAAAATATAATTTCCAACTATCATGGCCTGGTTCATGGAATTGGGCAATAAGTCTTAGTCGTGGACTGAGCACCAAAGTCCTGATCCGGAAGATCGGGCAAAAGTCCAACCGGAGGTGCCGATTGGCAAACTTCTCCTGAGAGGAGTAGGTGAAGGCGCGTTCCCCGGGAAGGGAACTCGGTTCGACCTAGGGTTTCACGAGAAATCCAATGTCAGAACCAATCGTTAAGGTTAAGATTATATATGTGATTGACTTGTGTTTGTGTATCTTGCAGGTACCTCGAATTGGAGGCAAAGCAGGCGAACAAACACAAGAGAAGCTTGGAAAAACAGCTCCTGGGCGCCGCCATTGAACCAGGGTGCCCCCATGCATCCAGGCGCCCTGGATACTAGGCGCCTGGATGATCCAGGCACCCAGTATGGTCTTGGGTGCCCAAGATTGACTACCTTATTAGCATCGCGAAGTTCGTGATTTCGGATGGAATTTTGACTACCAATGAGGTGCCCCAAAGGCTCTTGGGCACCCGAGAAGATGCTATATAAAGGGGTTCGACCCCTCAACTCAGAATATCATCTGCTACACCATTCTAAGCATTCGAGTGAAGAAAAAGCACTAGAGACGAAGCTCTGTGACCAAGGGGGTTCCAGGAGGAAGTGCGCTGCACTTCGGAGTTCCAGATTGGCCGGGATCGTCGACTTTCCTGTTTGGTTTGCATTTATTTTTATGCACTTAAATTCTTAATCTTTTGGTTGTAAAACTTGAACTGTAAGACGGGTTTCTCCGCCTCCCGAAAGTCCGGAAAGGCCGCTACCTGTAATTAGGCCTTGGACGTACTGACCTTGGGGGGTTGGGAACCAAGTAAAACCCGCATGTCTTGTGTGTTTTTCGTTTTTATTATTTTGTTGTGCTACTAACTCTCTGAATAGAATGAACCTCGATGTTTACGACAAGTTTACGAAAGATTTTTCAAGTCGATATTCACCCCCCCCATATATCGACGACACCGGTCCTACAACCACTAGTAGACTCATGCTTAGTACTTAGACCTTGGATGTACTAACCCTAGGAGGTTGGGAACCAAGTAAATCTCGCGAGTCTTTCTACTGTTGTTTTTGTGTCTTTCTTTATATTTCCACTGCGTACTAACTCTAATAGAAAGATGATTAAATGAAGTTTTCCGACAAAATTACTCGAGCCGATATTCACCCCCCCCCCACCCATCGACCGACGATCGACATCGATCCTACAAGTGATATCAGAGTAGGAAACTCTTCATCGGACTAACAGCCGAAGACACCTAAATTTTTCAGAATTGTTTTCCAAAATAAATTTTGCAGAATTGTTTTCCAAAATAAATAAAAAGAAATTAAAATATTCTTTTAAAAGAGTCAGAGTAGGGACTCGAACCCGTGACCTAAGATAAGGGTTAGATGCAAATTTCCAATTGAGCTAGTGATTATTTTGTTAAAATATGGAGTCGATATTAGATAAGTGATAGTAAACATCTTTTATGAATGATGCTTCAACTTCCACTTAGTATATAAAGGAATAGAAGAAGAGAAAATCAAAAGTTTTCTCATTCTTCTTCTTCCTTGCCGAAAACAAGAAAAGAACAAGGGTTTCTCCACTTCTTTTCTTGCGCTCAAGATCCGGATCATGCAAAGGAAGTGGACGAGGAGTACCACGCTAGATCCTACGTCGGTATAGTGAGTTCTAAGCGTAAGGATGTAAGTAGATCTCTCACTTGAAGTAAAAGTAGTTCTCTAATGAGTTTTAAACATGATTTTCAAGTCTTTTGTATGATGTGATCCTAGTATAGCAAGACCAAGGTCTTGATTTGCCCAAACGCGATGTTTTGGGATTTCGGCATGCAAGGTGTTCGATACCGATGTTCTGAGTAAGACCAAGGTCTTACTAAGCCTTAGAACGAGTTCTAGGACTAAGAAATGAGATAAGAAACAAGACCGAGGTCTTGTTGTGCCCTAAAACAAGTTTTGGGAACATTACCTTTTTAAGTGCTAAGTTATGCATTTTAAATACAAGCATGAGTACAAGTTAAGTATATTACTTTGAAAGACCGGGGTCTTTTTGGTATGTACCGGGCCGAGGCCCATAAGATCTAGGTGAGTTAGTAAGACGTCCTATTAGGATTCGGTGGCTAGCTACCCCGAACCTATTAGGGATGCACACATTGGTACTATGCCGGGCCCAAAGGAGGATGTTTATTATTTTAAAGTATAAGAAGTATAAGTGTATAAGTTTCAAGTTTTTCAAAAGCAAGAAATCATTTCAAGCATGTTACACATTTTTCATTTCAAGCAAAGTTTCCAAATGCAAACATTTGTTACAAGTGTATTCATGAGCTTATTCATTTTAAGCATAGCATTTTCAGTACATATGTTTAAAAGCAAGCATTCTTGACCAAGAGCATGTTTAATATCGATTGCATGTTTTTGTGAGATAGGTATCTACTTACTAAGCTATTTGCTTATAGTTGCATCCTTTTACTGCAGAAAAAGGTAAAGGGAAGATGTAAGGCAAGGAGGCTCAAGGATGGATGATTCATGTCAGTGGCGGCGGAACCGTGAAGTAGGATCCTTCGGGATGAGTTTTGTTTAGCGTTTAAAACTCTAAACAATAGAACTTTATGAGTTTTTTCTTTTGAGTTTATGTTAGTAGTTTACTTCCGCAAAGACTTTACGTTTGAGTAGTTAATTTGGAGTTTGAAATACGTGCAAATGGAGTATGATTATGGTTATTATGTCTGTGAGTCTATAATCTTGTTGTGTAGCTGAAGTAGAATGTATATATATACTTGAACGGTGTTTCTGAAACCTGGAAACTGCAGTTCCAGGCGTATCAGTCGACTGATGCAGGTATCAGTCAACTGGTCGAGGGAACAGAAACATTCGGGCGAGTGAATCCCAGGTGCAGTTGACTGTACCAATCGACTAGCAGGATATCAGTCGACTGGTGCCAATGTAAAACAAAAAGTGTTGTAAGGCTGATGGTTAGTGCTTCAGTCTTGCAATTAAGAGGTCTAGGAGTCAAATCTTGGCAAAACCAATAAAATTAAATTTTTTTTTATTTTGGCTGGCCCAGCAGTAAAGTCAACGTAATGGCCCTATAAGGTCAAAGTTAGCAAGAGAGGGTAGTTACAGTAAAGAAGCCAGGAATTGAGGGAGAGCAAGGGTGAATACATGTATATTTTAAATTATGTCAATTTTTAAATTTCATACTATTTGTTTTAATTGCAGGGAGAGAGGACACTATAAAAACCTGTGTCCTACTCGTAAGATTCAAACTTTACCACCGGCGGCAATGGAGATACCAGTGCTAGGAGTCCAAGGGACAAAATTCACATCCGATGCTTCAAGGGTCAAAAGCTGGGACAGCAGTAAAGTCAACGTAATGACCCTATAAGGTCAAAGTTATCAAGAGAGGGTAATTACAGCAAAGAAGCCAGGAATTGAGGGAGAGCAAGGGTGAATACATGTATATTTTAAATTATGTCAATTTTTAAATTTCATACTATTTGTTTAAATTGCAGGGAGAGAGGACACTATAAAAACCAGTGCCCTACTCGTAAGATTCAAACTTTACCACCGGCGGCAATGGAGATACTAGTGCTAGGAGTCCAGAGGGACAAAAGTCACATCCGATGCTTCAAGGGTCAAAAGCTGGGACATTACAAGAACCAGTGCCCAGACTGGAAAGTAACTCGATCCTCAATACCAAGAAATGCAACCACGGTAAAGGGGGTATGGAAAGTTAATTTTCACAATAATTTTTAAATTCCTGCACAGTTATACAATCATTCTGATAGTTTAGATAACACTGTTCATTTTTCTGATAAATTAGATTTTTTGCATAGTCAACTTAATGTATTGCATGACAAATTATCAAATATTGACAATATTAAAATATCAAATCTTAATTTCTTAATCCATAATGTTAATGTTACAATTTCTGAAATTAATTCTAATACTTTAATTAATAATCTTTCTAATAATTCTGATAATCCTAAGGATAGCATTGAAATGTTAATTAATATTATTGCTGATCATTCTAATATTTCAGAAGATAATGTTGAAGATAATACTCAAGATAATCCTCAAGATAATATTGATAATAATACTCAATCTATTTCTGAAGATAATAGTGAGGATAATAGTCAACTCGTAGTTAATTCTACCGATTTTGAATATAATGCTACAGCCTTAATTAGCAATCTTAAAAATTATTCTTACAATTTTTGAGTATAAATCTAAAGATTAAGATGAAGATGAATTTATTAGAATCAAAGCTATATTTAATTAGGCTTACAAAAACTCAAATAAAGTAGAAGTGTTAAACAAACTTGAAATTTTAAAATCAAAAAGAAATAATAGATTAATCAGAGTTTTTTGAAATAATGAAAATAATACAACTAGATACAAAATTGTTAACAATTTTAACATTTATTAATTTTTAATAATTTAACCTTAATTAATTTTTAATAATTTTAACCTTAATTAATTTTTAATAATACAACCTTAATTAATTTTTAATAATTTAACCTTAATTAATTTTTAATAATTTAAACCTTAATTTAATTTTAATAATTTAAAACTTAATTATTTTTTAATAATTTAACCTTAATTAATTTTTCATAATTTAACCATAATTAATTCTTAATAATTTAACCTTAATTAATTCATAATAATTTAACCTTAATTAATTATTAATAATTAAACCTTAATTAATTTTTAATAATTTACCCTTAATTAATTCTTAACTAATTAAACCTTAATTAATTGTTAACTAATTAATCCTTAATTATTAATAACATAAATCATAATTAATTTTTAATAACTAAAATCTTAATTAATTCTTAAATCTTAGTTAATTAACAATTCAATCCTTAATTCAACAAAATCCATGAACTAAATTTTAATTAATTACCTTCAGATATGAAATTAAATAAAATCCTACCCAACTAGAACAATCAATTTAATAATGTTAAATATGTTAAAATGGGTTGACATGCTCGCGGGTTCACATGGTCTATATCAAATCGAGAATTTGATACTTTATTAGAAACTTAATTAAAATATTTTGACTTGATTGGCTCATGTATAAATGTCATGCTCATGCATCTGTCTATTTTTAAATACATATCTGGCATGTCATTCATGCTAGCTCATTTTTTGCTTAATTTAAAATGGATAGATAGGAAACAGATTGATTGATTCTTGCCTAACCTAGTACTAGGGTGGGGCGAGATGATAGTACGTTAGGGAATCTTCGTCTAGGAAGACAGGAAGGGTAAGGTGTAACCAACTTGATCGACCTAGTTAAGTGTAACTAGCCGAAGCTACCTCGCTACATCCGAGACAAGTTACACCAAAGTTTTGTAAAGAGTAAGTTAAAAGTATTATTTTTTTAAAAGGTTTTATCTAAGGAAAGGGTTGATGATCCAATAAGGCTACGGCCAAAGAAGACCTCTGTGCCTCGCCAAGACGTGGAAGCCGATTATTGAAAATTACTTTTAAGCTACTAATTGATTAAACTCGAATCCAACTCAAGGTTAAGCAATCTATAAAATTGAGAAAAATTTTCAAGCATCTCACAACACCCATGAGGCAACCATGTTTGTTTGTATTGCGACACTTAAAATGGGTGAGATGTTAAGGATTAATTAATTGAAAAATACTTTTGAAAATGTTTTCAAAATTTTAGGATATTTTCTTAAAAATCTATTTTCAAAATAATGTTTAAACATAATAATGTTTTAATGAATTTCATGTTTGATTGAGTGTTTACATATAAATACATATTTCAAAAATTATATATCCTTTCGAAAATTCTTTGATCTACACATAGAAACAAACCTTTTAGGTCAATACTAAAGGCCCTTAAGACACTTAACAAGGGTAGCCAGAATGTTTCAGATTTAGAGGAAGTTTTTTTTTGTTCTTTTAAAAATTATTTTTCAAAAGTACTCTTTTCAAAAATTCATATCTTTCAAAATGGTTTATGCTTTAAAAAATTATTATCATTTCAAAATGCGTTCTAAAAAAAATATTTTTCAAAAACTTATTATGTCATTCAAAATATTTTTCAAAAATTATTTCATTGAAAGTAATCTTATTCCTTCAAAAAATATTTTTCAAAAATTACTTTAATTGCTCTTTTGATTTGGATAAACTCTAAAGACACAGAGGAAGTTTTCTTTATGATTTATAATAATTCCTAAGATTGTGTCAGTTTTAGGGGGAGTCCTAATCAAAAGAATTTAATTTATTTCTATTATTGATTATTTCTTAAAAATTTTGGTGTAATTCATTTTTATTTGAATCAAACCCTAAGACTCAGAGGAAGATCAACTTTTGGTCAACAAGCTTCCTCGGACTGTGTCAGATTTAGGGGGAGGTTCAAATGAAAAGAATCATTCGAAATTCCAAAAATATTATATAAAACCACTATCTTTTTTAAAATACTTTTGAAAATATTAGGTTGTGTTTGGTTTGCGTTTTCCAGTTTGTTTTCCATTTTCATTTTCTGTACAAAATGCGGTTTTCTGGAAAACATGTTTGGTTTGCATTTTTTAGCTTTGTTTTCTAGAAAAAAACATAGCATTTTCTGGAAAACTAGAGAATGAAATAAAGTCATTTTCCAGAAAACGAGAAAATGTGATTTTCTGGAAAATGAAAATGGAAAATAGAACAAACCAAACGCCCCCTTATATTCTCATTTTCCAAAACTTATTTCGAAATTTTTTTATCTTTTGGAATACATTTGAAAATAAATTTTACTTGAGTTTGGAAAATTTTCCAAGATACTTAGGAAAAGTTTCCTTGTAGTTAACAAGATTTCCTAGGATTGTGTCAAACTAGAAAAGAAACCAAATCATGAAAGTTATTATTTTTTCAAAATTAAATACATTGAAAATATTCATTTTTGGAAACCCTAAGACACATAGGAATGTTCTTGGGGTCAACAAGATTCCTAGGATTGAGTCAGACTTAGGGAAGTTCAAATTCTTTTTTTAAAAAAAATCACATATTGTTGGTGTAATGTTTTTTAAGGTACATAGTGCCTTTTAGAATATTTTCTAGAACAAGTACTTAGTTTTTTTTTAAAAAAAAGGGGGGGAGAATTTTAAAAATTATTTTTAAAAAATATATATATCTTAAGTATTTTCAAAAGGGGGAGAGAGATTATCTTAAATGGGGGAGAAACGCTTAAGTTAGATTTTTTTCGAAAATCTTATTGTTAGTGCAAATTTTTTATTTGCTATTTCCTTTTGATAGATTTTTTTTACGATTTCTCCCAAGTGTTAAACCTATAACCCTTAGACCTAACCTAACTTAAGGTTATTGTCAAATATCAAAAAGGGGGAGATTGTTGGTGCAAGTGCATCAGTTATGCACAGTCAACCTCTAGTGTTTTGATGTTTGACAAAATATGGTGTACTCAAAGTGATCAAGGATTAAACCAAATAGGACCTTATGTTTGGTAGGGTAAACCCATGTTTGATCAGTTTGACCAAGGTTTAAGCCAAACAGGATCTGATGTTTGGAAGAATGAATAGAACCCAGGGTTGGTCAGTTTGACCAAGGGATTAAACCGAATTAGACTTGAGGTTCGATATATTTACCTGAAAGTTGGAGGAAGTCTAGTCATGATTAAGGTTACTAGCAAAGAAGTGATTATGGTGGAAGAAATCATAATGAGTGAAGCTAGGTTGAAAGAAACCCTGGTGAGTAAAGCTGGTTCCTAGCAAAGGAAGCTAGGTGGAAGAAATTCTAGTGAGCAAAGCTAGGTGGACTAAATCCTGGTGAGTGAAGCTTGGTCCTAGTGAGTGAAGCTATGTGGACTAAGTCCTGGTATGTGAAGTTGGGCACTAAGTCTTGATCCGGAGGAATGAGCACTAAGTCCTGGTTAGGGATCGAGTAACAGAGTCTTAGCCGAGCGAGGATTGTGGTCAGTAGTAGAGACGGGTCGAGGTCGGACGTCTCGAGATCCAAGTTCTCGGAGGTCGAGCAAATGTCTAGCCGAAAGTCTCGGTTGGCAAAAACCTTAGTCGAGCGGGAATCACGGACAAAAGTAGAGATGGGTCGAGGTCGGACATCTCGAGATCTGGGTTCTCGAAGGCTGAGCAAAAGTCCAACTGGAGGTCCCGATTGGCAAAGGTAACTTCTCCAGGGTGGTGTAGGTCAGGACGCGTTCCCCGGGAAAGGGAACATTAGGCGTCGATTCGACCTATGGTTTCGGGTGAAATCCAAAGTCAGAACTAGTCAATTAAGACTAAGATTATTTGTATGTTTGTCTTGTGTTTGTTGTCTTGCAGATACCTTGAGTTGGAGGCAAGATAGGAGAATAAACGTCGGAAAAGCCGACCTGGGAAGAGGCCTTCCTAGGTGCTTAATTGGTATCATGCACCCAAGAGACTTTTCCCAGGCGCCTGGTGTTGGGTATGGCTTGACGGTTTCTAAGACAACCACGGGGCCGTATCTGAGAGACCTCTCTATGTCTATGGATTAAAATTTTAATCCGAATAGAGACCCGTCCCTCTAACGACCATCTCGACGTCGTGTTAATTAATCCAAGTTACAACTTAGTCAAAACCAAGGTTAAGGCCTTGTAACTTTCCGAATTAATTAACTACGGAAAAGACAACGATTTGGATCGCCGATTTTTATGTTTATCTTCAGGGTCCAGTTAGCTAATTATTATCCATGATCAACAATCAAAATAACTAACATGCATAAAATGACGAGACAAAGAAATATGGCACAATAAGACATAGCTGAAATAAAACAGAGCTCGTGAGAGTTATACCTTGCCGTTTACCTCGCAGTCTTCTACCTTATGACCCTCCCCTCCTAGACGTCGTGTGGGCGACAATCTACCAAGACACGGAGTCACCAAGGCACGCTGAGATCACCTTCTTCAAGCCTCTTCCTTTTGGTAGCAAAAACCCTAGTTAGGGTTTCGGCCATTTCTCCTTCTTTCACTGCAGACCACCGCAAGCTTCAACTCCGGCCGGCCAAGAAGCAACAACGAGGAGCTGCTAGGAAGATGAAGAAAGGGAAGAAGAAGTTGAGCAAGTTCCTTCTTCTTCCCAAAAACCCGCCGGAAACCCTAGCTTCCACACCCTCACCGTCAGCTCCAAACAAAAGCCAAGCCTCTATTTTTCCGGCCGCCGGAAACCTCTTCTCCTTGCTCCTTGCTTGCGCACGCAGTGGAGAAGAAAACCGTGAGGAAAGAAGAGGAGATCAGAGAGGAAGAAGGGATGAAAACCGGATTTTCCTTCCCTCTTGCCATCGGCGCCGCAAGGTGATGAAACCCGCCGCCGGCGTCCTCTCCGGCCGCTCCTCTGCTCCAAGCCGAGCACCAACGTGCTCCTCCCTACCGGTGCTTCACACCCAAAGGTTGAGCCTAAGAAGAAGAGAATCCTCTTCTTCTTCCTCCTCCTTCTCGCCGGCGCAAGAATAAACTAGGAGAGAGAGAGAGAGCTAAGGAGGAAGGGTTTTGTGGGTTTTGTGAATAATCCGAATTAATTCACAATTAATTCATTAAGCCTTGTATCATGACTCCTATGGGGTATTTATAGGGAAAGCATTATAAAACTTTGGAGGGAAAGCATTATTAAATATCAGTGTTTTACTCGTAAGACTCGTACATCACCACCAGCGGCAACGGAGGTACCAGAGCTAGGAGCCCGGAGTGACAAGAGCCACATCATGTGTTTTATGTGCCAAAACTATGGGCATTATAAGAATCAGTATTCAGACTGGAGGATAAGTGTGCCCAAAATGCCAAGAAATGGGAAAAAGGTAAAGAAGGTACAAAATTTTAATTCTTCAAGAAGTATTCCTATCAGTTTAGATTCAAATGTGTATGATAATTTTCTTTCTAGAAATACCCCTATGCATGTGAGCGTAACCTTTAATTTTTCAAATAAATTAGATTATCTGTGTAGCAAACTTAATGTATTGCATGATAAATTAGCTAGTAATGGATCAAATCAAATATTGATAATATTAAAATATTGAATATTATCTTCTTAATTTTTAATATTAATGCTGCAATCTTAGAAATTAATTCTAACTTTTTTTCATTTAATCCTAATAATCCTGAAGTTAATCCTAATAATTCTGAAAATAATAATCAAACCATAATTAATAGACCTGAAGATAATATTAATAATTTTGAAGATAATTATGAAACTGTAATTGATAACTTTGATGATAATTATGAAACCTTAAATTGATAATTCTGAAGATAAAGATGAAACTTTAATTAATAATTCTAAAAATAATTCAAATAACTTTGATGGTAATTATGAATCTTTAATTAATATTCTACTTATATTGAAGATAATGATACAACCTTAATTAGTAATCCTGAAAATTATTCTACTTATTTTGAAGATAATGATACAAGTTTTATTAATTCTGAATATAAGTCTGAAGACGAAGAAGAATATGATTCTAAAGATGAAGATGAATTTACCAAAATTGATGCTATAATTAAAAAGGATTAAAAGAATTCAAATACAATAGAAGTATTAAATAAAATTGAAAACATAAAATCAAAAGAAATAATAATTTTTTGAATTAATGGAAATGATGCATTTAGACCCAAAATTATTATTCAAATCATAAAAACTTAAATCTTAATTAAATTCTTAAAAACATAAATCATAATTAATCACAAATTCAAATTTTATTTTAATTCTTAAAATCTTAAATATTAATAATCTATATCTCAAATTCTAATAATTCTTAAAATATTTAAAGCTAATTGAATAAATCTTAATTTTTAATTAACAAATCAATTTTAATTAGAAAGTCAATCCTTAATTCAAAATTCAAATCCATGAACTAAATTTAAATTTATTACCTTTAATTATGAAACTAAGTAAAATTCCCAACTAAAATGTTCAACTTGATAATAATAAATATGTCAAAGTGGGTTGACATATTCGCAAGTTCAGACATTCTTTATTAAATCGAGAATTTGATACTTTATTAAAAATATAATTAAAATGATTTGACTTTATTGATATAACTGTCATGCTCACGCATCGTTTATTTTTCTTCATATATATCTTTCATGTCATTCATGCTAGCTTACATTTTGCTTAACATAGAATAGCTAGATAGGAAAAAGATTAGTTTATACTTGCCTAACATAATTCCAGGATGGGCGAGATGATAGTATGTTGGGGAAGCTTGGTCAGGGAAGTCAGGAAGGGTAAGGAGTGATGCAAACCCAATGAGAAGAAGTCTCAAGAACACACAACAAATGGAAGAAAGAGAGAAAGATAGTCTAAATCGAAAAGATGGAGAGTGAAAGAAAGAAACCTCGACCCAATGCTTAAGGAAGCACGAACCTTGGTATAGAAGAAGAAGAAGATAGACGCCACAACCTTGGGATTGAGGTTGATAAGTCTTGAACGCCACAAGGGGATGCCTTGATAAGTTCTAGTTCAATGAAGAATCAACAAGTGAGAGCCTCACCATGTAGTAGATTGAATAAGCCAAAAGTTCCATGTTGTGGCCGCCACCCCCTATATTTATAGCTATAGGTTGACCTAAAACCCTAAAAGGCCAAAAGGAAGCCCATTTAGTAGAGGCCTATATAGACTACATAGGCCTATTGAGCTCTTGGCACCATTACATCTCTTTGTCATAAGTGGGATAGTTTAAAGCTGCTCCACTCAATTTCTCACTAAAATAAGCAAAGGGTTGACCTTCTTGTATTAGCACAGCCCCAATACCTATTCCTGATGCATCACACTCAATTTTGAAAGTTTTAACAAAGTTAGGTAATGCAAGTAATGGTGCAGAACTTAATTTCTCCTTAAGTGAGTTGAAGGCTAAATCTTGTTCACTATTCCAATGAAATCCAACATTCTTTTTAACAATTTCAGTCAAGGGTGCGGCTAAAGTGCTAAAATTCTTGACAAACCTTCTGTAGAAACTTGCCAAACCATGGAAGCTACGTACCTCAGTTATTATTTTTGGTGTTGGCCATTCACGAATAGCCTTAACCTTCTTCTCATCAACTGCTATTCCCTTAGCACTAACAATACAACCAAGAAACTCAATTTGATTAGTGCAAAAAGAACATTTTTGAAGGTTAGCATACATCCCCCCTTCTACTGAAAGATAATAATTTATCAGAAAAAAATCTGTTAAACAATTTATAATAATCACAAATTTAATTCATCGTGTAACATTGATGAATAAAATAATAAAAATAATTTTATTGATATCCATGAAATTATTATTCTATATATATGATTCAACATAATAAAAATATAAAATATAAATTAAATAAATTATTAGTTAAATGTTCAATTAATAAAATTGATTAATATTTTTCAAATATTAAAAATTAAATATAAAATAATACAAGATAATTAATATACTCAAAAGAATTAGTTACAATTCTTTGGACTACCTTTTATACTCAAAAGAATTAGTTAAAATTTTTAGGGTAAAAGCAGCAGAAAAGAAAAATACCTATAAAGTTGAGAGAGTGTAACTCTTTTACTGGAGGGGTTAGACTACATTTTATATTGAGAGTGATAGACTGGGCACATTTCCTCGTTTAGTGCCACGTCTCCGTGATTTATGCCACGTCCCCCCTTCTTTTGGCGTAAGACTTGCTCTTGGTCAAACCTTCTTCAATGGTCGCTTTGGCTTTCACATCTTCAATTAGCACATAAAGTGCTTCTTTAATCTTTTTAGCATTAGCCCTTGTAATTGGACCCCCTTTGATGCATAATGGATCATCAACATCTTCTAGAGTGGGTTGAGCATGATCCATATCGTTAGCTTGTTGGGCAACTTGTTCACTTCCTTTGTCTCCATCAAGGAGTACCCGACTTGGTTGACCTAGCTATGTGAAATTAGCCGAAGCTAACTCGCCACATAGACTAGTTAGACCAGAGTTTCTCAAAAAGTAAAATGAAAGTATCATTTCTTTAAAAGACTTTGTCTAAGGAAAGGGTAATTGTTCCGATAACCAAGAAGGCCCTGTTCCTCACCAAGACCTTGAAGTCAATTATTGAAATTTGCATTTAAGTTACTAATTGTTAAACTTGAATCTAACTCAAGGTCAAATAATCTATAAAATTAAATTAAAAAATTTATTCAAGCATCTCACAACACCCATTAGACAACTATGCTTCTTTGTACTACAACACTTAGAATGGGTGAGATGATAAGGACTAATCAATTGATAAATATTTTGATAATATTTTCAAAAATCCTTAGAATATTTTCTTAAAAATCTATTTTAAAAATAGTGATTAAAAATAATAATATTTTAATGAATTTCAAGCATGATTGTGTGTACCTATCAATATATTTCAAAAAT
Organism: Boesenbergia rotunda; assembly: GCA_024364735.1. Taxonomy (NCBI): domain Eukaryota; kingdom Viridiplantae; phylum Streptophyta; class Magnoliopsida; order Zingiberales; family Zingiberaceae; genus Boesenbergia; species Boesenbergia rotunda. The sequence continues at coordinate 159,347 of JAGFNQ010005178.1, read as the reverse complement.
TATATATCTTTTCGAAAGTTGTTTGACTTGCAATTAGACACAAATCATCTAGGTCAACACTAAACCCCTTAAGACACATAGGTAGAGTTCCTTGTAGTTAACAAGGGTAGCCAGAATGTGTCAATTTAGGGGGAGTCTATCTTTTTGTGATTTTTTTAACATTTCTTTTGATTTTTTTTAAATTTATTTTTTTAAAATTTATCTCTTTCAAAATGGTTTTTGCATAAAAATTATTATTTCTTTCAAAATGCTTTTCGAAAAATATTTTTCAAAAATTTATTATATCTTTCAAAATATTTTTTGAAAAATACTTTTTCAAAAATTATCATATTCTTTCAAAAATATTTTTCTAAAATATGCGTTAATTGCTCTTATGATTTGAATAAACTATAAAGACACATAGGAAGTTTTCCTTATAATCTGCAAGGATCCCTAAGATTGTGCCAGACTTAGGGGGAGTTCCAATCAAAAGAACAATTCGTCCTTTAATTTTTGATTACTTTAAAATCTTTCTTAAAAATTTTTATAATTCTTTTCGTTTGAATCAAACCCTAAGACTCAGAGGAAGATCAACATGTGGTCAACAAACTTCCTAGGACTATGTCAATTTAGGGGGATGTTCAAATTAAAAGAACCATTAGAAGTCTCAAAAATACTATATTTTCAAAAAAAACACTATCTTTTCAAAAACACTTTTATTTAAAAAAATACAATATTCTCAAACATACTTTGAAATCTTTTATCTTTTGAATATTTTTGAATATCTTTGAAACATTACTTGAGTTTGAAAAAATCTCCAAGATATATAGGAAAGTTTTCCTTGTGGTTAACAAGGTTTCCTAATTGTGTCAGATTGGGGAAGAATTCAAACCAAGTAATTTATTATTTTTTGAAAATTAAATACATATATTGAAAATACATTATCTTGATTGGAAAATCTCTAACACACATAGAAAATATTCTTGTATAAATAAGATTCCTAGATTGTGTCAAATTTAGGGAATTTCAAATCAATAAAGTACTTATCTTTTGAATTTTACTCAAGTACTTAGCGTCTCTTAAAATTTTTTTGATAAAGGTACTTGGTTTTTTAATAATAAAAAAAGGGAAGATTTTTTAAAATTATATTTTCTTTAAAAAAACTTAAACATTTTCAAAAATCATGTTGTTGATGCAAATTTTAATTTAAAATCTGTGTTATTACCTTATATTTCTTTTTGATGTGTGTCAAAGTGGGAGAGAGTACCTTAAGTTAGATTTTTTTTTTATTTTCCCCCAAGAATTGACCTAAAACCCTAAGATCATAACCTAACTTATGATTATTGTCAAACATCAAAAACATGGAGATTGTTGGTATAAAGAGCATCAGTCATGAATAGTCAACCTCTAGTGTTTCGATGTTTGACAATATACCATGATCTGGTCAAAGTGATCAAGGATTAAGCCAAACAGGACCTGATGATTGTTAGAGTAAACCTAGGTTTGATCAGTTTGATAAAGGGTTAGCCAAATAGGATCTGATGTTTGGTAGAGTGAATAGTACCCAGGGTTGGACAGATTGACCAAGGGATAAGTCAAACAGGACTTAATGTTTGGCAAAGTGACTAAACCCATATCTGGTCAGATAGACAAAGGACTGAGCCAAACAGGACTTGATGTTTGGCCAAGAGAAGTCAAGTCATGATTAAGATGACTAGCAAAGAAGTCCTTATCGAGGAACGAAATCCTGGTGAGTAAAGCTAGATCCTAGTGAGTGAAGTTAGGTGAACAAAATCCTTATGAGTGAAGCTGGGTCCTAGTGAGTGAAACTAGGTGGACGAAGTCCTGGTGAGTGAAGTTAGGCACGAAGTCCTGCCCGGGGGCTGGGCACTGAAGACCAAACCGAGGGTTAGGCAAGAAGTCCTGGTTCAGGGAATTGGGCACGAAGTCCTTATTAAGACCGAAAGGAATTTAGATATCTCCACAATAGTATGATATTGTCCACTTTGGGCTTAGGCCCCCATAGTTTTGCTCTTGGGCTATCCCAAAAGGCCTCAAGCCAATGGAGATATCTTTTTTCCTTATAAGCCTATGATTTTTCCCATGTGTTTTCGATGTGGGACTATGTTTGCAACCTTGCAACCCCAACAGTCTTGGCAATGGGTTGGGCACCGAAGTCCTAGTTCGAGGAATTGGGCACAATGTCTTGGTCGTGGATTGAACACCAAGTATAGGCCGAGGGTTGGCCACCGATGTTTAATTCAAGGAATTGGGCACAAAGTCTTAGTCGGGGATGGGCAAAAGACTTAGCCGAGCGAGGACTACGGACAGAAGTAGAGACGAGTCGAGGATCGGACGTCTCGAGATCCGGGAGTCTCGGAGACTGAGCAAAAGTCCAACCAAAGGCCCCGATTGGCAAAGGGTAACTTCTCTAGAGTGGAATAGGTGAGGGTGTGTTCCCTGAGAAAGGGAACAGTGTTAGGACCTTAATGTACGACTAGAGGGGGTGAATAGCCGATCAACCACTTTGGTCGCCGATTCTTCCTACAATGTTAGTGTGCGCAAGTGGAAATACTAATAACGCAAACTGTTTACGTGGTTCGGAGATAAGGCTTCTACTCCACGACTGTCCGTAAGGAAGACGATCCTGATCTGTCGGTGGATGAGTCCCCGGAAGACCTCCGACTAGCTCTTGTCGCTCCTTGTGGGTGGTGAAACCTCGCCAGAAACTCCCGACAATACAAGAGCACTAGAAGACTACTAATAAGCTCTAACCAATCTTATTTCGTCAATGAAACTCAGCCAAAACGAGCCCTCTTAAATAGTGATCGATACTGTTCTGACCGTTACCAGTCGAGTGGTCCTCGCAATTTGAATGTCACAGCCCGACGATTCAAATTCTGTTCGACACCAGTCGACTGATCGTAGGATCAGTCGACAGATCTTTCTGTGCTCTACATCGGTCGACTAATTCAAGCACCAGTCGACTGCCACCTACCCAAGCCTAGGGTTTCCCTTCCTGAGTACAATTATCTCAGCACTCGAACCCTCACGACTTAGCTGACACTTCATCCAGCAGTCTTGACCTGTTGCCTTAAAGCCTTCTTCAACTTTGGCTCTCGTCCCTCGGATGCATGCAAGCCCACGGCTCGTCTCCCCATGTCATCCTTCACGTATGCCTCGAAGTGCAGTTCCCTCGGCTCATCGTTCCTACTTCCAGCAGCCTCAACCTGTTGCCATCAAGCCTTCTTCGACTTCGGCTCTCGTCCTCGAATGCATACAAGCCCACAGCTCGTCTCCCCATGCCATCCTTTGCGTATGTCTCGAAGTGCGCTTCCCTCGGCTCATCGTCCTTGCTTTGTCCACGGTCTCTCGGATGCATGCAAGCCCACGGCTCGTCTCCCCATTCCATCCTTCACCGAACCCAAAGACATTCAACTAAGTTCATGTGTATCCTGCAAACCTGCACACTCAAATACACATATCAAACACAAGGGTGAACATATCTTAAACCCTTTGCCCAATCATCAAAACACATGGTCACTCCGGACCATAGATTGCCTCAACAATCTTCCCCTTTTTGATGTTTGGCAATACGTTTAAGTTAGGGAAAACAAATAGCAAATATAATGCTAATAACCATTTGGACTTACGTTGCCAAGGCTTCACCTTGGACTTATACCGCCAATTCATATGCAATGCAAACATGCATGGATCCTATCACAAGGCATCCCCACACCTAAATCTCCCCAATGAGTTTAGGACTTCTACCAACCGGGCTTTTTAAATCCTCTCCAAGGTTCCCCCTACATTGGACCTACAAAGGCTTTTTAAGAACCTCTCCAAGATTCTCTCTTACATGAGCAACAATGCTCCCCCTTTACATGTTCGGTTTCCCCCTTAAACCTAACACTTCTCCCCCTTTGCCACAAATCAAAAGGACTTCCAATAATTTCCCTCTTATTAGATCCTTTAACCTCTAATGATCATACACAAAGTGTATTAACCCCTCATATCATCATTACGACACTTTTCGATTGCTGAAAAATAATTTCAGTCTATATCAGTCGACTGCGATAGCACTGTTACTAGTCGCTGCCCCCTGAACCAGTCGACCGGTACCCAAAAACTGTATTTTCCAACATTTCTGACACAATTTCAGAAATGCACCAGAAATTTCACAAATCTCTAAAAATCTTCAAATTTTGTGGAGAGGTTTGTGGCACCCATATCTACTTGGGAAAAATAGATTCAAACATGTATCTATCAACAATCCTAAGATTGACACAAAACTCAAAACTATCTAAATGGTCCAATTTTAACTTTGACCTAAAGTCCTAGTTTTGATCTCCTCTTGATGTATCTGCCCATACCAAACCACAATGCATCCCTAGCATTGCTTTACATGACATCTATGTTGGATCGAGAGAATACGATAGAGGGGGGTGAATATCATAAAACGTTTCGGATTCGAGATTAAGAGAATTAGCAGCTGAAATTTAAAACACAACGCAAAGAACTCAAGCGATTTACTTGGTTCAGAGTCGCGGTCGGCTCCTACTCCAAGGCCCACGGTCGTTGACCGTTTACTGCGGGCAATTCTATATGTGCGCAGAAAGGTTTACAGACAGATCTTACAATTGAAGTACAGTAAACTTAAAAAGTCAGCTCTTTATTACCGACGCCCGGTGTGGATTGTATTTTGGAGCAGAGGGACGTCGTCGACGCTTGTATCTCGAGTTGGGAGGTTTCCGAGGCAGAGCGCTTGAGTAGAAGAGCGTATTGGTGTTTGAAGAAGTGATGCTGATGCTTCAGGGGTAGAGCCCCATTTATAGCAGGTCTGGGGGCACCCGGGACGTTGGGGGCGTCCTCCACGTGTCCTCCTATGCGTAACTCTATCGGTCAGCTCTAATCCCTCCAAAATAGGGATCAAGCTTTGACGGCGGTGCCCGGGAAGCAGGGGGCGCCCGGGTTGACTCAGTCTGCTGGCTTCTCACTGGCTTGAACCTTATCTACCTCGTTGGCTTGGACCCAGGGTGCCCGGAGCATCCGGGGCGCCCGGGAGCATGGGGGCGCCCCGCCCAGTTCACTTGTTTTGCCTTGACCTTGGGGGCGCCCGGGACACTGGGGGCGCTCTACTCAGCTGTTGCCTCTCTCCTTTGAGGCGTTCTGAGCTGCAGAAACTCATTCCTTCGGTCCTGCATCCAGGGTTAGTCCAAAACAACACAAAGCAATCATGTATTAGGTTTATACATCCTTAGCTGTCTTGGTTCTGACTTTGGGTCTCCAAAATGGAGCCCTAGGTCGAACCGACGCCTACTGTTCCCTCAATGGGGAACGCGTCCTCACCTACTCCTCTCAGGAGAATTTACCTTTTGCCAATCGGCTCCTCCGGTTGGACTTTTGCCCAGCTTTACTTACCAGGTCTTCGTGCCCAATCCGCGACGTGCCCACCTTCCGAGCAGGTCTTCGGTGCCCAGCTCCATGCCAGGGCTTCGTGCCCAGTCCTCGACCAGGACTTCGTGCCCAGTGTACCTAGGACTTCTTTCCTGTATACTTAGTGAACATGTTAGATCAACATAATATCTTAACTTTTGAACCCTTTTACCATTATCAAAACACAGGTTCGACTTGGGTGCTGTCTGCACCAACAAACTCCCCCTTTTTGATTTATGGCAACCCGGTTCAAAAAGTTAAGTTAATCAAGAACAGATGATATAACAGTTTAGTTTCCTTCCCCTGGAAGGAATCTCCCCCTAGGTTTTCTAAAGGTTCGTGGGGTTTGAAAAGTTTCTATGTTTTTAAAGATGGAACTTAGAATATTTCGAAAAATATTTTCCACGATATTTAGAGACATTTTCAAGTCAATAACTTAGAAAATTTTCTAAAGAAAAGTTTGGATATCTTTTGAAACTTTTCTATTTAAGATAAGTACTTAGAAAAATTTGAACCTAGCTTGGGTTGAGTATTCAAACAAATTTTGAGCCTAGCTTGGTTTAAGTACTTAGATAAATTTTTGAAAAAAACAGCTTAAGTTTAAGTACTTTACAAAAACTTTTGAAAACAACTTAAGTTTAAGTACTTTACAAAACTTTTGAAAACAGCTTAAGTTTAAGTACTTTACAAAACTTTTGAAAACAGCTTAAGTTTAAGTACTTTTAAGTAGTTTTGAAAAGAACTTAGATTAAGTACTTTTTGAAGAAAGAATAAAGTTTTGAAAATTTTGAATTTGAAAAAAAATGTAAAATAAATATAAAATTTTAAATCTTCTCTCCTTTTCCTAACTCTCCCCCTTTGCCATATATCAAAAACAAGGCAATATAGCAGAAAAAATAAATAAATTGCATAAATAAATTACAAAAAGAGTTAATGTGCTGTACTGAACTAATGCAAGATAGACTGAACCAAACCCATATCAATTATCTCTTTAGGGTCCTGTCTAACCCAATTAGCTACTTACTAACTATTATAAACAGTAGTTTTCGCTAGGGTTAGTCAAGTTAAGTGTTCTGTTCAAGTCAGATTTTCTAAACTTGACACTTAACCTGATTACTGTTTAATTTGTATTTAGTGCCCCAATTACTGTAGATGCACTGACTTAAAACATCTTGAATTAAGCAAAGACCTAAGCATCTCAGCCCATTCTAGGTTATCAATCAAAAATACCCTAAGGTGCTTGTGAGATGCTGGCTTCTAAATCTATAGGTGCATGCAGTTCTAGGGTTAGGGCCTAGGCTAAGTCCATTTGCGAAAAAGCCCTAGTTTTGAAGGGGGTAGTTTTTTTAAAAAAACTAAGTCGAAAAAGATTTAAAAAGAAAAGGCTAAAAAAGATTTTTCAAACTAATTAAAAATTGATTTTGAAATTAAGTAAAGCAGTTTTAAAATTCTTTTAGAAATTGATTTTCAAATCAAGTAAAGCAGTAAGAACACCAAAAGTAGAGTTAACCTATTCTACTAAGCATAATCCTAACTGCCTTCTTAGTGAGCTGAACTCAGACTCAGGTAGGGGTTTGGTGAATATGTCAGCTAAGTTAGACTTAGAGTCTACATGCTTAAGGACTATTTCACCCCTGGCTACATGATCTCTTACAAAGTGGTGTTTAACTTCTATGTGTTTAGTTCTAGAATGTTGGATTGAGTTCTTAGTTAGATTAATTGAGCTTATATTGTCAATGAAGACTTGAGTATGGGTGTAGTTAAGCTGAAAGTCCTTAAGAGTGTGCATCATCCATAGTAGTTGTGCTACACACTCTCCTAAAGCAACATACTCAGCTTCAGTTGTGGATAGAGCTACACAGTGTTGTTTTCTGCTGCACCAACTTACTAGACTATTTCCTAATAGTTGGCAGCTTCCACTTGTGCTCTTTCTATCTAATTTACAACCAGCGTAGTCAGAATCCGAGTATCCTGACAAGTCAAAGGTTGAAGTCCTAGGATACCAAATCCCTACATTTAGGGTGCCCTTAACATATCTTAATACTCTTTTTAGGGCTGCTAAGTGCGTTTCCTTAGCACAGGTTTGGTATCTAGCACACATACCTACAGCAAAAGGATATCAGGTCTGCTGGCTGTAAGATACAGTAGACTTCCAATTATACTTCTATAGAGTTTAAGGTCTACTGGTTTACCATCAGGGTCACTATCTATTTTTACATTTGTGGTCATGGGGGTACTTATGCTTTTAGAGTTATCCATTTTAAATTTCTTTATTAACTCTTTAGCATATTTGGATTGATGGACATAGTTTCCATCCCTAATTTGTTTAATTTGTAATCCTAGAAAAAAGTTGAGCTCACCAACTAAGCTCATTTCAAATTTATTTTTCATTATTTTAACGAATTCTTTTAAAAAATTTGAGTTGGTGGACCCAAAGATTATGTCGTCGACGTAGATTTGGGCAATAAAGATTTCTTTTCCTAGGGTTTTAATAAATAGGGTTGAATCGATTTGTCCTTGTTTAAATTCTTTAGAAATTAGGTAAGTTGATAAGCGTTCATACCAGGCCCTAGGTGCTTGTTTTAGTCCATAAAGTGCTTTAGTGAGTTTGTAAACATGGTCAGATCTTTCTAAGTCCTCAAACCCAGGGGGTTGTCCTACATAGACCTCTTCCTTAATGAATCCATTTAGAAAAGCTGACTTTACATCCATTTGGTATAATTTAAATCCTTTATGGGATGCAAAGGCTAATAACATCCTAATTGACTCAAGTCTAGTTACCGGGGCATAGGTTTCGTCATAATCTAACCCTTCTACTTGGCTGAATCCTTTCGCTACTAATCGGGCTTTATTTCTGACTATCTCTCCTTGATCATTTAACTTATTCCTAAAAACCCACTTAGTGTCAATGACGGATTTGCCCTCAGGTTTAGGTACTAGTTCCCAGACTTGGTTTCTCTCAAATTGGGCTAACTCTTCTTGCATAGCTATGATCCAATCAGGATCAGGTAGAGCTTCCTCTATAGTCTTAGGTTCAATTTTTGAAATCATTGCTATCTGACTAAGATTTCTATAGGAAGATCTAATTCTGACTCCTAGAGTTGGATCACCCATAATTTGATCGTTGGGTGACTGAGTCTGGGTTTCTTGGTTTTTCTAGAACTTGATTCAGCCTCAGGTCCGGCTGGTCGGTTTGGTTCACTATTTGATTCAACTATTTGAGTTGGTTTAATTATTGGTTCAATAGTTGGTTCAATTGATTCATTAGTTGGTTCAATAGTTAGTTCGTTTATGGGTTCAATTAAAGATTCAACAGCTTGTTCATTATCTTCTTGATCAGTATTTGATGAAGTTAGATCTGAATTATCATATTTTGACTTAATTTCTTCATCAAATATTAGATTGGTTGTTTCTTCAATTTTCTTAGTTTGTTTGTTGTAAACCCTATAGGCTCTACTTGTTGTTGAGTATCCTAAGAAGATGCCTGGGGTTGACTTAGATTGGAATTTACCTAGATAGTCCTTGGTGTTTAGGATATGGATTTTGCACCCAAAGACCCTTAGGTAGTGTAAGTTTGGAAGTCTATGGTAGTATAATTCATAGGGTGTTTTATTGTGTCGTTTGTTAATTAGTACCCTATTTTGGATGTAGCAAGCCGTACTAATTGCTTCTGCCCAATATTGGTTAGCTAGGTTAAATTCATTGAGCATAGCCCTAGCGGCTTCCTGTAGGGTTCTATTTTTCCTTTCGACTATCCCATTTTGCTGGGGGGTTCTAGGACACGAAAATTCGTGTATGTACCCATTTACTTTACAAAATTCCTCGAATCGTTGATTTTCGAACTCTCCCCCGTGGTCACTCCTAAGTCTTTTGATTTTAGTATCGTTTTGATTTTCAATTAACTTACAAAAGTCATTGAATAGGTTTAGGGTTTCATCTTTGGTGGTTCTTTTGGAGTTTTCCCTGCAATAGAATTTACACCTTCCTCGACCATTACAGTATATGTTTGATTATTTAATTCTAATTTTGAAAAGAATTCGAAATCGGTTACCGTCTCAGTCAATTCGTCGTCTGATTCTGGTTCGATTTCGACTTTGGATTCGGGTTCAGATTCTGAATCGGCTGTTTGTGCTAGGACCGGGAGTGCGAGATAACTTAGGTGATCTTCGTCTGACTCGTCCGATGATTCAAACATCACACCTTCAAGGACCTCAATCTCGGAGCTTTCTTCATGTAGGTTGATTAGCTTCTCCCACATCTCTTTAGCACAGTTGAAGGATCCAACCTGCTTCAAGTCTTCATTGGTTAGGCCACATTGTAGTATTGCAGTCGCCTTTGCATCTGCCTCGATCTTCCTCAGAGTTGGTTCGTCCAATTTATCCCAAGCGATCGATATTCCAACTTCTGTGGGTACTGTAAACCCCGTCTGGATTATCATCCATAGATCTAGATGGGCCTTTAGGTGGGATTCCATTAGACCCTTCCAGGTTCTGAAGTTCTCGCCAGAGAATAGAGGCAGACGAACACTGTTTCATTCTTGATTGGCCATTAAGGATAAATCTTGCACACAAAAAGAACAAATAGAAATGTACCAAGACTTGATCTTGGATTAGTAGTGCGGGAGAAGGGAAAAATAGCCCAACAAAAATTTTGCACGAATTTCGAGGCAAAATATTAAAATAATATATAAAAAAGTTTATGAAAAATTTTAAAAAAATGAATATTCTGATTAATGGAGAGAAATAGGAGTTTTCAAAAAAAAAATGAATATTGCTCGAATTAAGGTAGCACGAATTTCGAGAAAAATATTAAAATAATAAAAAAAATTATGACAAATTTTTAAAAGTTGATCGTTATATTAATTCTAACTTATGGTGAAAAAATGAGAATTCAAAATTAAAAAAGGACCTGATGTTACTGACCTTCCTAGCCAAGAGCAGTTGCAAAAATGAGTTCAGATACATTAGTTCCTGCAATTTCTTCTACAGCTTCAGAAATTTTATCCAGCTTCACTGCATTTCGAAAATTCCTTCACTGCATTTTCTTCTTTCTCTGTTTGGCACAAGTTTTTCTGCCATGTTCCAGATTTTTCTCAGCTTGTATCAGTCTTCACTCAGCCTCATTTCCAGAATTCAATCCAGATTGTCTTCATTTCTAGCATCGGCAGCAATTTCAGCTTCAAGTTAACCAATTTCTGCACATTTTAACTTGGCACAGATTTCTTCCTTGCATGCCACTTGGGTCTTCAACATGTAATGAAGAATCTCAAACTCCAATTGCTTCCACCTCTCTTGCATCATTCTTGACACCAAACATCACTCACTTGGCACATGAAAAAAAAAAAATTTTCCCAGTTGAAATGCATCCTTAATAAAAATTACTTCCAAATCACCAATCACTCCCTCACACTTAAATCTTTGTCCGTCTCGGGCAAAATAGTATCAAGAAAACATCTCAAGCAAACAAATCCATAGAAAAATTGGGGTTAAGATTAGGAATAAGGAAAGACAAATAGAGTAGACATGATTTTTGCCAAAATTGATATGGAAAGGTAAACAAGGCGATTAGTCTCTATAGATGTGATCCAATCATTGAAATATGATTTTGAAAGAACCTAAGCAAGTTCTAGAGTTCAATAACATGTGTGTATCACAAAATAAGGCTAATCTCACTAGGTAAAAATAATCCATCTCAAATCCTCAATTAAGAATCTAAAGCAAAATCGTACTCAAGCATCCAAGAATTCATCCATTAGCTCAAACCTAAGTTTTGACAACCAAATTTAATTTATTTTCCAAAAGACTCTAAAATGATATGGGATAACCTAGAGGGATACATTTATTCCTAATCATGCAAGAAAAAGTGCTAAAACAAAAGACATGCTATTTACAATGACCCCTATGCATTTTACTCTACTAGTGCATTTATTAGAAAGGACTTAAGTTAAAAGTGAAAAGTGCAATAAAAGAAAATATAAGAAAGAACAATCTCCCCTTTATTCTGGTGGACGGAGTCGATCCAGAAGTAGCCTCCATCTTGGTAGTGGAGGAGTATGGGTGGCTGGGAGAATTAGGACTCCCCCACACTTGAACTTTTCAAAAATTTGCTCCGGTGGCCGAAGGCGATTTAGGTTCAGAATCCATGGAAGAGGTGGAGTGCTTCGAATTAAAGTAAAATAATCTCCTCCTTCTTTATGCCTTTCAGAAGTCCTTCCAGGAGGCTGAAGTCTGTTCAGTTGGAGCACCCACTCCTGGAGTCTTTTGGACCCTGCAAAACAATGTAATACCTCTCTCAAGCGTGCAGGGTCAGAAAGAAATAAAATAATATCAGTCTCTGCATGAATTGAATCCAAAACTGCATCATATTCAATTAAATCAAATTTTGCTGTCTCAATAAATTTTTCACAATTATTTCCTCCAACATTTGCATCCAAAAACTCATCACAATTAATAAAATCAATCCTTGGCACTTCAATAAAAATATCACAATTATCTTCTATCAGGGATGTATCAAGCAATATATCACAGCCAATCAAATCAATCTCAGATGCCTCAATGAAATTTTCAGAATTATTTTCAGCATAAGATATATCTACAGACTCATCACAAAAATCAACATCAAGTCTAGGCACTTCTAAAAAAAATTTCACACTCAGCATTGGCATCTGATGTAGTACAACATGCTTCATTTTCAACAAATTTAACACTAGGTACCTCTAGGGATTTTTCACAATCAAATTCTACAAGAGATGTATCCCTAGGTATATCACAAACAATAAAATCAGTTTGAGGTACCTCTATGCAATTTTCAGAAAAATTTGGAGGAGTATTTACCTGATCGTGCTGAGATATACCTGGAGGTTCTACAAGAGTAGATGTAACTGTGGCCTCCTCCTGGTCATGTTCATGCTCCTCTTCAGGTTCAGGTTCTGGTGGACACTCAAATAAAACAGGTGATCCTTGGGTTCTTGCTTCCACCAAGCAAGTCCCTACACTTTCTGGTAATTGTGGTGGTCCCTGGGGCTTAGTGCAATCCCCTACACCTATGGAATCATCTCCCACGCATGTTTCCTCAACCATTCCTGTATCAACCAAATTAGAAAAATTAGGATCATTAACAACTAAATCATCACAAGATAAAAGTATAGAATGATCCTGTAAAGTTTCAGAATTGAATTCAAAACTATCACAAGCCCTGCTATCAATCTCCTCCAATGCCTCTAAATCAGTAGGAATGGGTGATTCTTGGGGCTCAGTGCAATCCCCTACACTCTCAATCCTATCCTCTGAATTTTCTGATGCATCAATCAATATAGGTGGTTCCTGGGACTCTGTGCAATCCCCTACACCTATAGAACCATCTGATTGTTCTAATCTTTGAGCTTGTATTTGATTCCATTGATCAACTAATTGTGCAAGGCGTTGTTCGATGCCTTGTCGTTGTTGTTGTAAAATTTGTTGTTGTTGTAGGACTTGTTGGAAATTTTGCTGCTGTAATTGTTGAACTTGTTGCAACATCTCCATCATCCTTTGTTGTTGAGCCTCATCCCAATCAGGATCCTCAAAACCTCCTTGATTAAACTGCTGAAAATTTGGATCACAACAATTAGGTGAAGATTGCTGAAAATTATGGTTCTGAAATTGAAAACTCTGAAATGAAGGCTGAAAATTCTGATCATTTTGTGGAAAATATTGCTGTGAAGGTTGTGATCCATTCTGATTTTGATATTGGTTTAACTGAATCGGTTGGAACCCTTGCTGAAAATTTTGACTTGGTTGACAATCCTGCTGAAATTGTTGAAATTGTGGCTGAAAGAATGGTTGAACTAGCTGAATTTGGGGCTGAAAACTTTGCAATAGTGGCTGCCCATTCTGAAAATTCTGGAAAATTGGTTGATTTGGCTGAAAATCCGGCTGAAATTGTTGGAATTGCGGTTGAAATGGTTGTGGTGGTTGAAATGGTTGACATGGTAGCTGAAATTGCTGAATTTGTTGATCAAAATTCTGAAATGGTGGCTGCCCATGCTGAAACTGTTGAAAATTTGGTTGGCTTGGCTGCTGAAATTGGAAGGGCTGACTTGGCTGACTATTAGGCTGAAAAACTGATTTGGTTGTTGAAAATTTGCACAGGAATGTTGGAAATTTTGATTTGGTTGCTGATTTTGTTGGAATTGTTGACACGACTGCTGGTAAGTAGATGGAAACATTCTGAACTGGCAGTCCTGTCACAAAACAAACAAGAAAAAATGGCAGCAACCGTATACAAAAGTAAAGCACAATAAAATAGAACCCAATGATATGTCCAAAAGTATACAAGCAAAAAATCAAACAAATTAACTAGTTGCGTCCCCGGCAACGGCGCCAAAAATTTGACAGCCCCGAAATACTAGATTAAATTTGTCACGAATTATGGGACCATCAGAATTTATAAATGAATAAATGAATAGCTGGAAACCCTTTTTACAATCAAAATCTGAAAATGTAATATAGGGGCCACAGGTCGTATTTTTCTCGGGGCTAGTTGACGTTGTTTGATTCGCGCTTGTATTTAGGTGTCGTTTGTGAAATTCGGGTTTCGAATGTGATTTGGGGTTTTGGGAACTAATCAACTTAGTTTGTAAGGCAAGATACAGGTGAAGTGATAGGCAAAGACTTTTGCTGAAGTAATTCAGAATTAGGATGATGAAATGCAGAACTAAAAAAAATAGCATCCGAAGTGTGAAACTACAATGCAGCAGAACTGATCAATTTAGAAATGCTAAGTGCATAAATGAAAGGAAATGAAAGAACCCAAAGACAAAGACTAGTCAACTCAAAATCAGATTGAATGCATGATCACACGGAACAAGCTGAATGCACAGTTCACAAAACACTTGTCCACTTGATACAAGAAGCAGGAATTTCAGACAGCTAATACACAAACCAAAACAGAATGATATGCATTATGTGCAGGAATTGCAGAAAAGAAGTAGAATTCAGAAGTGAAGGGATGGGTAGCTGATTAATTCAGAGTGTTCAGAGCAGACCAACTGCAAAGGAACTAGAATTGAGCTCAACAATTCACTAAAAACCGATTGAAACCTGATACAAATCCTTGCTAAACTTGCCTAGATACAATATGCAGAAAATTCAGCAACTAAACATGCTGTGCAGAAATGAATGAAAGCAGGAATGAGATGAAGAATTTCAGAAATTTAATCCAGAATTTCAGAACACTCTAATGCAAAACCAAACAATTCAGCTTATATCTAATTCTCCAATCTAAAGGTTCATGTAAGGTTCACAAGAGTTAAAATACACGTGATGCAATTGCAGGACAAAATTCAGTAGCAAATCCAGGAACAAGTTAAAAACTTCACAGCAGAAACATTTTACAGAAATGGCAGTCCAATTCCATTGCAGTCAACGATCAAGGGAAGTTGAGTTCAAAGTCTAAGGCACCAAATAAATGTTTCAGCAATGATTATGAGCACATAATGTTTACTAACAATGCAACTCGGAATCCTATTAATCAACTTGTGCAGAACTGAACTGAAATATTCAGAAATGGATGTTATACACATACAAGCTGAGCAGACAAGTTAGATGTAAAACCAAATGAGAAACAAACTTGAATCTCATGCATTGACATACATAAATGCGATCTCTAATTGCAAGGAATAAAGTTAAACACTAGTCAAATTGAAACAAAAGCTGAAAAATTCGAAACTGAACAAAAAAAACAGAACACCAAAATTGATACGCAGATAAGAAAATGGCACGCATCAATTAAAGCTACAATTAAACTGAAATTTAACTCACTCTATCATTAAACAAGTTCCTAAACTACTAAACTTGAAGGATTAAAGTTAGATTAAGCAGAAACAAGTAGGAAACGAGATTAACCAAATCTGAAATTTGAAAACAGTAACTAAACTACAGCAATAATGGAATTACAGCTAAACAAACGAAATTAAACTATCTAAGCTACTCCTCAATGCTTCCCTAGCTCAAGGTTTCTTTGTTCGTCACGCAAAGGCTGGCCTCGAACCCCTAAGCTCAGCAATTCGCTGGAAAACAGCTCCGCTTGGTAAACTCTGCTCAAACTGCAAAGTTGGGGAAATTTCCAATCCGAAAGCTTCGATCTCAGTTGTTGAGCTGCGATGGTGATTTGGAGAAGACCTGAGCTCACCTGAGAACCCCTACAAGTGGCCCAGGTCGTCGGAAATTGGTTGTAGCTGAGATTTAAGCTCCCGGACCACAGAGCTGTCGAAACCCTCAAACAAGCTCTATCCGGCGCGAATTTGAGCTGGAATCTCCAACAAAGTATCCTCCAGCGATCCAAACCTTGATCCAGATGAAGAATTAAGGGGTCGCGCCCCTTGAATTGAAGAACTGTGAAGAAAACGCTAAGAACTCGACGAAGAAGATGAAGAACGGCGGAGACGCGACGAAGGTTAGCTGCTTCAGATTTTCTGATTAAATACTTAAGCACAGACGGTCCAGATTAATTTAAGAAATCCAACGGCCGATCTTGCTCTGATTTGAGCCAAACATTGATGATGATGATCTGGGGTCAGGATCTGCCTCGTGGTAGCTCGGATCCTCCAGATTTGCAACGGATGGTCCAGATCAAGCTAATCTGTGAATGGATGATCTAGAGCTCTCCAAGCTTGATCCAACGGTTGATTGAGCTCTGATTGTGATAAAACCTTCAGATCTTGATCAGGGTGCTTGATCAACCCTAACCCTAGCTCGGATTGCTTCAGATCGTCCCGGATGGCTCAGATCTAGCCGCTCTTGAATCAGACGGCCCGGATTAATCGTAGGCTTGATAATTCGATCCGGTTCACATCCGACTTAGGTTTGACCCAGTATGCCCTAGGTCCAGGATCCTTTCATGCCTACAAAAATATATCAGAAAATTGGTGGCCAAATAATCCAAAAATTATGTAATTTTGCAATTAAGTCCAAAATAAGATAAAGTTCCAAAACCTAGGGTAAAATCATAATTAAGCAATAAAAACATGGGTCAAACATGGATTTTAGCAATTAAAATAATCAATAAAATGGTGCTTATCAGTGCCCAGCTTCTTGCCAGGGCTTCGTGCCCAGTCCTCGACCAAGACTTCGTGCCCAGTGTACCTAGGACTTCTTTTCCTGTATACTTAGTGAACATGTTAGATCAACATAATATCTTAACTTTTGAACCCTTTTGCCATTATCAAAACACAGGTTTGACTTGGGTGCTGTCTGCACCAACAATCTATACATCAAAAACCAACTTCTATGCAATATGACCCCAATGTCATATTTTATACATGATCCTCAAGCCCAATGTGTCAAATCCCTAGGATTGAGACTTCAAATCCGTCTCCACATCCTTTGACACACTCCATGACTCATCTAGACTTCCGAGAGAAATCCTCCCGAGATCCATAGACCATGAGTCCCAACTTAACTTCTAGAGCTCCCACTTAAGCTCTTAGCCTTAGCCACCTCCCTAGGTGACTCATTTATAATCACAAGGTCACACCGGTGTACCTCCGGTGACTTTTGGCCTATAAGCTTAACCTTCTTAACCTTTGACCCCTTGTCCTTAGTTAAGACTTTCTTCTTGCTTTTAAATGGCATCCCCTTGCCATTTTTGGGCTTCCCTTTGGTATAGTCATATTGCACCATTGCATATGACTTCTCCATAGCATTGGAGAACTTAGATCGGTATCCTAGACCCGATCTATCATTGTTGATTTTTTGACTACCCAACATCATACAAAACCCTTAGATCCAATAGTGAATCTATCTAGGGTGTTCTCTAATTTATCAAGCTTTGCCCTCAAAGCTTGATTTTCCCTTTCTAGGTTCTCAACCCTAGAATCAACATATCCACCTTGGACATTCCTAGACCTACCCATTTGTCTAGGCATATATCTTCCTTTCCTGGGGTTAATGCCTTTGTCCTTAGGTCTAAAGGTTCTAGGTTTATCATGGTGCATGAATTCCCTAGGGTTTTGATATGCAACATTGACCCTATTTTTATCATGGTATCTAAAACCAAAACTATGCATGGGTAAATAATTTTTATTATTTCTAACATGCATGGAGAAGTTTAAATTTGACTTATATTTAAACTTAAAGTTAGGGATTACCTCCCTTACCCTTGTAGCTCCCCCTTGATGTGAGCTTTTCTTCTTCTCCTTTTCCCATTTCCTGAAATGCTCTAATTTATTGAATTCTCCTTTCCTTGAGCATTTGGTGTGGTAATGACCTACCTCACCACACGTGAAGCACCTAATGTGCATCTTCTTCTTTTCCCTACAACCCATGTTAGATTTTTAAAAAATCGACTTGGATTTAGGGTTTACCTCCTTTTTCTTACCCAATGGACACTTGTCCTTGTAGTATCCCTTTTGATTGCATCCAAAGCAAATTATGTGATCCTTTGTCTTTGCTTTGGTGGAGGTGGACACTTCTTCTTGCTCCGGCATTGAGGATGGTCTTTCCTCCCCTCAATCCTTGACGTGGAGACTTCTTCTATTTCTTCCTCACTTGAGGATGTGGACGATTCCACTTTCTCCTCCTCTTCGGATGTTGAACTTGATTCATCTTCCGATTGGTCCTTCTCCTTCTCTTAGACCAATGACCCCTTTTCCTTGGACTCCTCTTCTCTTTGTCTTTGTGTCAAATTTTCATGTAAAGCTATCACCTTTCTCCATAACTTATACGCATTCTTGTATTCTCCTACATTTGACACAATATATGAAGGTAATAAATTTAATATAATTCTAGTTACCTCCTTATCCGCCTCCGCTTCCTCCGTTTGCTCCTTGGTCCAATACCGAGATCGAAGGCGTTATCCCTTCTTGTCCGTTGGAGTTTCAAATGGAACCTCGAATGCGGTCCAATGATCCCTATCAATTTGGAACCACGTCTCCAATCGCTTCGTCCAATAATCGAATTCATCTTGGTTGAATGGAGGTGGAATCCGAGTATCCCATCCTATCGGACCTTCCAAGTCCATCTTCCTCTAGCTTTTTGCTCTCCCGACGGTTAGTTCGTAGACGAGCAACCTCGCACTGATACCAATTGTTAGGACCTTGATGTACGGCTAGAGGGGGTGAATAGCCGATCACCCACTTTGGTCGTCGATTCTTCCAACAATGTTAGCGTGCGCAAGCGGAAATACTAATAACACAAACCGTTTACGTGGTTCGAAGATAAGACTCCTACTCCATGGCTGTTCGTAAGGTGGGCGATCCCAATCCGTCAGTGGATGAGTCCCCGGAAGACCTCCGGCTAGCTCTTGTCGCTCCTTGTGGGTGGAGAAACCTCGCCACAAACTCCCAACAATATCTGAGCACTAGAAGACTACTAATAAGCTCTAATCAAGCTTATTTCGTCAAGGAAACTCAGCAAAAAACGAGCTCTCTTAAATAATGCTCGATATTGTTCTGACCGTTATCAGTCGACTGGTGCTAACACCAGTGGCCTGGTCCTCGTGAATTTGAATGTCACAGCCCGACGATTCAAATTCTGGTCGACACCAGTCAACTGATTGTAGGATAAGTCGACAGATCTTTCTGTGCTCTACATCAGTCGACTGATCCAAGCACCAGTCGACTACCACCTTCCCAAACCTAGGGTTTCCCTTCCCGAGTACAATTCTCTCAACACTCGAACCCTCACGACTTAGCTGACTCTTCATCCAGCAGCCTCAACCTGTGGCCTTCAAGCCTTCTTCAAGTTTGGCCTCATCCCTCGGATGCATGCAAGCCCACGGCTCGTCTCCCCATGCCATCATTCGCGTAAGCCTCAAAGTGTGCTTCCCTCGTCTCATCGTTCCTGCTTCGAGCAGCCTCGACCTATTGCCTTCAAGCCTTCTTCTACTTCGGCTCTCGTCTCTCATATGCATGCAAGCCCACGGCTCGTCTCCCCATGCCATCCTTCGCGTATGCCTTGAAGTGTGCTTCCCTCGGCTTATTGTCTCTGCTTTGTCCACGGTCCCTTAGATGCATGCAAGCCCACAACTCGTCTCCCCATGCCATCCTTCACTGAACCCATAGATGTCCAACTAAGTCCATGTGTATCCTGCAAACCTGCATACTCAAATATACATATCAAACACAAGGGTAAACCTAACTTAAACCCTTTTCCCAAACATCAAAACACATAGTCACTCCGGACCATAGATTGCCCCAATAAACAATAGGCATCGGTTCGACATAGGATTTCATTTGAAATCCAAAGTCAAAACCAAGATTCATGCATATTTTATCATATTATATTGTGTTCTTGGACTAACCCTAGTTGCAGGCTGAAAGGAGTTGGCTGCTGTGATCCCTGGCGCCTGAAAGGGTTTAAGCGCCTGAGAACCCATGCGCCTGAATGGTATCAGGCACCCAGAAGAGGTTCTTCCAACATTTACGCCACGTCAGCTTCAAGGCGCCCGTGAGCTCCCAAGCGCCTAAGTAGTCCTAGGTGCCTGGGATGGAGGATTTTATCCCTGCACCGAGTTTATTGTCTCAGATCAGAATGGACCACTTGTGAGGTGCCTCAATGGGCTCTAAGACACCCGAATGCAGTGTATAAAAGGGGCTTCGACCCCTCAATTCAAAACATCAACATTCACATCCGCTTACTCATTCTTTGCAAAGGAAAAGTGTTGAGACGAAGCTCTACGATCAAGGAGGCTCTAGGGGGATGTGCATGATGCTTTGAAGTTTCGGATTGGTCGGGATCATCATCTTTTATTTGGTTTGCATTTATTCATAAGTTGTACTTATTTCATTACTATTATTTTGCTTGAACATAAACTGTAAGACGAGTTTCTCCGCCTCCGGAAATTCCGGAAAGGAGACCACTTGTGGATGGGCGCTACCTGTAATTAGGCCTTGGATGTACTAACCCTAGGGGGTTGGCAACCAAGTAAATCCTGCATGTTATTGTTGTGTTTTTACTTTATCTTTTATTCTGCTGCTACTAACAACACTGATATTAAGCGATTGATCAACGAAGATTCAAAGCAAATTTATGAGTTGATATTCACCCCACCCCCTCGATCGACGTCACCGAACCCACACAAAAGGGTAGATAGGGAATATATTTATAAGGCAAACAAAATTTTGAGTAATTTTCTATTTAAACATAAAATTAAGTATTACTATTAAATGAAAAGTTTTTCTAACTTAAAACAATCATTGAAAGTGAAAATTTTTTGTAAAAAAAATTCTAAGTGAAATCTTGAGTAAAAAATTTTTAATTTTCGTGAAGAGGGAAAAAAATATTAACATGTGAAAAAAATCTTAAGTAAAACAACTTTCATTTTTCAATAAAGGAAAACATTTTCACATAAAAAAATTTCTAAGTAAAAATCGTTTTAAGTGTGCAAACTATTTTTCAATTTTAAGGGGAACAAAAATTTATCCATGTGGAAAATTTTTTAAGTAAAAATTATTTCAAGAATTACCTAAAATTTCATGTATGACTGAAAAAGTAAGTTTAATTTGAAAAAATAATTAAAAGTATTTATCAATGTTCCTTAAGCATATGTCTAACCTTTAATTACTTGCTAACTACCAAAAGAAAATAGTATTCACTTGGTTAGTCTTGTTAAATAAAAGTTTTCCAGTTAGTTGTTTACTAAGAATGATTACTTAACTAATGGGAATTAATATTTTACACCAAGAGTTATATTGATGGATTAATATAAGCATCTGATGCTCAGGCACATTCCTAAGCATCTCACACCATTCCAAGTGTCTCAGTATATAAGCAAGGTAATCCTAATGTGCTTGTGAGATGTTGGTTGCCTAAAACATAGCTACATACTTTCTAGGGGGATACATAGGCTAAGTCCATAAAAACATATCTTTGAAAACTTAATTTTTTGAAAACAACTAGTTTTTAAAAAAACATAAGTTTGAAAACATAGTTTTGCAAAGTAAAAGAAAGAACATAGTTTTTGAAAACAACTAGTTTTGGAAAAATAAAATAAAAAAAATATTTTGAGAATCTATTCTATTGAGCACATTCCTAATTATCTTATAAGTGTGCTAAACTTAGATTCAAGTAAGAGTTTGGTGAAAATGTCTGCTAAGTTAGTTTTGGACTCAATATGTTTAAGTACAATGTCACCCCTGTTAGTAGGAGCCCTAGAGTCAATTATGTGATGATTGACTAGGACTTTTTGTATCATATTCTATCAGTAATAAAGACATATTTGGTTATTATACTTACTTTATATTTGTGTCAAATAACTAAGTATAATAATGTCCTTGGGTAGTAGGTTCTTATATCATATCGATTGGTTGAATCGATAGTATGATGATGTAGAGAACACTATACTAAACCATTCCTAGTCAAGCATTAATATTCAAGGACAATATTAATGCATGGAGACTAGCATGTAAGTCAATTGATGACTTGAGCTCACAAGTTATGGATATGTGATATCAAGTTGACACATAGGTATACATTAGAGAATGTGTACTGAATTGACCCGCCATAAGAAAGTTTCATAGATTGTCATATGAGTGTCATAACTTTCTCATGTGACTATCAGTAGGAAAGTCCTTATACCTGAAGTCACTACGGTTCCTTGCATAAGGAGTTATGTACTTTGGTATCGTCAAACGTCACCCGTAACAGGGTGGACTATAAAGGCGATCACTGGACATGTAATAAATTATGCAGAGGGATGTGAGTGATGTAGATGGATCTATCCCTCCCATATGATGGGAGTGATATCTGTGGGCCCCTTGATCGAGTAGGAATACTAAAACGCATGGTCATGCTCAAATGAGTCAGCTCATTTGTTTGAGTGAGTCTACTCGGGGATCAAGAAACACAAAGATTGATCGAGGATGACACGGTCTATGCCTCATTGGTCAATCTGGATATCGAGGATGGAAGGACAAGGTCATACATTGTCATAGTCACGGAGGTTAAGTCGAATCTCGACTTTCTCATCACTTGGGTAGCAATGATGCATTTCTAAATGCCGCTCATTTCTTATGTGTCTAAAGTGGTTTAGACACATTGCCAACGTTACGAGAACCTATTGGGTCACACACTAAGGACACGATACTTCGGAATTAATTGATCTTTTGATCCGCATTGGATTAATTGAGTTAGACTCAAGTGAATCCAATTGGATTATGGATTGAGTCTAATTTGAGTTAGACTCATCTATATTAGACTCAACTACTTAATTATGGATAATATTCATTAAATAGTTTAATGAAAATTATTTAAGAGGAATGCTAAGAGGCATTCTATTCATTAGATGAATAGAATATTAAGAGTCTCCAGAGATACCAAAAGGCTTGGTATTCATTGGGTTTTATTAGCATTAAGATGAGAGGAGCTCAAGGGACAAAGACCTTGGTATTCATTAGATGAGTATAAATACTCCCTCTTGTCAAAGGCTAGAGAGTACTTCTTTTCTTCTTCTTTCTTCCTCCTTGTCCAAAACTCCCTAGTGGAGGTTCTTGTGCTTTGTGAACCATCCCAAGTTACTAACACAACTAAGGTAGTTCCTCTCTGAGGCAAAGATCGTGTTCGTGTGGATACGCATAGAGGCACGACACTTTAACGTGCAAGAGATCCGACATACCTCGGATAAGCGGGATAAGCGAAGGGCACGCCCAAAGGTATACCTATACGATAGGATTTTTGTAAATTCACTTTGTATAACTTTTCTTTCGCATGGATCTCTCAAGAGATCTTATTTCCACTGCGAATTTTAAATATTTTTGCCCATAGATCCCTACAGTGGTATCAGAGCCACTTGCGAAAGATCATACAAAGTTTAGAAAAAAATTTTATATATGATATAGAAGTAGGACATAATTTTGTTGTGGATTATATAATGTATGAGCATTTGTTGAGATACAAAAGTTTGTGTTGATCAAACTAAATGTCCATAGCATTATCATATGAATATGAAAGTGTGTTATGGTCCGATTGTACTCAACAAATTTTATAACCTTTGGTTTTAGCTCATGAGCATTTTTACAATCATAATAAAATTGATGTCCTAAATCTATTGTGTGTGATTGATGACATGGTGCATGGTTATGGCCTTAAACCCAATATGATTGGATGTATATGTGTGTGTGCATGTTGTAATATAATTCATAATACGGCCTGCGTGTCATGCCTTATCTCTATTTTTCTAGTCATAAAATAAATTTAGACTCAAATGTAACTCGAATTTTCCTAATTTGTAATGTACAAAATGAGGAGTGAAATGTGTTGGGATCTCCCGACGACATAAACAAAAACCCGCAACGGAAACAAGATCCCTCGAGCATCCATGCCGAAATAAAACTCGTACAAAGCCGATCTACAGCTACTTATCTTATAGATATACCTTTGATGTGTGCCCTTTCGTTTATCCCACTCGTCCAAGGTACCCTGGATCTCTTGCATGTTCAAGCGTCCGTGACTCTATGCGTATCCACACGAACACAATATCTCAACTTCGGAAAAGAACTACCTTAGTTGTGGTAGCAACTTGAGGCAGTTCGCAAAGACACCAAGAATCCTAAAATAGGGTTTCGACCAAAGAGGGAGAAGAGGAGGAAGAGAGGAAGGGAAAAAGACTAAGCCACTATCCAAATGGCAAAAAACTCTTTTATACTCATCCCATGAATATGAAGACGTTTTTGACCCTTTAGCTTCCCTTCATTAAAGTCAATAAAGAGCACATCTTCTCATGTAGCTCTTCAACTTCTCTTCATTCAATGAAGAAAGACTTTTCCTCTTCCTTTATTATTAATTCATTAAACACTTTAATGAATTAATATCTCATCCAAATGTGGTTGAGTCTAATCTAAATGAGTCTAACTCAAATTAGATCTCAATCTCATAATCCAATTGGATTCACTTGAGTCTAACTCAATCAATCCAATTCAAATCAAATCTTAGTCAAACTAAGATCAATCAATTCCGAAGCATCGTGTCCTTAGTGTGTGACCCAATAGGTTATCATAACGTTGGCAATGTGTGTAAACCACTTTAGACACATAAGCAATGAGCGGCATCTAGCAATGCATCATTGCTACCTAAGTAACCAGAAAAGTCGAAATCCGACTTAACCTCCGTGACTATGACAATTTATGATCTTGTCCTTCTATCCTCGATATCTAGATTGACCAAGGCATAGATTGTGTCATCCTCAATCAATCTTTGTGTTTTCTGATCCCCAAGTAGACTCACTCAAAAAAATGAGTTCAATATCTCATATTGACTCATTTGAGCATGGTCATGCGTTTTAGCAATCCTACTGGATCAAGGGGCCCATAGATATCACTCCCATCATATGGGAGGGATAGATCCCATCTACATCACTCACATCCCTCCGCATAATTCATTATATACCCAGTGATCGTCATTATAGTCCACCCTGTTACGGGTGACATTTGACGATACCAAAGTACATAACTCCTCATGTAGGGAACCATAGT
This sequence comes from Boesenbergia rotunda, assembly GCA_024364735.1. Taxonomy (NCBI): domain Eukaryota; kingdom Viridiplantae; phylum Streptophyta; class Magnoliopsida; order Zingiberales; family Zingiberaceae; genus Boesenbergia; species Boesenbergia rotunda. The sequence continues at coordinate 134,485 of JAGFNQ010005178.1, read as the reverse complement.
GACTTCAGGTCTAACGACTATTCATACTAATAGTCACATGAGAAAGTTTATGACCTCATATGACAATCTATGAAACTTTCTCATGGCTGGTCAATTCACTACACATTCTCTAATGTATACCCATGTGTCAACTTGATATTACATATCCATAACTTGTGAGCTCAAGTCATCAATTGACCTACATGCTAGTCTCCATGCATTAATATTGTCCTTGAATATTAATGCTTGACTAGGAATGGTTTAGTGTAGTGTTCTCCACATTATCTCACTATCGATTCAACCAATCGATATGATGTAGATAAGAACCTACTACCTAAGGACATTATTATACTTAGTTATGTGGCACAAGTATAAAGTAAGTATAATAACCAAACATACATTTATTAATGATCGAATATGATACAAAAAATCCCTAGTCAATCATCACATAATTGGTTTTAGGGCTCCTACTAACAATCTCCCACTAACACTAGTGTCAATCAATGTAATATCTAATACCACTGACCAAGTGTGACCATCATGCTTCTTTTGTGCCAAAGCCTTGGTCAAAAGATCCGCGATGTTAGCATCAGTGGGTACTCTGCATATCCTCACATCTCCTCTATCGATGATCTCTCGAATGAGATGGAAGCATCGTAGTATGTATTTGGTCCGCTGATAAGAGCGAGGTTCCTTAGCCTGTGCAATAGCCCATTGTTGTCACAACTAGGAACCACACCAAGCTCTGTAATGAACTTCCGGATCTAAACAGTCTCTTTTGTGCATCAGACGCGGCAATATACTCGACCTCTGTTGTAGAATATATGACTGTGTCCTGCTTCGAACTCTTCCAACTCACAGCTCCACCATTCAAGTAAAATACATACCCTAACTGCAATCTGAAATCATCCCTGTCTGTTTGGAAGCTTGAATCACTATAACTCTTTACAGCTAGCTCCTCATTGCCTCCAAATATCAAGAAATATTCTTTTGTCCTTCGTAAGTACTTAAGAATATTCTTGACAGCTGTCCAGTGACTTTCACCTAGATCTAACTAGTACCTTCTCATCATGCTCAAAGGATACGAGACATCTAGACGAGTACAAAGCATGGCGTACATGATAGACCCTATAGTGAATGCATAAGGGATTTGATCCATACGGTCTCTCTCCTCCTTAGAAGAGGGGCATTGAGTCTTCAAAAGACTCACACCATGTGACATCGGCAGAAATCCCTTCTTGGAATTCTGCATGGAAAAACGATTAAGCACCTTGTCAATATATGTACTCTGACTTAAGCCAAGCAATCTCTTAAATCTATCTCTATAGATCTTGATGCCTAGGATATAAGCGGTTTCACCTAAGTCTTTCATTGAGAAACAATTCCCTAGCCACATCTTCACAGACTATAGTGAAGGGATATCATTCCCAATGAGGAGTATGTCATCTACATACAAGATCAGGAAGATAACTGTGTTGGGTATGGCTTGGCAGGTTTCCTAAGCGAATACCTGGTCGATCCGAGAAACCTCTCTATGCCTACGGATTAAAAAATTTAATCCGAATGGAGACGGCTCCCATCAACCGTCTCGTGCCTTATCGAACGATCCAAATTACAACTTAGCCGATTACCGAAATCGGCCTTGTAATTTGCTCGACGTTCGACCGCGGAAAAGGCGACGAGTTGATCGTCGGCTTTTGTATTTATGGTCGGGGTCCAATTATTTAATTATTAACTATGATATCAAATCAAAAAATTAAATAATTATCATGAAATTACGAGGCAAATAAGTAAGGCACAAAATAAGAACATAAGGAGTCAAAGGAAGAATATACTTTCGTTACCTTACGATCTTCTACCGTATGACCCTCCCTCTTGGACGTCGTGTGGGCGACAATCTACCAAGACCCGTGGCCACCAAGTTGATCCCTTCTCCTTGCGCCAACCAATCCCCAACCAAAGGGATGCCGCCGACCGCTCCTAGGAGATAATCCAAATACAAAACCCAATCTCTCCTTTCCTCCACCGTCGGCGCCCAAACAACAAGTATCTTGGAGTTCCTGTGTTCTGAGCAACTCCAAGTCGCGAGAGCAACTTGTGTTCTGAGCAACTCCACAACTCCAACTTGTGTTCTCAACACCAAGCTCCGTTTTTCCACTGTGAGCACGAATTTGCTTCCTTAGACAAGTTGAGCAACTTTGCCACTTAAAGCCAAATCGCTGCCTCGGAGAAAACCTTGGAGACGAGAGGCGTGAGCAACCTTGGACTCTCCACAGCCCACAGCCGGCGATGATGAACAAGATGCCATGAGCATCTTTCCCTCTCCACAAAAGTCGGCGCCCCTTCTCCAAGTTGCCGTGAGCAACTTTTTTACTCCACCTTGAAATCGCATGTTGCAATTTCAATTGCTTAGCCAATATCAATTACCCTGTGGCAATTTATGTGCCGTGCCTCAGCGTAAGCAATTAAATTGGAGAAAGCTGTGATTAATTGCATGCGTTGCAATTAATTGGAGAAGCTATGACTAATTGCATGCATTGCAATTAATTGGCGAAAGATGTAATTAATTGCATGCAACCATTGCAATTAATTGGAGAAAGTTGTGATTAATTGCATGCGTTGCAATTAATTGGAGAAGCTATGATTAATTGCATGCTTGCAATTAATTGGAGAAGCTGCCCCCTTCCGTTCGGCGCCGCAGAGTGAAAATGAGAGGGGAGAGAGATTGGAGATGCTAGGGTTTCTTATGATTTATTGGATTAATCATCAACTTGATTTCATGCCATCATGGGGTATATATAAGGCTACGGTAGGGACCATGAGGAGAAGTTGGATCTTGGCCTACTAATGGATCCAAACATGGTCCATTAATGAGGATCTATTTTACTAAAGGATCCCCATTGAATTACCTCACCAATCTCCATATTTACATATGAGCTTCACTTATTACGAGTCGTCCATCCTCCCGTGTTTAAGATCTCGAATGTCCGTTAATTAATTTAAATTACTGAAAATTCAAATTAATTAACCTCTGGATCCTTGACTAGTACCACTCGACCTTATCATCATGCCGGATCAAATCTACCTACAGGGTTTATCATGATGAACCTTTCGAGCACATCAAGGGGGCATCATCAACCTGACTTACCAGGACACAGATTCCATTAATAATCAACGGCACATCATATTATTAATATTATCTCCCAACTTACCGGACCTATCGATCTAACAGAATAGATCTCGCCCATTGGTAAATCAAAGAAATAATAGTTATTATATCCGGATTAAGGGATTGTACTCCATAATAAAGTCTGAGGGCCTATCCAATTATCGAGTCAGTACAAATTGGATAATCTCGTGTTTTGGTCCTGCTCAATGTACTCAAAGCACACTAGTGTAATCCTATGGTCAAGACCAACCACACCTAATTACACTACAACCATTCCGATGGGTTGTCCAATTTCATCTCGGTTGTGAGCCTCTATTTATACTAAGCAAGGAACCGATAACATGATCTTCCGTGTGACACAACACACCATGTTATCTACAATGCAAAGTAATTGGACTTCATACATGTACTAATATAAACAGGCACCTAGTGTAGTTGTGATTCTCTTTTCAAAATTTAGATGATCTCATATATACAAAAGGAGCAATGTCTTTTAGTATACACATCTAACAATCTCCCACTTATACTCAAAGACTTTACTGTCCTCAAAATGTCATATATCTGACTCCCTGATCCTTCACATGCCTAAAGCTCTCGCTATCAAAGCCTCAGTGAAAGGATCTCCCAGGTTGTCTTCTGCTGTAATCTAGGCAACAACAGCTTTTTCTCTTTTGGTTGGTACTTGCGCTCTATGTGTTTACTCGCCTTATGGGCTCGTGATTCCTTCGAGTTTGCAACTGCACTATTTATTTATCACAACAAATGTGATAGCTCTGAGCAAACCAGGAATCACTTCGAAGTCCATCTTGATATTCCTGAACCATGTAGCTTTCTTTGGCTGCCTCAGAGGCTACCACTTTACTCAGCTTCCATGGTGGAGTCTGTCACGCAGCTGTTGCGCGACACTCCTCCAACCTATGGTTCCACCACCTGAAGTAAACACAAAACCCCAAGGAACACTTATGTTTGCCCCTATCCGACTGGAAGTCTATATCCGTACAACCCATAGGAAATTGGTCTGCCCGGTAAACCAGCTTATAATCCTTAGTCCTTCTCAGGCACTAATATAAGCTTTTACCGCAATCCAATTTTCTTGACCTGGGTTAGTCTGATATTGCTAACCATGCCCACGCCAAAGCAAATATTCGGTCTTGTTTTTAGCATACATGAGCTTCCTATAGCCGATGCTAAAGGAACCGCCATTACCTGCTCTATCTCCTTTGATAATCTAAACATATCTCTTAGATAGAGTAGCTCCATACCTGAAAAGTACAAAATTTTTCTTGGAGGTTTCCATGCTAAAACGAGTTAAGACACTGTCTCTGTATGAAGCTTAGGATAAACACTACATCCTTCTCTGGTGATCTCTTAGAACATTGATCGCCAAGGATGTGCCCTGCTTCTCCTAAGTCCTTCATATCATCTATTTGGACAACTATACTCTTACGTCTGATAATACTTTATTATTGTTGCCAACTAACAAAATATTTTCTACGTATAGTACAAGAATACCACTACGTTTCCATCACAATTCTTACATACACAAATCTCATCCGTCCTTTGAACAAATCCATATAACTGGATTATCTCTTCAAAGCGAATGTTCCTCGCCATAGGTCCAGGGATCTTGATTCATGGTCGCCAGGGACCGAGTCCAAATACTCTCCCAAGAACATGAGTCATTCTGGTTGACTAACAACCCTCCCACTACGACGAGGTACCACCTGTGTATCTTCTGTGACACGTGGTGCAGTAACTTGTGGTATTTCCTCTTGTACAGTTGGTACTAAGGTCGGAACATCCCCTTGTTTTTAATTCTCAAGAACTAGTCTACTCATGGGCTTGTGGTTCATCACATAGTCTACTTCTAAGATTCTGGTATTCGTCCCAACGATTACCCTCTGATCCTTAAGATATAGAATCACCTTTCGTTCCTCTAGAATACCCTACGAACAAGCGCACGAGATTCCAACTTATCAGTATCCCTCCTCAGCACATGTGCTGAGCAACCCCATATCTGAATATGTCTTAGACTTGGCTTTCACCCAATCCACACTTCTACGGGAGTAGAAAGTACTGACCTAGATGGTATCAAGTATGTACGCTGTCGTTTTCAGAGCATATCCCCAGAACGAATCCGGCAACTCGGAGCAGCACATCATTGTCCTAACCCTCTCCATAAGCGCTCTTTTCCTTCGCTCTGCTGCACCGTTCTGTTGGGGTGTACCGAGTGCAGTCATTTGGGATTGAATCCCAGCCTCTAATAAGTAAGTCCTAAACTTTCCCAAGAGGTACCCACCACCACGATCCGATCGTAATGTCTTGATACTGTTACCTTGATGTTTCTCCACAACAGTCTTGAATTCTTTGAACTAATCAAAGATTCAGACTTGCGGACATGTAAATGTATCCATAACTTTGAATATTCGTCTCATGAAGTATTCAGAGCTACCTCTATCCTGGATAGACATAGGACCTCACAAATCAGAATGAACCGATTCTAACATATCTTTGGCTCTATACCCCTTGGCCTTGAAAGACCTCTTGGTCATCTTACCTTTCAAGTAAGATTCAAAGGTTGGGAAGTCTCCCACCACCAATGAACCCGAGGGCCCATCGGCTATCGACTATTGAATCCTACTAAGGTTAATATGACCAAGCCTTAGATGTCAAAGACATGTTTGGTCCATCTTGGAAGGCACCTTGCTCTTATTTTGGTTAGATGATGAGCTATTAACAACTATTCACATCGTGGGAGCTTTTGGTTCTAAAGTGTACCAATTGCCTATCAATGTACCTATACAGATAATCATTCTATTCCACTTTTCATAAAAAGCAATAGAATATCTTTTATTTTAGAAACTGAACCAGAGTTCTTTCTAAAAATTAGGTACATAAAAGCAATCTTCTTAAAACCAAAACTTTTATCTTCTAAAGACAAATAAATAACTCTCACTGCAATAGTAGCCACCTCCGTAGCATACCCCTTGTAGACAGTAATCTCTTCCTTAGCTTGTCGTTGGGCTTCCTGGAACCCCTGCAAAGAATTGCAGACATGTTTAGTAGCATCCGTATCTACCCACCAGGTACCGGTAGATAACACCGCTAAACATGTTACAACGACAAAAGAAAAGATATACCTTTCTCTTAACAACGAGGACAGTCCACCTTCCAGTGTCCAGTTTACTTACACGTGAAGCACTTGCCTTTCGGCTTCTTCACACCAGTACGAGGTCCCTGCGGTGTAGCTACCTTCTTGAACCCTCCTTGTTTCTTCTTCTTCCTGCCTTTTGGCATAGAAGAAGAAACCCTTTGAGTCACTAAGGCCTGCGAGTTCTGACGAAAAAGCCCTTTTGTCGCCTGGAGTTCTCCCAGGAGTTCCCCCAACATATACTCATGCTTATTCATGTTATAGTTGAGCCGGAACTGCTCAAAACTCTTAGGTAGAGATTGGAGTATTATATCGACCTGAGATTCCCCGTCGATAGATCCTCCAAGAACCTCAATCTCATTGAGGTGGGTCATCATCATTAGGACATGATCCCTCACGGGTGTCCCTTTGACCATAGTGGTCATCATCAGATTCTTCATCACCAGCTGCCTAGCGCTACGACTCTGGTGCCCGAAAAGCTCCTAAAGGTTCAGCATCATATCACAAGCAGTGGGCATGGCCTGATGCTGATGTTGCAATACATTCGACATGGATGCCAGAATGTAATACCGCGCCATCTCATCTGCCTTAACCCATTTCTTGTAATGCTCCTTCTACCCTTCACCAGAATTGTCACTAGGCTTATCAGGACATTTTTCGGTGGGCACAAATTTGTACTCTTCAGCCATAAGGATAATGTCAAGGTTTCTCTTCCAGTCAATATAGTTGGGTCCAATAAGTTTATTCTCCATAAGTATTATAGCTAGTGGGTTAAAAGTCATTTTGAAAATCCTGAGAATTACAACAGACTACTTTAGAAATCGAAAATAAATTGATTCCTCACAACAATAAATTTTCGAAATCAACCAACACCTCTAAACACCGAGAAATTTGCATGCTACGATGGTGTAGACGTATACGAATTTTCACATTCGTAAGAGGAGGTTTTACCAATTAATCTTACTATCTTGTCAACCTAACTTTTTGACAAGTAAGATTAATAGTTGGTTCACTTCGGCTCTGCAAAATAATAGCAGTGACTCCGATGGGGAGGATACTATTATTCGCATCTAAGTGTTCACCATTACACGACACTAAGAAAATTATCTCTGATTATGTGCCTTCCAATGGGGAAGTACACACGCTCTTTAACAATTTTCTAAAGTCTTTTCTGACCCAGTGATCCGCAGAACAAGTCCATCCAATGGGGAGGAAGGCACTCAGAGCCGACGCGCAGACTTGTTCGCATCACTTATCGGATTGTAATGAAAGCATGGGACCCTTAGGGTCCCTTTCCCACTTAGTAATTTATTACGAGGAATTATAACTAGCACATTCACACAACAAGCACATAACCAACATATGAAAAATAGAAAATTCTAGATTTTCCAACTTTCATGGCCTTGGACTCCAATGCGCCTCCAGTCGTGTCATCACCTCGTCAACCCCGAGGATTAATTAATTACAATAATTTACAAAACCATTCACACAATCATTATTTGGTCATTATAAGTTGGAATCTCGTGTCTGCAACACAAAGTTAGCGTACACACATCTACATATCATCCAGCTAAATAAAATGTATGAAAATGCAAAAAATTAACCAATCCTCAAACACACAAAGCCGGAAACCTCAGCTCTGATACCAATTGTTGGGTATGGCTTGTCGGTTTCCTAAGCGAATACCTGGTCGATCCGAGAAACCTCTCTATGCCTACGGATTAAAAAATTAAATCCGAATGGAGAGCCGTCTCCCATCGACCGTCTCGTGCCGTATCGAACGATCCAAATTACAACTTAGCCGATTACCGAAATCGGCCTTGTAATTTGCTCGACCGTTCGACCGTGGAAAAGGCGACGAGTTGATCGTCGACTTTTATGTTTATGGTCGGGGTCCAATTATTAATTATTAACTATGATATCAAATCAAAACAATTAAATAATTATCATGAAATTACGAGGCAAATAAGTAAGGCACAAAATAAGAACATAAGGAGTCAAAGGAAGAATATATCTTTCGTTACCTTACGATCTTCTACCGTATGACCCTCCCCTCTTGGACGTCTTGTGGGCGACGATCTACCAAGACCCGTGGCCACCAAGTTGATCCCTTCTCCTTGCGCCAACCAATCCCCAACCAAAGGGATGCCGCCGACCGCTCCTAGGAGATAATCCAAACACAAAACCCAATCTCTCCTTTCCTCCACCGTCGGCGCCTAAACAACAAGTATCTTGGAGTTCCTGTGTTCTGAGCAACTCCAAGTCGCGAGAGCAACTTGTGTTCTGAGCAACTCCACAACTCCAACTTGTGTTCTCAACACCAAGCTCCATTTTCTCCACCGTGAGCACGAATTTGCTTCCTTAGACAAGTTAAGCAACTTTGCCACTTTAAGCCAAATCGCTGCCTCGGAGAAAACCTTGGAGAAGAGAGGCGTGAGCAACCTTGGACTCTCCACAGCCCACAGCCCACAGCCCGCTATGATGAACAAGATGCCGTGAGCATCTTTCCCTCTCCACAAAAGTCGGCGCCCCTTCTCCAAGTTGTCGTGAGCAACTTTTCTACTCCACCTTGAAATCGCATGATGTAATTTCAATTGCTTAGCCAATATCAATTGCCTTGTGGCAATTTAAGTGTCGTACCTCAGCGTAAGCAATTAAATTGGAGAAAGCTATGATTAATTGCATGCGCAATTAATTGGAGAAGCTATGATTAATTGCATGCGTTGCAATTAATTGGAGAAAGCTGTGATTAATTGCATGCAACCGTTGCAATTAATTGGAGAAAGTTGTGATTAATTGCATGCGTTGCAATTAATTGGAGAAAGTTGTGATTAATTGCATGCGTAAGTTGTGATTAATTGCATGCGTTGCAATTAATTGGAGAAAGTTGTGATTAATTGCATGCGTTGCAATTAATTGGAGAAGTTGTTCCCTTCCGTTCGGCACCGCAGAGTAAAAACGAGAGGGAGAGAGAGAGAGAGAGAGAGAGGAGATGTTAGGTTTCTTGTGATCTATTGGATTAATCATCAACTTGGTTTCATGTCACCATAGGGTATATATAAGGCTACGGTAGAGATCATAAGGAGGAGTTGGATCTTGGCCTGCTAATGGATCCAAACCTGGTCCATTAATGAGGATTCATTCCACTAAAGGATGCTCATTGAATTACCTCACCAACCCCCATATTTACATATGAGCTCCACTTATTACGAGTCGTTCATCCCCCCGTGTTTAAGATCTCGAATGCCCGTTAATTAATTTAAATTACTGAAAATTCAAATTAATTAACCTCTGGATCCTTGACTAGTACTACTCAACCTTATCATCATGCCGGATCAAATCTACCTGCAGGGTTTAGCATGATGAACCTTTCAAGCTCATCAAGGGGCCATCATCAACCTGACTTACCAGGACATAGATTCCGTCAATAATCAACGGCACATCATATTATTAATATTATCTCCCAACTTACCGGATCTATCGATCTAACAGAATAGATCTCGCTCATTGGTAAATCAAAGAAATAATAGTTAATAATATATGCTCGTTATTATATCCGGATTAAGGGATCGTACTCCATAATAAAGTCTGAGGGCCTATCCAATTATCGAGTCAGTACAAATTGGATAACCTCGTATTTTGGTCCTGCTCAATGTACTCAAAGCACACTAGTGTAATCTTATGGTCAAGACCAACCACACCTAATTACACTACAATCATTCCGATGGACTGTCCAATTTCATCTCGGTTGTAAACCTCTATTTATACTAAGCAAGGAACCGATAACATGATCTTCCGTGTGACACCACACACCATGTTATCTACAATGCAAAGTAATTGGACTTCATGCATGTACTAATATAAACAGGCTCCTAGTGTAGTTGTGATTCTCTTTTCAAAATTTAGATGATCTCATATATACAAAAAGAGCAATATCTTTTAGTATACACATTAACAAACTGTGCTCCCACTAACCCTCATGTAGACACAGGGTTCATTTTCATTTTTGATGAAACTAAACGCTTTGATTACATCATCGAATCGAAGATTCCAGCTTCGAGAAGCTTGCTTTAGCCCATAAATGGACCTTTGCAACTTACATACCTTTCCAGCTTGCTTTGGATCTACAAAACCCTTAGGTTGTGTCATGTACACATCCTCGAGTAGGTTCCTATTTAGGAATGCAGTTTTGACATCCATCTGTCAGATCTCGTAATCATGGTAAGCTGCAATAGCAAGCATGATCCGAATAGACTTAAGCATCGCCACTAGCGAAAAAGTTTCATCATAGTTGATACCATGAATTTGCTTGAAACCTTTAGCTACCAATCGCCCTTTATAGGTATGCATAAGACCATCCATATCAGTCTTTCTTTTAAAGACCCACTTACACTCAATGGGTTTAATCCCCTCTGGTGGATCAACCAAAGTCCATACTTGGTTAGTGTACATGGATTCCATTTCGGATCTCATGGCCTCTAGCCATTTCTCAGAATCTGGGCTCATCACAGCTTCTTGATAGGATGTAGGCTCGTTCAACTCAATAAGTGTAACGTCATCATGGTCAAACAAGAGAAATGAGTGTCTCTCAGGCTGACAACGTATCCTATCAAATCTGCGAAGAGGTTGGTCTACTTGAACAACTTGTTGTTCCACAACTTCTTGTGCAACAATCTCATGATCCACAATACCTTGTGGTGCCTATTCAATGTCCATCAAGGCATCAATACTCTGCATCTTGAACTTCTTCAAGATGGATTTTACTCCCACTTATTCTTCTAGAAATAAACTCTTTTTCTAGAAAAACATTATTTCTAGCAACAAACACTTTGCCTAGCGTGGGATTGTAAAAGTAATATCCTTTCGTGTTCTTGGGATATCCTACAAAATAGCACTTATCATATTTGGGTCCTAGTTTATCTGAGACATGACGTCGAACGTAAGCCTCATAACCTCAAATCCTCATAAAAGACATCGTGTGTAACGCCCGCCCTTATATCTACTCTCGGGGCGAGGTTACGTATAATCAATCATATAATTTTTCATAAAATTAAAACACAAGTGCAAGGACTAAGTACTGAACATGCTTGTTTAAAACTATCAAGTGATATTTACAGGTGCTAAGCATACTAGTCAGTACATGCCAATCAGATATCATGCTTTAATGATTAGAACATGGTAGGTGCATAGCAAGCTTAGTAATACATAACAAGTATAAGAGTAATCACTAACATTCAAGAGTACCAATCCTAATCACTAACATTCTTTATCAAGAAAACATTAACATAGGCATAGTAAAGTAGATATAGAATCATTCTTTCCCGAGCCACCACCCCACACATCTTCAGCCCTCCTGCCTCTTCCTTTAGTTTAAGTGTCCCTTACCCTGATCTGCAGCATAAGACAACACATAGACTAGTAAGCACAAATGCTTAGTAAGGATCCTGTCCTACTCGCAAAATCCATACGGAAGAACATAACATGTACACATAAGGAATCATAAGCATGAGTTTATCATAGCATACTAAACATCCAAGTTTCTAAGCAAGCAGTATAAAGTATCTTAAGCATACCCTTCACATATAATAAATGTTTTCAAAACAATTCCATAAAAGTATTACTTAAAAATATTTCAACATCATATAGGGCCCAATTGTGTACCACATCAAGCGCGTTCCCTAATGAATTGGGGTAGCGAGCCACCAACCAATTAGAGCAGGACCCTTCCGTCCTATCGGAGCCATGACTTTCAGTTAACATGTACCCCGGATTTGTTTAACGACCCCCTTCCGAGTCGGGTACACAACTTTCAAAGTAAAATACTTATCATGCTTTTACATATATGCTAAGGAGTACTCCAAATCCATTCTCAAGGGACACACTACTCTTCAAGGGTGCTCATGATCCCGTAGGGACACACCACACAACATAAGGGGTGCTCTTGATCCCATAGGGACACACCACACAACATAAGGGGTGCTCTTGATCCCACAGGGACACACCACACAACATGAGGGGTGCTCTTGATCCCATTCTTAGTGGAGTATCCTTTCAAGTATTTTATCATACACATCACATGCAATTCATAAGGGTGCCCCATGGGCTATAAGACATGCTCATACATACATCATAATTCAACCACTTAAACATACTTTATATATGACAAGATTGGTCACATAAATCATCTTCATATCATAGGAAGTGGTAGCATGCTTCATGAGTCGATTCAATTCTTCCCAACCCTAAACCTAGGGTTGGCCGAATGATGTAGATTAGGGGTAGCTTAGGTTTTTGACATCAAACATCCCATACAAGCCTCACATATATATACACATCATGTATCATACCAAGCCTAGCATACATCATGGGGTAATCAACCCTCACAAACCCTAATGTTTCATGTTGGCCGGAATTTACATGCTAAGGAAAGTTAAGTTCTTTTCCAATCAAGCATTCCATTTAAACATCACATACATATACATATCATCTTACTAAACATAAGCATATCCCATAGTGGAGTTAAACCTTCACAAACCCTAATCTTAGGCTGTTGGCCGAAAGTCATAGGGTAGGGAGAATTAGGGTTTTTGCAATGAAACATTCATACAAACATTTATACAAACACCTTGTATACACCATCATACAATACACTAAGCACGAATATATTATAGGATAATTCAACCCTCACTAACCCCTAGGGTTTTGTTCATGGTCGAATGGTGTATGGTATTCAACCCTAGTTTTTTTTTCCCATCACAACATGAAGAGAGACAACACATATATATATATCCTAAGTTCCAAGGGGTCTCCTCATGCATCAAGGAGTAGCCAAGGCCTTCCCCTTGGTGGTGGCCGAAACCTACATAAGGGCAAAACCCTAGGGTTTTGTTCATAACATCATGAAGGGAAATAACATATACATATACCCTAAGTCCCAAGGGGTCTTCTCATGCATCAAGGAGTAACCAAGGCTTTCCCCTAAGGGGTGGCCGAAACTTACACAAGGTCAATCCCCCATTTTCGAAAACAAGAGAACAAAAGAATCATGCCCAACAATTACACTGCAGGCGAGGGGATACTTACTTCCTTTCGCTTGAATTTCACTTTCTCTAAATCTTTAGGACACCCTTGGTTGAAGGAGGGTGAGAGTTCTCTTTGTTAAAACTTCTCTAGAACCCTTGGCCCTAGTAGAGGGCAAAATCCTTGGATGAGATCTTCTTCCTTCCAATTCCCTAGGGTTAGAACCCTAGGGTGTACTTTTCGAAAAATGAAGAAGGAGGAGAGGGCTCTAGGTTTCGGTTTTTAGAGTGGGGAAGAAGAAGAATGAAACTTCTTTCCCCCTCTCTTATTTATACTACTTTCATGAAGGGACATGTCTCTTCACTTCCCTAGCTTTAACTAGCACATTTCTTATTCTTCCAACATGAAACATCCTTGGTGCAATGGTTAAGACATGGTTAGTGCAACTAGGAGGTTCAAGGTTCGATCCATGCTTCCTCCTTTCTACATTTTCTTTTTATCACTTGTTGCACTAATCCATATCAAAGCCCATTAAACCAAGCCCATCATGACATTTCATAATAATGTTCCATGAATTCATAACATTATATATGGGGAAAAATTGGGGTGTTACATCGTGAGCCTCTTCTCAGTCCATATCGTATATGGTGTCTTTATGACGACCTTTGATGGAGCTCAGTTAAGTGTGAAAAGAGCCATCTCTAGAGCGAATCCCCATAAGAAAGTAGGAAGATATGTTTGACTCATCATCGATCGTACCGTATCTAATAGAGTACGATTTCTCCGTTCGGATACACAATTCCACTGTGGTGTTCTAGGTGGAGTGAGTTGGGATATGATCTCACACTCTGCTAGATGGTCACGAAACTCTTGGCTAAGGTATTCACCACCTCGATTTGATCGAAACATCTTAATACTTTTGCCAAGTTGGTTTTGTACTTCACTCTTGAATTCTTTGAACTTTTCAAAGGATTCCGACTTGTGTTTCATGATATACACATAGCCGTATCTACTGACATCATCAGTGAAAGTGATGAAGTACTTATAGCCTCCTCTAGCTACAACATTGAAGGGACCACATACATCAGTATGTATGAGTCTTAACAAGTCTGTCGCTCTTTCGCCGTGTCCACTAAATGGAGTCCTGGTCATCTTGCCTAGAAGACAAGATTCGCATGTCTCATATGATTCAAAATCAAATGAGTCCAATAATCCATCCTTATAGAGCTGGGATATGTGACTCTCATTTATATGTCCCAAGCGACAATGCCAGAGATATGTTTTGTTCAAATCATTTAGATTGAACCGTTTGGTATTTATGTCATAGATTGAGTTCTCTAGGTCTAGAACATAGAGTTCATTCATAAGTGATGCACTACAATAGAACATGTCATTTAACATTATAGAACAACATTTGTCCTTTATGATAAATGAAATGTCTTTCTTGTCCAAATAAGATACTGAAATTATGTTCTTAGTTAATGCAGGTACATAAAAACACTCCTATAGTTCTAAGATAAGCCCAGTGGGCAAAGACAAGGATTATGTTCCTACAACTATAGCAGCAACTCTTGCTCCATTGCCTACTCATAGGTCCACTTCGTCCTTTGTCAATGATCTAGCTCTTCGAAGGCTCTGCACATTAATACAAATGTAAGATGCGTAACCGGTATCTAATACCTAAGAAGATAAAATAGATAAATTGACTTCTATAACAAAATTACCTGAGGCAGAAGTCTCACTTCTTTTCTTTTTTACTTCCTCCAAGTAGAGTTTGCAGTTCCTCTTCCAATGTCCGGTCTCACCACAGTGGAAGCAGGTCCCTTCCTTAGGCACCCCGCCTTTGGCCTTGAGTGTAGTAGAGTTGGCCTTGACTTTGGCTTGGGTCTTACCCTTGCCTTTAGGCTTCCATTTGTCTTTGCCCTTCTTTACCATCAGTACATTACTGGTCTTAGTTTTCTTGAGATTAGGATCAGCAGTTCTCAACATGCAGAGCATCTCAGGCAAAGGCTTGTCAATTTCATTCATGTTATAGTTCATGACAAATTGATTGTACCCTTCCGGCAATGATTGCAGGATAAGCTCTGTGGCTAATTTTTATCCCAGTGGAAATCCTAGTCTTTCAAGGTTCTCGACATACCCAATTATCTTGAGTACGTGAGTTCCTACAGGAGTTCCTTCTTGCATCTTGCATGCAAATAGGGCTTTAGACACCTCAAACCGCACGTGCCTAGCTTGCCCTTGATATAGTTGTTTTAGGTGCTCAACCATATTATATGCATCCATGTTCTCATGATGCTTCTGAAGCTCAGAGTTCATGGTGGCAAGCATGAGGCATGATACATCGAGTGCATCATCCTGATGCTTCTTGTAAGCATCCTTTTCGGCGCAGGTGGCAGTACCAACGGGTGCTTCTGGAAAAGATTACTCTAGGACGTACAATTTTCGTTCTTGTTTGAGGACGATCCTCAAGTCACTGTACCAGTCCAGGAAATTAGCTCCGTTGAGCTTGTCCTTCTCAAGGACGATCGTAGAGAGAGAGTATTTGACGTGTTAGACGACATGGTGATCTTCAACAGTAAAACATGCAAAAATAAGTATCATATCTAGATCATTTAATTAGGCCTTTAATTAAATGATACTCCCACTGAATCGTAGAGTTTTGGTAGGGGTTAGTCATGGAGTTAGGCAACCTCAATTTGCCAACACTACTAACTCCAAACCAAATAGCAATCATATTCATGTGGGACAAGATCTATATTATACCTCATCTTGAGTTAGCTTTGGCTAATCGCCCAAGACTTGGTATAACTAGGTAGGCAATATTTTACCAATTATATCTTATGCAACTCTTGGAAACAAAGGGTCAAGATCCACATTACACATCATCTTGAGTTAGATTTGGCTAATCACCCAAGACTTAGTATAATTGTTCTCTTACCCAATTTTCCCAACCTTTGGGATATGCCTCTAAGTTTCTCAATCTAATTGAGGGGACTTAGTTAAGTCTCACCCAAAGTTTGATAGCGGGACATCACAATTGTCCTCTTGCACTTCACCAAGATAAAATGTGTCGCTTTGCTTTGGCAAACCCAACAATAAATGATCGAAGTAGTTTATGAGTACCAAACTTTGGTAGACATATCGAGTTGACTTAATTAAGATAAATATTTATCTAATCATGCATCACATACACACATTGCATATATCAATATATAAGCGTTAAAACATGACATGGTAATGACCTGTATACTACGATCTTCTCAAGTCAATGAGAAAATCGATGGTCAACCTAGGGATAACATCTTCTCCAAGTGCATCCTTCAGTCGTCATGTGTCGTCGGCATCCTTCTTGTAACTTCATTCTTCAATTGACAATCAACTACTCATTTTGTACGTTACAATTTAGGAAAACTAGAGTTACATTCGAGTCTAAATCTATTTTACAACAATGAAAAATAGAGACAAGGCACGACACGCAGGTCGTATTATGAATTACATTACAACATGCACACACACACATATACATCCAATTGTTAGATGTGTATACTAAAAGACTTGTCTTTTTATATATATGATCATCTACATTTTGATAGAGAATCACAACAACACATATGTGTATTTATAATAGTATATGCATAAAAGTCCGATACTTTACATTGTAGATAACATGATGTGTGGTGACACACAGAAGATCATGTTATCAGTCCCTTGCATTGTATAAGTAAAGGTTCACAGCCGAGATGGAGATGGACAAACCATCGGGATGGTTGTAGTGTAATTAGGTGTGGTTTGTCTTGACCATAGAATTACACTAGTGTGCTTTGTGTGCATTGAGCAGGACCAAAACTAGAGGTCATCCAATTTGTACTGACTTAATAATTGGATTGGACCTCGAATTATTATGGAGTACAATCCCTAAATCCCGATATAATAACGGGCACGTATAGTTAATATTTTATTTCTTTGATTTACCAATGGGCGAGATTTATTCTGCTAAATCGATAGGCCTGGTAAGTTAGGAAATAATATTAATTATATGGTGTGCCATTGATTATTGACGGAATCTGTGTCCCAGTGAGTCGGGATGATAATGCCCCCTTGATGAGCTCATAAGGTTCATCATGTTAAACCCTGCAGGTGGATTTGATCCAACATGATGATAAGGTTGAGTGGTACTAGTCAAGGAGTTAGAAGTTGATTAATTAAAATTGTCAGTAATTTAAATTAATTGACGGGCATATAATATCTTAAACACGGGGGTACTCATAATAGGCGGAGCCCATTTGAAAATATGGGGGTTGGTGAGGAAGTTCAATGGAGATCCTTTAGTGGAATGGATCTTCATTAATGGATTGGTTTTAGATCCATTAGTGGGCCAAGACTCAACTCCTCCTCATGGTCCCTACCTTAGCCCTATATATACCTCATGGGATCAAGAAACCAAGGCTTAATCAATCGATCATCCACCCAAGGCTTTTCCCTTCTCCCTCTCCTCTCCCTCTCTCCCTTCTCTCTCCTAGGGCACGACGCTTCTTCCTCCCATCTCCACTCTTCCTCTCGGTAGCCGACTCTCACTAGACAAAAGGAGAGTTCTCCTCTCCTTTTTGTGGCGTGCGGCGTGGAGGAAGGTGGCCGGTGCAAGGAGGAGCAACGGTTCTTGGGTGGAGGTGGCGGCGGCGCAAGCTAAGTGGAAGGAGAGAAGTTCCGGCCGGTTGGGTTGAGAAGGAGACTTCTCCTCTTCTTCATCACCTTCTTCATCTTCCTCCCTAGGTCTTTCTTGTGGCCGGCGAGCTTGGGAGCTCCTTGGTGGCTGGCGGCGCAAGCTAGAAGGGAGAGGAGGCCGGCGGAAACAAGCCCTAGGGTTTGGTACCCCTTGGTGATCCCGGTTCTCGGTAGGTCGTCGCCCACACGACATCCGGGAGGAAAGGGACATAAGGTAGAAGACTACGAAATAAAGGAAGGTATAATTCTCTTCCTTGGCTCCTTTGTTTTAGTCTTATCATTTTATGTGTGTTAATTAATTATTATGGTTTTAAATCATGGTTAATAATTAATTAATTAATTGGACCCCGATTATAAACACAAAAACCGGCAATCCACTCGTCATGTTTTCCGCGGTCGAACGGTTAGGCAAATTACAAGGCTCGATCTTTGAGATTGGCCAAGTTGTAATTTGAACCGATCGATACGATGACGAGATAATCGTTTGGGAGACGGGTCTCCATTCGGATTAATTTTTAATCCGTAGACATGGAGAGGTCTCTCAAGGATGACCAAGTATTCGCTTAGGAAGCCGGCCAAGTCATACCCAACAATTGGTATCAGAGTCAGCTTTCCGATTTTGTGTGTTTAGAATTCGGTTAATTTTTACGCATTATCATATACTTTATTTTGTTGTATGATATGTGGATGTGCGTAGGCTAACTCTTTGTTGCAGGCACTAGATTCCAACTTATCATGGCCAAAATAATAGATGTGTGTGATTGATTGTGCAATTTTTGTAATTAATTAAATCCTCAGGGTTGACGAGGTTAGATAGGTATTTAATTTTTGTAATTAAATACGGCACGTGTTTAGCCGAGCTTTTTGTTTACTTTCGATCTAGATTTTATGTACACTCCTTCGTGGAGTATAGGATCGATGGATGTAAATAATTAGCTAGTCATCTCGGCTCGGAGATCCCTTCAATGGTGGCTTGCGCATGGTGTAGGGAGGAGCGGACGAGGTGACGACACGACTGGAGGCGCATTAGAGACCAAGGCCATGAAAGTTGGAAAATCTACGATTTTTCTATTTCATTATGTTAGTTTATGTGCTTGTCGTGTGTGTGCATGTAAAATTCCTCAAATTATATAACTAAGTGGGAGAGGGACCGTAATGGTCCCATGGCCTTCATTACAATTTGACAAGTGATGCGAACAAGCCCGCGCGTTGGCTCTGAGTGTCTTCCTCCATAATGGATAGGCTTGTTCTACGGATCACTGGGTCAGAAAAGATTATAGAAAATTATTGAAGAGCGTGTGCTTTTCCCCAACGGAAGACACATAATCGGAAATAATTTTCTTAGTGTCGTGTAATTGTGAACACTTAGATGCAAATATTAGTATCCTCCCCAACGGAGTCACTGCTATTATTTGTAGGGCCGAAGTGAACCAACTATTGATCTTATTTGTCAAAAAGTTAGGTTGACAAGATAATAAGATTAATCGGTAAAACCTCCTCTAACGAATGTAGAGGTGGTTTGAGGTGTTGGTTGATTTCAAAAATCTATTGTTTGAGGAATCAATTTATTTTAGAAATCTAAAGTTGTGATTGTTGTAATTCTCAGGTAGTTTCAAAATAGCCTTTAACCCACTAGCGATCATACTTAAGGAAAATAAACTTACTAGCCCCAACTATATAAATTGGAAAATAAACCTAGACATTGTCCTTACCGTTGAAGAATACAAATATGTGCTCTTTGAGGACTGTCCTGAAAAGCTTAGCAAGAACTCTAGTGAAGTGCAGAGGGAGAGTTACAAGAAGTGGATCAAGGCAGATAAGATGGCGCGGTGCTACATTTTGGCATCTATGTCAAATGTATTGCAACATCAACATCAGGTCATGCCTACTTCTAGTGACATGATGCTAAACCTCAAGGAGCTCTTCAAGCACCAGGGTTGGGCCGCTAGGCAGCTTGCAATGAAGTACTTGATGACGACTACTATGGTCGAAGGGACACCCGTGAGGGATCATGTCCTAAAAATGATGGCTAACCTCAATGAGATTGAGGTACTGGGAGTACAACTCGATGGGGAAACCCAGGTCGATATTATACTCCAGTCTCTGCCCAGGAGTTTTGAGCAGTTCTGGCTCAACTATAACATGAACAAGCATGAATATACATTGGGGGAACTGCTAGGAGAAATCCAATCGGCAGCGGGGCTCTTTCGTCAGAGTTCACAGGCCTTGGTCACTCAGAAGGTTTCTACTTCTATGCCGAAAGGCTGGAAGAAGAAGAAACAAGGTGGGTACAAGAAGGCAGCTGGATCACAGGGACCACGGACTGGCGTGAAGAAGCCGAGAGGCAAGTGCTTCACGTGTAAGCAAACTGGACACTGGAAGGAGAACTGTCCCCGTCGTCAAGACAAAGGTATTTGTTCGTGCTTACTCGTTGAAACATGTGTTGGATCGAGAAAAACGATAGAGGGGGGTGAATATCGTTTAAACCTTTTCGGATAGAGAAAAGAGAAAATACGCAGCGAAAATAATTGAATGCACGCAAGAACACAAGGATTTTTACTTGGTTCCGAGTCGCGGTCGGCTCCTACTCCAAGGCTCACGGTCCTTGACCGTTTACTTTGGGCAATGCTAAAATCGCGCAAAACTGGTTTACAAGTTGAGTACAAAAATATTGTAGGAAATGAAACTAGTTACACTTTTCGTTGCCGACACCCTATGTGGATCGTATTTCGGAGCAGAGGGACATCGTCGGCGCTGGAATCTCGAAGTTGGAGTTTGTCGGGGCGTAGCGCTTGAACGAAAAGCTTTGGAGCGTTAGAAAACTGTGTTGTTGAAGCCTTGGGGTCGAGCCCCTTTTATAGTACTCTATCGGGCGCCTGATAGGTTGGGGGCGCCTGACACATGCCCTTCGATCCGGGAATCCTTATCCGCGGGCTCGGTCAGCGCTTATCCTCCCCTCTTGGGCGCCTGAGCTGATGGGGGCGCCCGTGACCTCACGGCGCCTGATCCGCCTTGGTTCAGTGGTTTCGTAGCTATGATTTGGGATTTGCCTTCACTCTTGGGCGCCCGTATCCTTATGGGCGCTTGAGCCCATTCGGGCGCCTGACTCCATTCAGGCGCCTAGGCCCAAGAAGAACCTTCACTTGCAGACGATCAGTCCTTCGACCCTGCAACTAAGGTTAGTCCCAAAAATATAGTAAGTAATAATTACAACCGTAGCTATCTTGGTTCTGACTTCGGGTCTCCCAAATGGAACCCTAGGTCGAATCGACACCTACTGTTCCCTCGACGGGGAACGCGTCCTCACCTACTCCTCTCAGAGAGTTTACTTTTTGCCAATCGGCTCCTCCGGTTAGACTTTTGCCCGATCCACCTGACCAGGTCTTCATGCCCAACTTCTGGTCAGGTCTTCGATGCCCAACCCTTTGCCAGGACTTCGTGCCAGTCCTCGACCAGGACTTATTTGCCCGACTTCCAGTCAGGTCTTCTTGCCCAGTCCTTGACCAGGACTTCTTTGCCTAGCCCTTTGCCAGGACTTCTTGCCTAGTGTACCTAGGACTTCTTCCTGCACACTCACTGAACAAAATTCGAACACAATAACATCTTAACTTCTAGACCTTTTGCCATTATCAAAACCCAGGTTTGACTTAAGTGCTGCCTGCACCAACAATCTCCCCCTTTTTGATTTATGGCAACTCGGTTCAAAAAGTTAAGTTAAACAAAAGGGTAAAGTACCAGTTTTAATTTTCTCCCCTGGAATAAATCTCCCCCTGAGTTTTTCAAATATTCATGGGGTTTTTGAAAAAGTTTCTAAGTCTTTGTTTCTCAAATTAAAAAGTTTTTCAGATTTTCAATACTTAGAAAATTTTCAAAACGGGATTTTTAAGTTAGAGAAAATTTTCCAACATATTTTGAGTTGGGCACTTAGAAAATTTTCCAACACATTTTTGAAGTTAACACTTAGAAAATTTTTCATCAGAAAAAAATTTTAGAGTAAGTACTTAAAATAATTTTGAAAACACTTTTGAGTTAAGGAAGAATTTTCAAAACACTTAGTTTTTACACTTTAAAAAAAATTTCTAAATTGATTTTGAAGTTTTGACACTTAAAAAATTTTCAAGCAGTTTTAATACTTAGAAAAATTTTCCAAACAAAACTTTGAATTTATACCTTAGAAAAATTTTCCAGAAAATTTTTAGAGTAAGTACTTAGAATATTTTTGAAAATAAAAAAAAATTAACTTTCAAAAAGAACTTAAGTACTTAGAGAACTTTACTTTTTGAAAAAGGAAATAAAAAATTTTGACAAAATTTAACACATTTTTCTCTCCTTTCCAATCTCTCCCCCTTTGCCATATATCAAAAAAATATAGCAAGAAAAATGAGTAATCAAAGTTAGGTGCTGTACTGAACCAATTCTAAGTTTAAACTGGACCAAATCAATTTCAATTTTCTCTTTCGGGTCTGTCTAACCCAGTTAGCTACTTACTAACTGTTATAAACAGTAGCTTTCGCTAGGGTTAGTCAAGTTAAGTGATCTGATCAAGTTAGATTTTCTAAGCTTGACACTTAACCTGATTACTGTTTAATTGGTATTTATCGCCCCAATTACTGCAGATGCACTGTCTTAAAGCATCTTGAATCAAGGCATAGACCTAAGCATCTCAACCCAGTCTAGGTTATCAATCAAAAGTACCCTAAGGTGCTTGTGAGATGCTGGCTGCTAGATCTATAGGTGCATGCAGTTCTAGGATTAGGATCTAAGCTAAGTCCATTTGCGAAAAAGCCCTAGTTTTGAAGGGGGTAAGTTTTAAAAAAAAGTAAGTCAGAAAATCATTTTAAATAAATAAAGAAAATGATTTTCCAAATTAATTAAGAAATGAAACAATTTTTGAAAAGAAGCATAAGTAGAGCATTCCTATTCTACCAAGCATAGCCCTAACTGCTTTCTTAGTGAGCTGAACTCAGACTTAGGTAAGGGTTTGGTGAAGATATCAGCTAAGTTAGATTTGGAGTCTACATGCTTAAGGACTATCTCACCTCTGGCTACATGATCTCTTACGAAGTGATGTTTAACCTCTATGTGTTTTGTTTTAGAGTGTTGGATTGGGTTCTTAGTTAGATTAATTGAACTTATATTATCAATGTAGACTAGGGTTTGGGTGTAATCATGCTGGAAGTCCTTAAGAGTGTGCATCATCCATAAGAGTTGTGCTACACACACTCCTAAAGCAACATACTCAGCTTCGGTTGTGGATAGAGCTACGCAGTGCTGCTTTCTGCTGCACCAACTCACAAGACTATTTCCTAAAAGTTGACAGCTTCCACTTGTACTTTTTCTATCTAGTTTGCATCCAGCATAGTCAGAATCAGAGTATCCTGATAGGTCAAAAGTTGAGGTCCTAGGATACCAAATCCCTACGTTGAGGGTGCCCTTAATGTACCTAAGTATTCTTTTTAGGGCTGCTAAGTGTGTTTCCTTAGCACAGGTTTGGTATCTAGCACACATTCCTGTTGGTGCAGAATGCACCTAAGTCAAACCTGTGTTTTGATAATGGCAACATAGGTCAAAAGTTAAGTCCTTCTTATTTTCTAACAAGTTAATCTAGTGTGCAGGAAAAGCCCTAGCGAAGGACTGCTAGGCACTGGCAAAGGAATGCCAGGAAAGAAAGCCCTAGCGAAGGACTGCTAGGCAACTGGCGAAGAACTGCCAGTATCAAGCCCTAGCGAAGGATTGCTAGGCAACTGGCGAAGGACTGCCAGTATCAAGCCCTAGCGAAGGACTGCTAGGCTCCAGGCAAAGGACAGCCTGGGACTGAAGCCCTAGCGAAGGACTGCTAGGCAACTGGCGAAGGACTGCCAGTTTACAAGACCTGACAAAGGACCGTCAGGCAAAAGTCCAACCAGAGGAACGGTTGGCATCAGGTAAATTCTCCCGAGAGGAGTAGGTGAGGGCGCGGTCCCCGTCGAGGGAACAGTAGGCGTCGGTTCGACCTAGGGCTCCATTTTGGAGACCAAAGTCAGAACCAAGAGAGCTAAGGCTGTATAAATCTAATAAATTATTATTATTGTGTTTTGGACTAACCCTAGATGCAGGACAGAAGGAATGTGTGTCAGCAGCTCAGAAAGCCTCAAAGGAGAGAGGCAAGGCTGAGTAGGGCGCCCGGAGTGTCTCGGGCGCCCCCAAGGTTCATACAAAACAAACCAAAGCAAAGAGGGTTCGAACAGCTGCTGGGCGGGGCGCCCCCGTACTCCCGGGCGCCCCCGCTACTCCCGGGCGCCCCCAACGTCCCGGGCGCCCCCATGCGCATACCTCGAACCAAAAGCCTTCGAAGCCAGAAGATAAGGTTTGACCCGGTCAATCCGGGCGCTCTGAGCGCTCCGGGCGCTCCGAGCGCTCCGGGCGCCCCGATCAAAGCGGATCCAGAGGATCAGACGCGACCGAGAGCTCTGCGGATCAGAGGCCACGTGGGGGGCGCCCCCGACATCCCGGGCGCCCCCAGGCCCTATATAAAGGACCCTCGACCAAGGCTTCAAACAACAACTCTCTCAACGCCTCAAAGCTCTTCTACGCTCGTGCCTTGCTCCGGACACTCTCCAACTCGAGCCGACGACGTCCCACTGCTCCGAAAAAGTTGATCTACTCCGGATGTCGGTAAAAAAGAGCGTTCTTATTATTTACTGCACTTATGTTTGTAATTAAATTCTGTAAACCTTTTTGCGCCTATATAGAATTGCCCAAAGTAAACGGTCAACGACCGTGGGCCTTGGAGTAGGAGTCGATACAGGCTTCGAACCAAGTAAATCGACTGTGTCTCTGTGTCTTGTTTTTTAATTTCCGCTGCGTACCTACTCTTACTCAAATCCAAAAGTTTTCCGATATTCACCCCCCCCCCTCTATCGGTTTTCTCGATCTAACAAGTGGTATCAGAGCGGGGAAGTTCAAACCTGGTGCAACCACCAGTTTGAAATTTTTTTTCGGATTTTCATTTTTCTATTTTTTTTCTGACGAATTTTTCGTTAAATATTTTATTCGATTTTTTTTGTTAAGCGAGGTTGGTGCAACACCCCTCGTTATTTAATTTATCCAGCACTACTAATCCAAGACCTAGTCTTGGAAAATTCGTTTTTCTTTTAGTTTTTTTTTCAGACTAAATGGCCATGCAAGAGGGATTCAGCTCCGCCAGACCTCCACTCTTCAGTGGAGAAGACTTTTCTTACTGGAAAAGTCGTATGGAGGTCCACCTGAAAACTCAGGTGGACATGTGGATCATTATCCAGTCCGGTCTGGAGATCCCCCGAAATGCCGAAGGACTTCCTCAGAACTACTCTGAATGGGACAACGCCCTAAAGCGAAAGATAGAAGCCGACGCAAAAGCTACTCAGACTCTTCAATGCGGATTGACGAAAGAGGAGATGAACCGCGTGGGCCCCTTTAACAGTGCAAAGGAGCTGTGGACAAAACTGATCGAGCTGCACGAAGGGACTTCAGATACTCGGATCAGCAAGAGGGATCTGCTACTAAACAAACTCTACACCATCAAGATGGCCGACAACGAATCAGCAGCCCAGCTCCACGCACGAATCCAAGAGGTAATGAACGGTCTTCACACAATAGGTCACAAGGTTGAAAACCGTAACCTAATAAGGTATGCTCTAAACGCCTTCCCTAGAAACACCTTGTGGGCATCTATGGTAGATACATACAAGGTCTCTAGAGATCTTTCTAAAATAAAATTAGATGAATTGTTTTCCGAACTAGAACTGCACGAACAAACTAACACCAATATGGTCGAGAAAGGTATTGATTTCTTTGCAGGTAAAACTGGAAGGACAACGAAGAAGAAGCCTGAACCTGAACCCGAGTCTCTGACTCAGACTCAGAAGACGAAGAAGGAGAACAAACTAAGCTGGTCCGGCTCGCTCGAAGCTACTACAAGGAGCTGAAGAACCGAACCAACAAACGGAAAACCGGCCGAAGAAAGGACGAACCAGCTGAACCCGCGAACAAGCCTAATGTAACCTGCTACGAGTGCAAGAAAAAGGGCCACTACAAGTCAGAGTGCCCTAACCTAAAGGAGACTAAAAAGACGAGAAGGAAGAAGGCATTGCAAGCAACATGGGACGAGTCTTCCTCAAAAGAAGAAGAAGAGGCACCCCAGTCCAATCTCCTAGCTCTGACCGCCTCAGATAAAGTCGAGAGTGAGTCAGAAACAGAACAAGAGGACGGCGAGCTGACCTTCACAGAAGACGGAGAAATTAAGGTAACTGGTTTTAATAGATTGCAATTAAGTGAGTTAATTTCCTTTCTTTCTCGAGATTTGGCCAAAGCCAAACTCCGAGTCGAATCCCTCCGACAGGAAGTAAAACTCCTGAAAGAGGGAGCTGACTCTAAACCCTTAACCGAGAAGGTTCAGGAAGGAACTCCTACTCAAGTTGAAAAACTTGAAAAGGAAAACTCCTCCCTGAAAACTCAGGTTAAGGATCTTAGATCAGCATTAGAACGATTTACATCTGGTTCCAAAGGTCTTGACATGATCCTTGGAAAACAGAAATCAGTTCTAAATCGATCCGGACTAGGCTATAGAACCAAATCCCGGCAAAGATCTTACTTTGCTGTACTGAATCAGTCCAGAGGTAAAATTCAGGCATGGGTGCCTAAACTATACCTGAACAAACCAACTAGATCAAATCAGTATTGGATCCCCAAGGACAAGATTCACATCTTGCGTAACCATCACCGTGGCTTTAGTCCAGGGGGAGCCAAACTGAAAACTATATTCATTATTAGATAAATTTCTTTTTAATTGCAATATGATTGTTTGCCTGTTTATTTAATTTCTGCAATTTACCATGCTTAGACTTAGGCTAGCTTAAGGACCAAACAAACTTAACTGAAACTTGAAAACATAGTATTGGGTGGAGGTGAGATGATAGTACGTTGGGGAAACCAATTCTAATAAGATCAAGTTTACTTGGTCTCTTTAGACTAGTGAAACCAGCCGAAGCTACCGATCCAAAATCCAAACTAGTTAGACCAGAAATTTTCAAAGAATAATTTTGAAAATGAAATTTCATTAAAAGCTTGTCAAGGAAAGGGTGGATGATCCCATAAGGCTTCGGCCAAAGAAGGCCTAGTGCCTCGCCAAGACCTGGAAGTCATTTTTGAAATTCAAATTCAAATTAATTTTTGTCAAATTCGAATCTAACACAAAATTTCAGCTAAGTGTAGAGTTAAACATCTTTTCAAAAATTTCAAAATTAATTAATTAAGTTTTCAAAATTTAATTATTTTCAAAATTAATCAAAAATTTACAAAATAATCTTAACTATCAAAACCTGTCTCACGAAAACCTATAAGGTTAACGTGATTGAAAACCCTAAATTGGGTAAGACAGTAGGATTAAGACTCAATTGGAAATTCTGTTAATACCTATACGATGAGATAATCTTGTATTTGTCAAACCATGATCAAAGCCGTCAAAACATGGTCAACATAGTCAAACCAAGGTAAACGAGGTCAAAACATGATTAACGCAGTCAAACCACAGTCAAAACCGTCAAATCAATTCAAACCATGGTCAAAAGTAGACAAGACAAAAATTTATCTTTACCTACCCTATTCAGGGCGCCCGGAACCACGCGGGCGCCCCCTCCCATAGGTTTTCTTACTCCCTAGTCAAAAAGCTGCCAGTGCTTTTGACCAGGGCGCCCGGAACCACGCGGGCGCCCCCATCAACTCTAACGCAGCAAAAGCTGCAAAAGCGCTCTGTTGAGGGCGCCCGGGCTGTCCCGGGCGCCCCCATCAGCCAAAAGCTTCTGCCCTTGGCAGCATACTGACCAGGGCGCCCGGAAGCTCCCGGGCGCCCCCATGGGTTTGCCTATAAAAGGCACCCGAACCTCCTTCACTTCCCACACCAAAATCAACCTTCTTCCTCACTTCTTTCTCTTCAAGAAGACCTTGCAAGTCCTCATCATCAACTATGCCTCCCCGAGCCGTTCGGTATGATTAGTATTTATTTTTATTGCATTTAAATTTAATTTCTCATGCAATATCTTTATTCTTCCTTTAACTCCTTAACTTAAGACGCCGACCGAACCCGGCCAACCCCGGTGCCCAACCTAGTCCGACCCTAGATTTCCTAATCTAGAGTTATGTAATAGGTTTGCACAAACAATCTACAAGCCTATTAAAACGAGTTATCTCAATAAGCACTTTTTTACCCAATCATGCCCTGTCGCCATGAACATCATCAATTTCTATCAATTGGATAATCTTGTCTTCTGCACACATACCATAAATGAAACCCTATGTGCAGAGTTTTACAACAACATAATTCGACAAGATAATCTTATGTTTCACACCACTGTCCAAGGGATTCCTTTGACTATAACCCCGACTTTGTTGAACCGATTCCTAGGACTGCGACCCTCTCAGTCCACATTCTGCTGCTATCCTCCTAGGAACCCCCCATTTGATCCTCCCTACTCAGACATTACCCTAGACACTATTCACTCCTATTTCTTTAGGGCAGACCTCCCGCAAACAGACGCTTCCAAGCTGTTGAACTTCAGGCCCAGAACTATGCCTTGTATAGAGTTCTGGTCCGTTGTATCTACCACTCTTACCAGACCTTGGGACTATGCGACCCTTTCATGCTTTCCTTCTTTATGCCCTAGTCCATCACCTGACCTAGACATTGGACTCCATATGTTTCATACCATTCTGCATGCGTCCAGTGTCACGACCAGGGACGAGTACGCACACCATACTGCCACAT
>JAGFNQ010005178.1:79273-101489 GCA_024364735.1 Boesenbergia rotunda | reverse complement strand
CTGACGGGCAAACTGAGCGGGTAAATCAAGTGCTAGAAGAT
Source organism: Boesenbergia rotunda (assembly GCA_024364735.1). Classification (NCBI taxonomy): domain Eukaryota; kingdom Viridiplantae; phylum Streptophyta; class Magnoliopsida; order Zingiberales; family Zingiberaceae; genus Boesenbergia; species Boesenbergia rotunda. The sequence goes on along the minus strand of JAGFNQ010005178.1, from coordinate 101,448 downwards.
ATGTTGAGAGCTTGTGCCCTGGATTTCAAGGGAAATTGGTGTCGATATCTATGCTTGGCGGAATTCACTTACAACAATAGCTACCAAGCTACTATAGGAATGGCACCTTATGAAGCCTTGTATGGGAGGAGATGTAGGTCTCCGATATGTTGGTACGAGGGTGGTGAAATGAAAGAGATGGGGCTTGCAACGGATGTTATTGACAGCGCCACCCGAGCTATTCAAAATATTCGACAACGGATAGAAACTGCTCAGAGCCGGCAGAAGAGTTATGCCGATGTCCGGTGCAGACCATTGGAATTTAATGTTGGAGATTTGGTATTTCTTAAAGTAGCTCTTATGAAAGGGGTGACAAGATTTGGGAAGAAAGGAAAGCTGAGTCCGAGATATGTGGGGCCATACTTGATTCTGAAAAGAGTTGGTAAAGTGGCATATGAGTTGGAGCTGCCTCCAGAGATGTCAGCTATCCATAACGTATTCCACGTATCCCTGCTTAAAAAGTGTATCCCGAATATGGACCGAGTGGTCGAGCCGCAGATAGTACAAGTACAAGAGGACCTAAGTTATGAGAGCAGACTCATCCAGATTTTGGATAGGGAAGTCAAGAAGCTGAGGAATAAGGAGGTACCTCTAGTCAAGATCTTATGGCGAAGCCAGCGGTTCGAGGAAGCTACCTGGGAACGCGAGGACGAAATGAGGCGCAAGTACCCAGAATTATTCTAAGTTCGAGGACGAACTTTCAAAAGGTATGGGGGATTGTAACGACCCGGAAAATTCTCTTAATATTTTCTTAAAATATTGAGCATGTCTAGATAATTTTCCGAGGGGCCCAGAAATAATTATGTAAAATTGGGCCTAGAAATCCATGTTTTCTCATTTAAATTGAGAAAAACTAGGTACTAATGAGCTTTAAAAGGGCTCCAAAAATGGGTATTAATTAGGTAAAATTAATATAAATTAGGTAAAAATTAATATAAATATAAAAGAATTTTATTTAGGAATATTGGCATAATTATGGGTGATTTTGGAGAATTTTCGAAATAAAAGGGAAATTTTCGAAAATAAGAAAAAGGATTAAATAAAATAAAAATAAATTAAAAATAAAGGTGCATGGGCCAAGGATTGAACCTTGGACCTCTTATACAACAATGAATGCTTTAACCAACTCACCTAGCAAGGAATTTTGTGAGGAAAGGAAGTGAATGGTGTTAAATGGTAGAAGAAGATGAAGGGCCATGGAAAACTCTTCATTCACCACCTTAATGGTTGATTAATAAGGGGGTTTGGGAGTTTCATTCTTCATGCCATCAATTGCATTTGCTCCTCTCTTCCTTCTCCATTCTTGCCGAGCACACAAGGAGGAATTCTCCCTTGAGAAAACTCCACAAAAGGTCTCCTTCTCCAAGATCTAAGGTCTTCTCAAGGTTCTAAGGGCTAGGTGTGGTCAAGTCTTCTTTCTTCTTTCCATCCAAGGTCTAAAAATCAAGAAATCTAAGGTAAGACTCCCTCACCTGTGGTGTAATAGCTACCTATGATTTCCATGATTTTTGGCATGATATATGGGTTAGTTTCGGATTTAATGTTGAAGGGAAACAAAATCAAGGTTCCTAGGTTCAAAGGTTTCGGCCAGCATGTTTTAAAGGTCCATAATTATGCTAAAAATCATGATAATATTATTTTATGTTCCTTATGATGTTTAGAAGTTAATTGTAATTTTTGGGGATTTTTGGAGTACCCTAGGACACCCTAGGGTCTCGGCCAACATGAAAGAAGCAAAACCCAGAACCTTAAGTTCAAGGGTTTCGGCCACCATGTTTTAAATGTCTAAAAATATGTTAAAAATCATGATAATATTATTTTATGTTCCCTTATGATGTTTAGAAGTTAATTGTAATTTTTGGGGATTTTTGGAGTACCCTAGGACACCCTAGGGTCTCGGCCAACATGAAAGAAGCAAAACCCAGAACCTTAAGTTCAAGGGTTTCGGCCACCATGTTTTAAATGTCTAAAAATATGTTAAAAATCATGATAATATTATTTTATGTTCCCTTATGATGTTTAGAAGTTAGTTGTAATTTTTGGGGATTTTTGGAGTACTCTAGGACACCCTAGGGTCTCGGCCAACATGAAAGAAGCAAAACCCAGAACCTTAAGTTCAAGGGTTTCGGCCACCATGTTTTAAATGTCTAGAAATATGTTAAAAATCATGATAATGTTATTTTATGTTCCCTTATGATGTTTAGAAGTTAATTTTAATTTTTGGGAATTTTTGGAGTACCCTAGGACACTCTAGGGTTTCGGCCAACATGAAAGGGACAAAACCAAGGTCCCTATGTTTATGGGTTTCGGCCACCATGATTTAAATGTCTATAAATATGTTAAAAATCATGATAATGTTATTTAATGCTCCCTGATGATGTTTAGAAGTTAAGTATAAATTTTGAGAATTTTTGGAGCACCCTAGAGGCCCATATGGTTCGGCCAACCCCAAGGACCCAAGGGTTAGGGTTGAGTCTTTAACTCCAAGCATATGTTTATGTGTTGCCATGATATAAGGATGAAGGATGGTGATTGTGTGAAGTATCACATGGCCTTGGGACTCCATAAGTTTCGGCCAATAAGGGTTAATAGGATAAGAGTTAAGATTTATTCCAAGTAAGGGTCCCAATGGCCCTATGGTAAGATGTGATTTATGTTTATGAATGATATGCTATGTTATGAATGATATGCCATGCTTACGAATGATATGCCATGTTTATGAATGATATGCCATGGTTATACATGATATGCTATGCTTATGAATGATATGCCATGTTATGAATGATATGTCATGTTTACGAATGATATGCCATGTTTATGAATGATATGCCATGGTTATGCATGATAAGAATGATGTTACGACAAGTATGTTATGATCATGTTCATGATAAGAATGATGCCATGATAAGTATGCTATGAATGTTTTATGAATGGTGAAGCATGCAAAGTATTTTACTTTATGAATGGGCTTGTACCGAACCCAAGTATGGGTCCAAGGGATGGGTACCTTAAGAACGCCCCGGTTATGGACTACCGTAGCTGTCCACGGTTCTGGCACTACCGGAGCTGTGCAACAGGGATGGGCTCCTTGAGAACGCCTCGGTTCGGGGACTGCCGACTATGCTGTCCTTACCCTAGTAGGTCGGGGCTAGCTACCTCGGATTTACTAGGGATGCGCGCTATGATGTATGTATGTGGTACAAGCCGGGGACCCCAAATGTTATGATGATGATGTTTAAGCATTTTCAAAGTATGTTTAAAAGTTAAGCATCCCTATGTATATGCATTCCACCCATGCATTCATACATGTTATGCATTATGTTATGATAATGATATGTTATGCTTATGCTCCATGTTAAAAGATATGTATGAGAATGAATGATCCATGATATGATTAGGGTAAGAAAATGCTCTTATGATATCCTAGAATGTATGCCTATGTTTATGCCATATAGGTTGGTTTATATCTTATGTTTATAGTTATGCCATGAAAGATGCCATGCTACTATGTTTATGATTTATGCCATGAAAGATGCCATGCTACTATGTTTATGATTTATTCCATGAAAGATGCCATGTTACTATGTTTATGATTTATCCCATGAAAGATGCCATGCTACTATGTTTATGATTTATGCCATGAAAGATGCCATGCTACTATGTTTATACTTTATGCCATGATAAGAATGTTCAATTAGATTTATGCCTATGTTTATGCTTTACGCTATGATAGAAATGTTTATGATGCTTATGTTCCATATGATTATGAATGAATGACGAATGATTTTAGTGAGTAGGAAAGAGTCTTACTAAGCCTGTGTGCTTATAGTCTTCTTTCCTTATACCGCAGATCATGCAAGGGGATAATGAGGAAGCAGCAGGAGGGCCTGAAGTATGTGTGTGTTGGTGACTTGGCCCATGAAATCAAATGCGTTAACCGTTTATGCTAAGAACTTTATTTTGACTACCTATATGCTCGAATAGTGACTTATGGAACTATATGATAAGATGTCCAGTATGATATGATATGAACCTTATGGTATGATGTTAAGCATGTTATGATATGATGATTAAGCATGATGTTCATATGTGAAGTTCCATGTCATTTTATTAGGGATGGTAGTAGGGGCATGTATATGTAATGTTTAAGTTATTCCGCTGCAGTATGATGTTACATGCCTTAAGTAAGTCAGCGTAACGCCGCTTTAGGGGAAAAAAAAAGCGGGCGTTACACGAAGGACAGCCTGGGACTGAAGCCCTAGCGAAGGACTGCTAGGCAACTGGCGAAGGACTGCCAGTTTACAAGACCTGACAAAGGACCGTCAGGCAAAAGTCCAACCAGTGGAACTGTTGGCATCAGGTAAATTCTCCCAAGAGGAGTAGGTGAGGATGCGTTCCCCGTCGAGGGAACAGTAGGCGTTGGTTCGACCTAGGGCTCCATTTTGGAGACCAAAGTCAGAACCAAGACAGCTAAGGCTGTATAATTTAACCACATAATATATTGTTGTGTTTTGGACTAACCCTGGATGCAGGACCGAAGGAACGTGTGTCTGCAGCTCAGAAAGCCTCAAAGGAGAGAGGCAAGGGCTGAGCAGGGCGCCCGGAGTGTCCCGGGCGCCCCCAAGGTGCATACAAAACAAAACAAAGTAAAAAGGGTTCGAACAGTTGCTGAGCGGGGCGCCCCCGTGCTCCCGGGCGCCCCCATGCGCATACCTCGAACCAAAAGCCTTCGAAGCCAGAAGATAAGATTTGGCCCGGTCAACCCGGGCGCCCCGGTCAAAGCGGATCCAGAGGATCAGACGCGACCGAGAGCTCTGTGGATCAGAGGCCACGTGGGGGGTGCCCCCGACGTCCCGGGCGCCCCCAGGCCCTATATAAAGGGCCCTCGACCAAGGCTTCAAGGCATCAACTCTCTCAACGCCTCAAAGCTCTTCTACGCTCGTGTCTTGCTCCAGAAACATTCCAACTCGAGCCGACGACGTCCCGTTGCCCCGAAAAATTCAATCCACTCCGGACGTCGGTAACGAAGAGTGCAATTCTTTATTATTATTTTAGTGCACTTACTTTGTAACTAAATTCTGTAACCTATTATTACGCTTCATATAGAATTGCCCAAAGTAAACGGTCAACGACCGTGGGCCTTGGAGTAGGAGTCGACACAGGCTCCGAACCAAGTAAAATCGACTGTGTCTCTGTGTTGTGTTTTTCTTTTTAACTTTCGCTGTGCAATTTCTCTTAGTTTTAAAATCCGAACGATTTCCGATATTCACCCCCCCTCTATCGGTTCTCTCGATCCAACATTAACTTGGCGCCTTTGTGCCCAATTCGCGATCAGGTCTTCGTGCCCAGCTTCAGTCACCAGGTCTTCGGTGCCCAGCCCGCTGCTTGGACTTAGTGCCTAGTGTACCTAGGACTTTCCTGCACACTTAATCAGCTTGTTAGATCACAACCAAATCTTAACTTTTGAACCCTTTGCCATTATCAAAACATATGTTCGACTTTGGTGCTTCCGACACCAACAATGAGAGGTATATTTCTCTCTTAGCTCCTTCATTATTTCTATCATTTCATTTGAATTAATAATTGATTTTCATGTTTAATTAATTATTTAATTAATGTTTGATAATTAATTATTGGACCCCGATAATAAACAAAAAAATCGACGAACTGCTCGTCGTCTTCGTCATTTTCGCGACCAATCGGTTAGGCGAATTACAAGGCTCAATCTTTGAGATTGGCTACGTTGTAATTCGAATAGATTGATACGATGACGAGATGGTCGTTTGGGAGACAGGTCTCCATTTGGATTAATTTTTAATCCGTAGACATGGAGAGATCTCTCAAGAACGACCAAGTATTCGCTTAGGAAACCTGTCAAGCCATACCCATCTATTGGTATCAGAGCTGAGGTTTTCGGTATTGTTTGTTTAGGATTCGATTAATTTTTGTGCATTATCATATATTTTATTTTTTCTGGATGATATGTGGATGTGCGTAGGCCAACTCTTTGATGTAGGCACTAGATTCCTAATTATTATGGCCAAAATAATAGTTATATGTGATTGGTTGTGCAATTTTTGTAGTTAATTAAATCCTCGAGGTTGACGAGGCTAGATAGGTATTTAATTTTTGTAATTAAATACGACACGTGTTTAGCCGAGCTTTTTGTTTACTTTCGATCTAGATTTTATGTACACTCCTTCGTGGAGTATAGGATCGATGGATGTAAATCATTAGCTAGTCATCTTGGCTCGGAGAGCCCTTCAATGGTGGCTTGCGCATGGTGTAGGGAGGAGCGGACGAGGTGACAACACGACTGGAGGCACATTGGAGACCAAGGCCATGATAGTTGGAAACATCTAGGATTTTTCTATTTTATTATGTTGGTTCATGTGCTTGTGGTGTGTGTGCATGTAAAATTCCTCAAATTAAATAACTAAGTGGGAGAGGGACACTAAGGGTCCCTTGGCCTCCATTACAATCTAACAAGTGATGCGAACAAGCCCGCACGTCGACACTAAGTTCCTTCCTCCACAACGAATAGGCTTGTTTTGCGGATCACTGGGTCGGAAAAGATTATAGAAAGATATTGAAGAGTGTGTGATTTTCCCCATCGGAAGACACATAATCGGAAATAATTTTCTCAGTGTCATGTAATGGTGAACACTTAGATGCAAATATTAGCATCCTCCCCAACGGAGTCACTGCTATTATTTGTAGGGCCGAAGTGAACAAACTATTGATCTTATTTGTCAAAAAGTTAGGTTGACAAGATAATAAGATTAATCGGTAAAACCTCCTCTAACGAATGTAAAATTCATATACATCCACACTAGCGTGGCATACGAATTCTCGGTGTTTGAGGTGTTGGTTGATTTCAAAAAAAAATTATTGTTTGAGAAATCAATTTATTTTCGAAATATAAAGTTGTAATTATTGTGATTCTCAGGTAGTTTTCAAAATGACCTTTAACCCACTTGCGACCATACATAAGGAAAACAAACTTACTGGACCCAACTACATAGACTGGAAAAGAAACCTAGACATTGTACTTACTGCTGAAGAGTACAAATATCTGCTCTTCGAGGAATGTCCTAAAAAGCCTGGTGAGAACTCTAGTGAAGAGTAGAGGGAGTGCTTTAAGAAGTGGGTCAAGGCAGATGAGATGGTACGGTGCTACATTCTGGCATCTATGTCGAATGTATTGCAACATCAACATCAGGCCATGCCTACTGCTTATGATATGATGTTGAACCTCAAGGAGCTCTTCAGGCACTACCTAGGCAGGTTGCGATGAAGAGCTTGATGACGACTACCATGGTTGAAGGGACACCATAGTTCGTAGAATCGCGATCCTACGTAGGATCGATTTGGGGTCAGGATCGGATCGGTCGGGATCGGATCGTAAAATCGTACGATCCTAGCAAAAACCCTTAAAATGAAAGAATATACAATTTCTATTAACATTGTAATGATAATAATCACGTTCAACTTCAAGAATATTCCATTGATTACAAGATGATCCAATTTAATTGTCAACCTATTAGATAATAGACATCTAAAAATTTATCATTTTAGGAAAAAGATATAACATAATATTATTGATAAAAAACTAACTAAAAATAATTAAACAGATGTTTAAATAATCTTAAAACTCTAACACTAACTCTATAAAAGATAAAAATAATAAAAAAAAAAGACTAAAAATCTTTTAGGCCTTTGAAATGGATTTAAATAATATTTTTTGGAATTCAACCTTAAAACTAACTATAGATATTTGAATGAGTTTCGATTTGATATATTATACGTCACGTGGTTGAATCCGAATCAAAAGTTATGACCTTTTAAAGCTTTCACCGATCCTGTTCCGATTCTGTCCGATCCTACGATCCTACGATCCTGCTCGAAAATCAATTCTACGCGATTCTGGATCAATTTATGATCTAGGATCGTAGGATCGTACGATCCTACGATCCAGGATGACGATTTTGCAAACTATGAGGGACACCTATAAGGGATCATGTCCTTAAGATGATTGCCCACCTCAATGAGATTGAGGTCCTTGGAGCACAGATCGACGGGGAAACTGATAAATACCGTTTTGTTGATTATTTTAATTTCTAAAATCCATGTTTGACCTATGTTTTTATTGCTTAATTGTGAAATTACCCTAGGTTTTGGAACTTTCTCTTATTTTGGACTTAATTGCAAATTTATATATATTTGGATTATTTGGCCACTAAATTCTTGATCTATTTTTGTAGGCATGATGGGTTCATGGACTTAGGGCATATTGGGTCAAACTTGAGTCGGAAATGAACCGGATCGAATTATCAAGCTTACGATTAATCCGGGCCATCCGATTCAAGAGCGGCTAGATCTGAGCCATCCGGGACCATCTGAAGCAATCCGAGCTAGGGTTAGGGTTGATCAAGCACTCTGATCAAGATCTGAAGGTTTCATCCAAATCAGAGCTCAATCAACCGTTGGATCAAGCTCGGAGGGCTCTAGATCAGAAACCCAGGTCGACATCATACTCCAATCTCTGTCTAGGAGTTTTGAGCAGTTCCAGCTCAATTACAATATGAATAAACATGAATATACGTTGAGGGAACTGCTGGGAGAACTCCAGGCGATAGAGGACCTTTTCCATCAAAGTTCTCAGGCTTTGGTTGCTCAGAAGGTTTCTACTTCTGTGCAGAAAGGCATAAAGAAGAAGAAACAAGGTGGGTACAAGTAGGCAACTGGATCACAGGGACCTCGAACTGCCTTGAAGAAGCTGAGAGACAAGTGCTTCACGTGTATGCAATCTGGACATTGGAAGGTGAATTGTCCCCATTGTCAAGACAAAGGAATTTGTTCGTGCTTAGTCATTGAACATGTTTAGTGGTGCTATCTACCGGTACCTGGTGCGTAGATACGGGAGCCACTAATCATGTCTGCAATACTCTGCAGGGGTTCCAGGAAACCTGACGGCTAGCTAATGGGGAAATCGTCATCTACATGGGCAATGCTACGGAGGTGGAACTGTTGCAGTGGGAGACATTTATTTATCGTTTGATAGGAATAAAGTTTTGGTTTTGAGAAATTGCTTATATGTACCCTCTTTTAGAAAGAACTTAGTATCAGTTTCTAAATTAATAAAGGATGGATATTCTATTGCTTTTAATAACAAAGTTGTTATAAAGAGAAATAGAGAGATTATCTGTTCGGGTACTATGGTTGGCAATTTGTATACTCTAGAACCAAAAGCTCCCACAATGCAAATAGAGGCCAATAGCTCATCATCTAACCAAAATAAGAGAAAGGAACATTCTAAAATGAATCAGACATATCTTTGGCATCGTAGGCTTGGACATATTAACCTTAGTAGGATTCAGAGGTTGATAGCCAATAGGCCCTTGGGTTCATTGGTGGTGGAAGAATTCCCAACCTGTGAATCTTACTTGGAATGTAAGATGACCAAGAGGTCTTTCAAGGCTAAGGGGTACAGAGCCAAAGATGTGTTAGAACTAGTTCATTCTGATTTATGTGGTCCTATGTCCATCCAGGCTAGAGGTGGCTTCGAATACTTTGTCACTTTTATTGACGATTATACAAGGTATGGATACATTTACCTGATGCACCGCAAGTCTGAATGCTTTGATAAGTTCAAAGAATTTAAGGCTGATGTGGAGAAACGTCAAGGTAAAAGTATCAAGACACTACGATCAGATCGTGGTGGCGAGTATCTCTTAGGATAATTGAGGACTCATTTATAAGAGGCTGGGATTCAATCCCGATTGTCTGCACCCGGCACGCCCCAGCAGAATGGTGTAGCAGAAAGAAGGAATAAGACCCTTATGAAAATGGTTAGGTCAATGATGAGCTACTCTGAGTTGCCAGATTCATTCTGGAGATATGCTCTGGATACGGCAGCGTATATTCTGAATATGGTACCATCTAAGTTAGTCCCTTATACTCCCATAGATTGTGGACTGGGCGAAAGCCTAGTCTAGGACTTATTTGGATTTGGAGTAGTCTAGCACATGTGCTGAAGGGAGATACTGATAAGATCTTGAATAGAAGTACGCTTATTCGTAGGCTATCCTAAAGGGACGAAGGGTGGTCTGTTCTATAGTCCTGAGGATCAGAAGGTAATCGTTAGCATGAATGCCAGATTCATAGAAGATGACTATGTGATGAACCACAAGCCCGGGAGTAGACTTGTGCTTGAAGAATTGAGAGGGGACGTTTCGACCTTAGTACTAACTGTGCAAGAGGATACACCACAAGTCATTCCATCGCGTGTCACAAAGGATACACAGGTGGTACCTCGTCGTAGTGGGAGGGTTGTTAGACAACCTGAAAGGTTCTTGTTTTTGGGAGAGTCTTCGAACGTGGTCCCTGGTGAACATGAATTGGATCCCTGGACCTATGACGAGGCCCTCCAAGATAAGGATGTGGATTCTTGGCAAAGGGCAATGAATTCTGAGATAGAATCTATGGATTCTAATCATGTTTGGGAGCTAGTAAACCACTCAATGGTGTAAAAATCATTGGATGCAAGTGGATCTATAAGAGAAAGAGAGGATTAGATGGGAAGGTTGAGACCTTCAAAGCTAGGCTTGTTGCGAAAGGGTATACTCAAAAAGAGGGTATCGATTATGAGGAGACATTTTTGCCGGTAGTCATGCTTAAGTCTATCCAGATTCACTTATCTATTGCCACTCATATGGACTATGAGGTATGGCAGATGGACGTCAACACAACTTTCCTTAACGGAAGTCTTGAGGAGACCATCTACATGAAGCAACCAGAAGGGTTCATTGCGAAGGTCAAAGAGCATCTAGTGTGCAAGCTTAATTGATCCATTTATGGATTGAACCAAGATTCGCGATCTTGGAACATCCGCTTTGATGAAGTAATCCAGTCATATGGATTTATTCAAAGTCTGGATGAATTATGTGTATATAAGAGATGTGACTGAAACGTAGTGGTGTTTCTTGTACTCTATGTAGATGACATTTTGCTAATTGGCAACAATGTCAAAGTGTTAGACGTAAGGGTATGGTTGTCTAAACAATTTGATATGAAGGACTTGGGAGAAGCGGGACACATCCTTGGGATCAAGATTATAAGGGATCGCTAGAAAAGGATGTTGTGCTTATCCCAAGCTTCATACATAGATACTGTCCTGGCTCGTTTTAGCATGGAAAACTCCAATAAAGGTTTTCTTCCTTTCAGGCATGGAATTCCTCTATATAAGGAGGTGTGTCCGTAAACATCAAAAGAGATAGAGGAAATTAAGGCGGTTCCTTATGCATCGGCTATAGGAAGCCTCATGTATGATATGTTGTGTACGAGACTAGATATCTGTTTTACCATGGGCATGGTTAGCAGATATCAGAGTAAGCTTGGACAGAGACATTGGATTGCGATAAATCATATACTAAAATACCTGAGATGGACTAGGGACTATAAGCTGGTTTACCGGGCAGACCAATTTCCTATGGGTTATACGGCTACAAACTTCCAATCAAATATGGGCAAATATAAGTATTCCTCGGGGTTTTGTGTTTATTTAGGAGGTGAAACCATAGTTTGGAAGAGTGTCGCGCAGTGGCTGCGTGGCAGACTCCACCATGGAAGCTGAGTAAGTGGCAGCCTCTAAGGCAGCTAAAGAAAGCTATATGGTTCAGGAACCTCAAGATGGACTTAGATGTGATTCCTGGTTTGCCCAATGCTATCACAATTCTTTGTGATAATAATGGTGCAGTTGCAAACTCGAAGGAACCACGGGCCCATAAGGCGAGTAAACACATAGAGCGCAAGTATCACCCAGGAGAGGAAAAGTTGTTGTTGCCTAGATTACATTAGAGGACAACCCGGAAGATCATTTCCACTGAGGCCTTGATAGCGAGAGCTATCAGGCACGTGGTGGATCAGGCAGTCAGATGTATGACATTTTAAGGACAGCAAAGTCTTTGAGTATATATGGGAGATTGTTAGAATGTATACTAAAAACCTTACCTTTTCTATATGGACATCCACATTTTAAAAGAGAATCACAACAACACTGATACATATTTATATTAGTATATGCATAACCATCTGATACTATGCATTGTAGATAACATGGTGTGTGGTGACGCACAGAAGATCATGTTATCAGTCCCTTGCAGAGTATAAGTAGAGGCTCACAACCGAGATGGAGTTGGACAAACCATCGGGATGGTTGTAGTGTAATTAAGAGTGATTTATCTTGACCATAGAATTACACTAGTGTGCTTTATGTGTATTGAGTAGGACCAAAATAGAGGAAATCCAATTTGTACTTACTTTATAATTGGGTCGAACCTCAGTTTATTATGGAGTACAATCTCTAAATCCCGATATAATAACGGGCACATATATTTAGTATTTTATTTCTTTGATATACCAATGGGGCGAGATTTATTCTGCTAAATCGATAGGTAAGTTGGGAAATAATATTAATTATATGGTGTGCCATTGATTATTGACGGAATCCGTGTCTCGGTGAGTCTGGATGATGATGCCCCCTTAATGAGCTCATAAGGTTCATCATGTTAAACCCTGTAGGTGGATTTGATCCAACATTATGATAAGTTTGAGTGGTACTAGTCAAGGAGTTAGAGCTTGATTAATTAAAATTGTTAGTAATTTAAATTAATTGATGAACATTCGATATCATAAACACAGGGAGATGGATATACTCATAATAGGTGGAGCCCATATGAAAATATGGGGGTTGGTGAGGAAGTTCAATGGGGATCCTTTAGTAGAATGTGTTGGATCGAGAAAATACGATAGAAGGGAGGGTGAATATCGTAAAATCGTTTTGGATTAGATTGAGAGAAATTACGCAGCGGAAATAAACAAAACAAACACGAACACAAGGTTTTTTACTTGGTTCGGAGTCGCAGTCGGCTCCTACTCTAAGGCCCACGGTCCTTGACCGTTTACTGTGGGCAATTCTATAATCGCGCAAGTTATTACAAAAATTTGTACAGTTATAGTGCAGTAAAAAGTACAATTATTCTCTTTGTTACCGACGCCCGGTGTAGATTGTTCTTCAGTGCAGAGGGTCGTCGTCAGCGCTTGAATCTCGAGATCTTAGGTTTCCGGAGCAGAGCGCTTGAGTCGAAGAGCGTAGAGGCGTTGGAAGAATTGATGTCGAAGCCTTGGGGGTCGAACCCCTTTTATAGCACACCTGGGGGCACCCGGGGCGCTGGGGGCGCTCTCCACGTGTCTCTCGATCCGCAAACCTTCATCTAGAACTCGGTCAGCCCTTATCCCTCCAAGATCGGGCTCGAGGTTTGATTGGGGCGCCCGGGACATAGAGGGCGCCCGGGTTAACTTGGTCTGCTAGCTTCTCAGCTGACTTGAATTCAATCCGCTTCATTGGCTTGGGCCCAGGGCGCCCGAGGCATCGGGGGCGCCCGGGAGCTTGAGGGCGCCTGCCCCAGTGAGCTTCCGAAGCGTTACTTGCTCTGCTTGTCTTGCCTTCACCTTGGGGGTGCCCGGGACCTCCGGGGCGCCCTGCCCAGTAATCTGCCCTCTCCTTTGGGACATTCTGAGCTGGAGAAACTCGTTCCTTCGGTCCTGCATCCAGGGTTAGTACCAAACAAAATAGAGTAAGAATATTAGGTTTATACAGCTTTAGATGTATTGGTTCTGACTTTGGGTCTCCAAAATGGAACCCTAGGTCGAACTGACGCCTAATGCTCCCTCGACGGGGAACACATCCTCACCTACTCCTCTCAGGAGGGTTTAGCTTTTGCCAACCGGGTCCTCCGGTTGGACTTTTGCCCGATGCACCTAACCAGGTCTTCGTGTCCACCTTCCGAGCAGGTCTTCAGTGCCCGGCTCCTTGCCAGGGCTTCGTGCCCAGTCCTTGACTAGGACTTCATGCCCACCTTCCGAGCAGGTCTTCGATGCCCAGTTCCTTGCCAAGGCTTCGTGCCCAGTCCTTGACCAGGACTTCGTGCCTAGTGTACTTAGGGCTTCTTTTCCTGTACACTTAGTGAACATGTTAGACCAACATAACATCTTAACTTTTGAACCCTTTGCCATTGTCAAAACTCAGGTTCGACTTAGGTGTTGCCTGCACCAATAATCTCCCCCTTTTTGATTTATGGCAACCCGGTTCAAAAAGTTAAGTTTTATAAAAAGCTGGTAAATTTCTACCTTAGCTTCCTCCCCCTGGAAGGAATCTCCCCCTAGATTTTTTAACGGTTCGCGGGGTTCCAAAAAGTTTCTAAGTCTGAAAGGGAATTATATTTTTCAACACTTAGAATCTTAAGAAAATGTAATTTTTAAAAAACTTTTTCAATAAATAATTTTTGAGTTGGGCACTTGGAAAAATTTTGTACTTAGAGAATTTCTACTTAGAAAATTTTCCAGACACTACTTAGCTTTCGCACTTTAAAAAATTTTCTAGCCTTCTTCTGAAGTTTTTAATACTTAGAAGTACTTTTGAAAAGCAGCTTAGGTCAAGTATTTAGAAGTGATTTTAAAAGCAGCATAAGTCACGTACTTGGAAGCGATTTAAAAAGCAGCTTAAGTCACGTACTTAGAAGCGATTAAAAAGCAACTTTTTTTTAATTAAGGGTTTTGAATTTTGAAAAACAATGAGCAACTTTTTGAAATTGTTTTGAATTTTGAAAAAACAATGTTAAACCTTCTCTCCTTCTCTCCTTTCCAATCTCTCCCCCTTTGCCATATATCAAAAACAATATTGTAAAACAATATTGTAAAATAATATAGCAAAAAAAACTATGCTGTACTGAACCAATTCAAGGTATAGGCTGGATCAAATTATCTCTTTAGGGTCCTGTCTAACCCAATTAGCTACTTACTAACTGTTATAAATAGTAGATTTCGCTAGGGTTAGTCAAGTTAAGTGTTCTGTTCAAGTTAGATTTTCTAAGCTTGACACTTAACCTGATTACTGTTTAATTTGTATTTAGTGCCCCAATTACTGCAGATGCACTGACTTAAAGCATCTTGAATTAAGGTAAAGACCTAAGCATCTCAACCCATTCTAGATTATCAATCAAAAGTACCCTAAGGTGCTTGTGAGATGCTGGCTTCTAGATCTATAGGTGCATGCAGTTCTAGGGTTAGGGCCTAGGCTAAGTCCAAAAAAGCCCTAGTTTTGACAAGGGGGTAGTTTTTCCAAAAAAACTAAGTCGAAAAAGAAAAAATTTTCAAACTAAGTAAAAACTGATTAAAGCAGTTAAAAGAAAACACAAAAAGTAGAGTAAACCTATTCTACCAAGCATAACCCTAACTGCCTTCTGATAAAGGACAAATAATTAAGTAAGCATCAAGCAATTAGATATGAATGGTGCATAGAAGACAACAGGTCAGAGCAAGGACCAGCACAGTCAAACACGAGTCAAACATAGTACAATAAGTCAACTTGGATCTAAGAGGAGGGGCCCGGAGGAAAGAATAGAATGGGCTGCCAAGAGTGGAATAGTGACATCATCTCATTATATCGCGCGTCATTGGTCTCTCAATCGACCCTGAGGGTGTTCATATACTCCATGTGTCGGGCCTGATTTGCCTCCATTTCTTCCGCATGATTTGCCTCCACTTCTTCCCGGAGGCTGCGGATCTCAGTCTCAAGCAGTGTCAGTCTCTCGCTAAACGTCGGAGGTGTGGGCTCGTCTATGTGCTCCCAAGCTTCGGCTGCCAGATCAGCTACGTCGACTTCTACATCCTTGTCGGAGTCGATCTGGAATCCGGCTCTCTGACGTCTCCACGACAAAACCCCGATATTCGAGACCTCTATGCCCGCTAGGGAGAAGTTCCTAAAACCTATCTCATCAAATTCAGTCATCGCGGTCGTCTCTCCATCGGTGATGTTACGACCGTGATGATGAAGAATAGAGGTGATGATGTGGTAGTAAGGGGTGTGTACCCGCCCCTGAGTGGTAACACTGGACGCATATAGAATTGTGTGGAACATGTGGAGTCCAATGTCAATATCAAGATGATGGATCAATACGTATAGTAGGAAAGTGTGGAACGGTCGCATGGTCACGACGTCCCTAGTGGATAAAGGTAGAATGCAGCGGACTAGAACTCTATAAAGAGCATAGTCCTGGACCTAAAGTTCAACAGACTGGAATTGTCTAGCTAAAGGGTTTCTAGCATCCCTATAGAAGTAGGAGTATAGAGTGTCTAGGTCAATGTGAGAGTAGGGGTCATCAAAAGGAGGATCTCTAGGAGGATAACAGTAGAAGGTAGTCCAAGGAATCGGTTGAGCAAGGAGGGTGTTATTGTCAGGGGCATCCCTTGAACTGTGGTGGCAAACATAAGGTCATTCTGCCTAACTATGTTGTTATAAAATTCTGCACATAGGGTTGTGTTAATGGAATGAGTGCAGAATAAGAGGTTGTCCAGTTGGTAAAAGTTGATAACATTCATGGCCAATGGACAAGATTGAGTGAAGAATTGCCTGTTTAGGTAACTCATTTTTATCGTTTTGTAGGTGGTCCTAGCAAACTTATTGAAGAGTTCTAAGGTCGGGAACCTAGGGTCGGGGCTAGGTTCGGTACCGGGGTTTGATTGGTTTGCTCGGTGTTTTCTAAGATAAGAAGCATGTGTTTAAAAGAAATGAATTAGGAAAAATAATTTTTAAATGCATAAGAAAAATCATACCAAGTAGTCGTTCGGGGAGGCATGGTTGAGTTGGAATGGTCGAGGGCACGAGAGAGGTGTTCGGTCGCCTTGGAAGGAGAAGAGTTGGAGAAGAGAGGTGTTTTGGGTGTGGAAAAATGAGGAGGTTTGGTTATATAGAAGTGTTAGCTGGGGCGCCCGGGAGGTCCTGGGCGCCCGGCTCAGAGGGTCACTGTGGTTAGCAGTGACCTACTACTGGATGGGGGCGCCCTGGTCAGCAAGGGATGGTAGCTTTGCTGCCTTTGACTGGTCCTGGGAGCCCCCGTAAGGGATTGGGCGCCCGGGTTAGGGAGACACGACAGCTTTTCTACCTTGAACGAAAAGAGGTGGCGGAGGGGGCGCCCGAGGAGTAACGGGCGCCCGGGATATGTAGGATTTGATGTATTGTTTGATTAGTTTGACCATTTTAACTACTTTGACCATGGTTTGACTGGTTTGACCATGGTTTGACTAGTTTGATCATGGTTTGACTGGTTTGACCTGTTGGTGCAGAAAGCACCCAAGTCAAACCTGTGTTTTGATAATGGCAACAGGGTTCAAAAGTTAAGGTATAATGTTTATCTAACATACTACTCAAGTGTGCAGGCAAAGCCCTAGCGAAGGACTGCTAGGCACCTAGCGAAGGACTGCTAGGCACCTGGCGAAGGAATGCCAGGATACAAAGCCCTAGCGAAGGACTGCTAGGCACCAGGTGAAGGGCAGCTTGGTACTGCTAGGCACTAAGCGAAGGTCAGCTTGGTACTGAAGACCTGGCAAAGGACAGCTAGGCACCTGGCGAAGGACTGCTGTGCAAAAGTCCAACCGGAGGAGCCGGTTGGCATCAGGTACATTCTCCCGAGAGGAGTAGGTGAGGACGCGTTCCCCGTTGAGGGAACAGTAGGCGTCGGTTCGACCTAGGGCTCCATTTGGGAGGCCCAAAGTCAGAACCAAGACAGCTAAGGCTGTATAAACTAACATATTATTGCTTTATGTTGTTTTGGACTAACCCTGGATGCAGGACCGAAGGAACGAGTGTCTGCAGCTCAGAGAGCCTTAAAGGAGTGAGGCAGCAGCTGAGTAGGGCGCCCGGAGTGTCCCGGGCGCCCCCATGGTCAATACAAAACAGATGGAGCAAGTAAACGCTTAAGCAGCTTACTGGCGGGGTGCCCCCGTGCTCCCGGGCGCCCCTGCTCCCGGGAGCCCCCAGCGTCCCCGGCGCCCCCAGATCAAGCTAAGGAAGCAGGACAGTGAGAAGCCAACAGGATAAGAGACTGACCCAGTCAACCCGGGCGCCCCCAGTGTCCCGGGCGCCCCAGTCAAGATCTGATCCCGAGTTTGAAGGGATCAGAGCTGACCGAGTGCAACTCGGATCAGCTGACACGTGAGGGGGCGCCCCCGATGTTCCGGGCGCCCCCAGAGTCTATAAATAGGCCCTCGACCCCAAGGCTTCGTACAATCAATCCTTCCAACGCATTCACGCTCTTCTACTCTCGCGCTCTGCTCCAGAAACCTCCCGACTCGAGATTCAAGCGCCGACGACGTCCCACTGCTCCAAAAATACGATCTACTTCGGACGTCAGTAAAAGAAGAGTTACTTTTAAATTTACTGCAATAATTTTGTAATACTATTCTGTAAACTAGTTTTGCGAAAATATAGAATTGCCCGCAGAAAACGGTCAACGACCGTGGGCCTTGGAGTAGGAGCGGACCGCGACTCCGAACCAAGTAAAAAACTTGGTGTTTGCGTGTGTTTGATTTACATTTCCGCTGCGTAATTTCTCTAACTTTTAATCCGAACGTTTTACGATATTCACCCCCCTCTATCGTTTCTCTCGATCCAACAAGTGGTATCAGAGCGAGGAAGCTCAAATTTGGTGCAACCACCAATTTGAGAATTTTTTCGGATTTTTATGATTTTTTTATTTTTTTTCTTTTCAAATTTTTTCTCGGTAATCGAGGTTGGTGCAACACCCCTCGATAATTATTTCTCTTTATCCCGCACTACTAATCCAAGACCAAGTCTTGGGATATTTTTTTTTCTCTGTTAGTGTTATTTTTCAGAGAAAATGGCCATGCAAGAAGGCTTCAGCACTGCAAGACCACCTCTCTTCAGTGGGGAGGACTTCTCCTATTGGAAGAGCAGAATGGAGGTCCACCTAAAAACTCAGGTGGACATGTGGATAATCATCCAGTCCGGACTGGAGATTTCAAAAACTGCTGAAGGAGTACCTCAAACCTACACAGAGTGGGACATCGCTCTGAAACGGAAGATTGAAGCTGATGCAAAGGCGACCCAGACCCTCCAATGCGGCTTAACAAAAGAGGAGCTGAACAGAGTGGGTCCATTCAACAATGCCAAGGAGCTGTGGGGGAAACTGATCGAGCTGCACGAAGGAACTTCAGACACTCGGATCAGCAAGAGAAATCTCCTCCTGAATAAGTTGTACACGATCAAGATGAATAATAATGAAACAGAAGCTCAACTCCACGCCCGAATTCAAGAATTAATGAACGGACTACAGACCATCGGTTACAAGATAGAAAACCGTGATCTAATAAGGTACGCTTTAGATGCTTTCCCGAGAAACACCTTGCGGGCATCTATGGTAGATGCATACAAGGTTTCAAGGGACCTTTCGAAAATTAAATTAGATGAATTGTTCTCTGAATTAGAATTACATGACCAGACTAACTGCAATCTGGCCGAGAAAGGTATTGCCTTTGTTGCAGGAAAAACTGGAAGGACAAACAAGAAGAAGCCTCAACCTGAACCCGAGTCCAACTTAGACTCAGACTCAGAAGACGAAGAAGGAGATCGACCTAAGCTGGTCCGACTGGCCCGAAACAACTACAAGGAATTAAAGAACCAAACCAACAAAAGGAAAGCCAGCCGAAGAAAGGACGTTGCAGCTGAACCAGCAAATGAAAAGAACAAGCCCACGTGACCTGCTACGAGTGCAAGAAGAAGGGTCAGTACAAGACGGAGTGCCCGAACCTAAAGAAGACCAAGAAGAATAGACGGAAAAAGGCACTTCAGGCAACGTGGGACGAGTCCTCCTCCGAAGAAGAAGAGGAGGTCCCACAGTCAAACCTGCTCGCACTAACCGCCTCAAAAGAAGTCGAGTCCGAGTCAGAATCAGAACAAGACGACGGCAAACTGACATTTTCAGAAGACGGTGAAATCAAGGTAAGTGGTTTTACTAGACGTCAGTTAAATGAATTAATCTCTTATCTCTCTCGAGATTTGGGGAAAGCCAAACTCCGAGTCGAATCCCTCTGACAGGAAGTAAAACTCCTGAAAGAGGGAGCTTACTCTAGACCCTTAATCGAGAAAGTTCAGGAAGGAACCTCTACTCGATTCTCACTGGCTGGTGACATTGGGATGTCCGAAGATAAACATGAATGCTAGTTAAGGGAACTAGTTCATTGGAGTGACTAGCTGTAACACCCGCTTTTTTTTTTCCTAAAGCGGCGTTACGCTAACATACTTAGGGCATGTAACATCATACTGCAGCGGAAATAACTTTAACTTTACACTTACATGCCCTCTACTACCATTCTTAACATAATGTCATGGAAACTTGGCATATTAACTTTATACTTAAACATCTTATCATATCATGCTTAACATCATAACATAAAGATCCATGAGTCATTATTCGAGCATAGAGATATCAAAAGTAATGTTCTAGCATAAACGGTAAACATTTGGTTTCCTGGGCCAAGTCACTATCACACACATACGTTCTTCCCCTCCTGCGGCTTCCTCATTGTCCCCTTGCATGATCTGCGGTATAAGGAAAAAGACTATAAGCATACAGGCTTAGTAAGACTCTTTCCTACTCACTAAAACCATTCGTCATTCATTCATAATCATATGAAACATAATCATCATTTAGTCTTAAACATGAAGCATAAACATAAACCTACTTAAACTTTACATGGCATGATACATGGCATAACCATAAACATAACTAAACATTCCTATCATGGCATAAAGCATAAACATAAGCATAAACATGATTAAACATTTTTATCATGGCATAAAGCATAAACATAAGCATAGACATAATTAACATTCTTATCATGGCATAAAGCATGGTATAAACATTCGCATCATTAGACATTCTTAACATGGCATGGAACATGGTATAAATATAAATATAAGGTATAGACCAACCTATCTAGCATATCATGGGCCTATTTTCCATTATAGCATATGGGCATCTTCTTAACATAATCATGGTATAAATTATTTACTATCATACCCATTTCTTAACATGAATCATAAGCATAAGACATCATCATCATAGCATAATGCATAATCATGAATGAATGCGTGGGTGGAATGCATATGAATATTTATATATATATAGATGCCTAACTTTTAATAACATACTTTTAAAAACTTAAACATAATCATCACATTGTTGGGATCCCCGGCTTGTACCACATACATACATCATGGTGCGCATCCCTAAGTAAATACTAGGTAGCTAGCCTCGACCTACTAGGGTAAGGACAGCATAGTCGGTAGTCCTCGAACCGGGGCGTTCTTAAGGTGCCCATCCCTGTTGCACAGCTTCGGTAGTGCCAGAACCGTGGACAGCTTCGGTAGTCCAGAACCGAGGCGTTCTTAAGGTGTAACGCCCCAAAATTTCCCATTTTTAGTTTTTAAAGTCCTTATAATTATTTAGAAATGGTTTAGAAATATTCTAGATATTTTTAGGAATTTTTAGAGTATTTTTATGGAATTTTCCGAGGCCGTTTGCTATTTTTGGAAAAAGAAAAAAAAAAAGGAAAAAGGCCAAAAATGGAAAAATAATTAAGGGCAGCCGGGATCGAACCTGCGACCACCACGAGACCAAGGGAGCGCGCGGCCAGCTGGGCTAGGTATCAAGCACAGAAAAGGAAAGAAGGACAAATACTTAAGCTGTAGTTAAGTTAATCCGACCCTTAAGTATAAATAGCTAATTAAAGAGAGAAGTTTTATTTTCTCTCAAACCCTCTCCCTCTCCCAAGTTGCGCCGACTCTCTCTCCCTCTCCTCTCTTGGGCGACACCAACACCAAGCCAAGAGGGCCGTCCGAGACCCTTTCTCCAAGAGATAATACTATATTCGAGATCCCCCGACGAGAGGAACGCGTAGACGTGAAGAATTCTTCGAGATCTCGAGTTTCTCCCGAGTCCTAGACCTCAATCTTGGTTGTAAGTCCAAGATATCAATGTAAGTACTGCTCACCTGCAGTAAGAGGCGGTTTTTCCGCGAGAATTTCCTTTAAAAGTTTTTAAAGAGATATTTCCTTTTTGTTTGAGTTTTTGCATGTGATCTTAGTTCATTATATGCTTATATATGTTGATTAATACCCTATGTGAGTTTAGGGTCCAAGAAAAGCTATGAGAAAAGAAAAGAGAAGATAAAGATAAGAAAAGAAAAGGCCAAGGCCTTAAGAAATCCCCAAAAGT
>JAGFNQ010005178.1:0-79248 GCA_024364735.1 Boesenbergia rotunda | reverse complement strand
AGCTGATTAGAGAACAACCCATGCTAGTCTCAACAGAATTGATAGTGTCCTTATTTATCAATTCATCGACTAGGGACAATTTCAATACTTCACAATTGCACATGTAGAGATAATCACTAGTTGTGAATTCATCACAAATTCTCTCATGCTGTGAATCGTATTGTGGACATTCAGTAAATGAGTTTAAGATCCCAATCAAATACACAGACATGTATACTCAAATAGTGAATATCCATTTATTAAAATAAATGTTTACAATCATAAGGCGATTGCCTTAGGACACTTCTCTCATATTACTAACACTCACACAAACTATAAGGGTTACCAAAATGTTTTTGTTTGCTAGAAATGGGGTGAGATGTTAGGTTCAACTCAATTTCTCAAAATGTCAATGCATCCCTTGAGAAATTAAGTTAACGAGATAATAATCACGGTGGTGACCAAGTATGGGGAAAACCAATGCAAAACATATGTGTATTTGGCTCCATGATCATACTTGGACATTCCAATCAAGGAAACTTGATTGGAACATTGGATTTGATACAAACTTAGTTGAAATTGCTTGAGTGATTGTTGATTGAGTTTGACTCCATTTAGATGGATCAAAGTGATTGTTGAACCTATAAGGACTTTTGATCTTTGTTCAGGGATCAATTTTAGTCAAGAGATCATATCCAAGATCGATAAACTTCATCAGATCTCGTTGGAAAAATTTAGAAATTCTGAAACTGAACATTTTAGTTTGTATCAGGGTGTATCAGGAACCCTGATCGGTCACCGGACTGATCAGGCATATGGCTGATCGGTCTCCGGACCGATCTGGCTCCTTCCTTTGGTGATCGGTCCACAGACCGATCAGCGAGGCAAGCAGTGACCTTCCGGAATCTTGAACAAGTGTTCTGAACTAGCTTGGATCGGCCTCCAGACCGATCTGGCACCCTGCTGGGATTGGTCCACAGACCGATCAAGAGGGTTCTTCGAAAATCATCCGACTCTGCTGTCCCCTCCCTGATCGGTCAGCCGATCGATCAGGATCCTTCCTGATCGGTCACTAGACTGATCAGGACCAGGCCAGTCCGATCAGGCCAGAGCCTGATCGGTCTGGGCTCCATCAGATCGAACGGTGATCCGTTCAGGTGCATTAAAATTTGGTTGGTGGACCGATCCACCAACCGATTAACTCCTCCCAAAACCCTTCACTCTCGAACCCTAGCGCCGAAACCTCCCATTCTCGCCACCTTTGCTTCGTGCGAGAGCTCTCCAGTGCCTTCGTCTTCCTCCTTTCCGTGCGTACGAGTTGGTGCAAAGGTCTCTACGGGCGCTCCCTGTTCTCTGCGAGTTCACGGTTTGCTCCAATCTTCTGCGTTTCTGTCTTGCGCCGAGGCTTCTTCTGCGCAAGCTTGTGCTTCCAATCTTTAAACCAACCTCAATGGCACCAAAGTGAGTTTTTGGCTTCAATTTTCTTGTAAATCAGTTCATAAAACTAAGTTTTGAAGCTAACCATGTTTTGGTCTTGTTCTTGCTATTGTGTCGTGACCCTCGTGTATTTGCCGTGACCTTACCTTCTCACCAAATGATCAAATCATTCTTTCCCTTTCACTCTTGATCAAATGTGTTACCTTGCATTAACTGATTGGGTCTTATCTATGATGATCAATTCTTAAACTTGTGGTTCAACTTATGGTCATCGACTCAAACCATGTGTGATCACTTCCTTGATTAAATCATGATCGTATGATCAATTCACCCCTTTAGGAAGTCTTCCAAGAGCAAAGAAGCTGTAGAGGGCAGCTCCAAAGGGAAAACCCCCTCTTCCTCTACACCCTCCAAGAGGCCACAGCCCTCTTCGAGCTCTAGATTTCCAAACGCCGCCTGTGAGCAGTCTTTCCAATCAAGGACTTTCAAAATGCTACCCTGTCGATCCATAGATATTCCTTTCCTGACTGAGTACTGCCCATCGATCATGGAGATCATTACTTTTTACAATCTTGGGTTCCTCCTCTCCTTAGAGCGAACCATCAACTATGATCTAGTCTCGGAGTTTTACAATAACCTTCAGCAGGGTCCTCAAGGCGGTTTCGAGTTCACTACTCGAGTCGCCAAAAAGACTCTCGATTTTTTGTATGACATACTTGCCAATTTTTTGGGTGGTCGACGATCACCAAATATGTATTCAATCTATCCCGAGCTTCCTAATCCCCTACTAGCACCATTTGCAGATGTTACCCCTGATTCTATCCATCAGTATTTCTTTGGTCATCCCCGCCCAGATGGTCTTGATGAGCTTGGCCCTGACTTTCCTACCTTTGCTACACTCCGTCTTTCTCCCACTAGCTACATATTATTCAAGATCATCACGAATTGTATCCTCCCAATCACCTCCAAACCTTTAGCTGAGATTCGACCCTATCACTGTCTGATGCTCTATGGCATGCACAGTCGTTTGGACTTCGATATCATGGAGAGCATCTTCCAGTCTATCTTATCTTATCGAGAGTCCAGCCGACGCACGGTCTACATGCCTTTTGGTCACGTCATCACCGACTGGCTCATGTCAGTAGGTGTTGATGTCACCAAGGGCCGGACGATGCCTATGGTACGACAGGATTGCAGACTTGGCCGGCGAGCATTCGCCAAGTCCGGCATCATTATTCGGGGGCCTGATCGGATGTTGGTTTGGAAAGATGGTAGGGTTCTTGGTGAGTTACCAAGGGGCGGTCCACAGGTTCAGGCGCCAGCTGCTACTGTTGATGATGATGACTATGACGAGCCGGATCCAGATCTGCGCTGGCAGATCTTAGAGTTGGATCAGACGCTACAGGATTTTATTCAGTTGAGGGAGATAGATCGCGAGGAGTTTCGGTCAGGTTTTCGCTCTCTTGATGGCCGACTGACCAGGATCGAGACTGAGGTCTCGGGGACCCGTACACTCCAGCAGACATGGTATGATGAGTGGCGCAGCCACACATTTCCAGGAGGTGCAGCTTCATCGAGTACTGCACCTGGGCCTCTTGCTCCTACTGATACCACGATGGATGATCTCGTGGATGATGACGTCCCTCCTGTTGATGGTTAAGCTTGGATGCTTTTTACCTTTCTCTGTGGTCTGTATGGATGATTTGTGTGACTTTTGGGCTGTATGCCCTATGACTTGACTATGCTGGCCTTGTGCCACACGTATCTTGCTACTTGTCTGGATATCTGATGCTTTGACTTGTCTGACTTTGCTTCACATGCTTATCTACTATTAGTATGTCTATTATTGATGGCATGTTGTTTATATGACTATGATCTGCATGTTTGCTACATTGCCATGTTTACTTGATACATATGAATGTTATGGCATGCTTTGTGAGTTGATACTTCGTGTTCATATGATGCATGTGATTGCTATATCTTGCTCTATCTTTTTCACATGTGTTCGTATGGTTATCCAACAACTTATCACATCTTTCTTGATTTTGGATACCCCTAGGGTTGAGGGGGAGTTTGTTTAAAAATTAACAACCCCTCTAGCCCCTTTTCGGTGTTCGACAAAGGGGGAGAGTGTGGATTGGTTAAGTTTAGAATGATCATGTTGTAGGGGGAGGATCTGGATTCCCCTATGATTCTAAAGTTGAGCTATTGATTGAGAATCCCTAAACATAAAATCGGATTGTCAAACAACAAAAAGGGGGATATTGTTGATGCAGTCTGGCCCTGATTGTTGTTTTGGTGTTGACACCGATTTTAGTTTAGGTGGATGATTATTGATTATGATTAAGTCTTGATCGGGGATCAGGCATGGTATGGAAAATCCTAGCCTGGAGGGTTAGGTGTTGAAAATCCTAGTCTGGAGAGCTAGGTGTTCGAAATTCCTAACCTGGAGGGTTAGGTGTGAAAAATCCTAGCTTGGAGGGCTAGGTATTGGAAAACTCCTAATTCGGAAGGGTTGGGTGAAAAGTCGTAGCTTGGAGGGCTAGGTGAAAAGTCCTAACATGGAGGGTTAGGTGCAAATTCCCATCCTAGAGAATTAGGTGAAAAAGTCCTGGCTTGGAGGGTCAGGTGCCTAGCTTGGAGGGCTAGGTTGGATAATGTTCTAACTCGGAAGGGTTGGGTGAAAAGTCCTAGCTTGGAGGGCTAGGTGAAAAGTCCTAACTTGGAGGGTTAGGTGCAAATTCCCAACTTGGAGGGTTAGATGGAAAAATCCTTAGCTTGGAGGGCTAAGGTGGATGAATTCCTAGCTTGGAGGGCTAGGTTTAAGTCCCTGGATCGGTCTGGTGACCGATCAGGGACATTGGCACGCTGCTCCTTCGTGGATCGATTTGGTGACCGATCCAGCGATGTCTGATCGGACTAGAGACCGATCAGGGAGCGCACAGTGAGGTTGGGAATCTACTGTGTGGCTCCTGATCGGACCGGTGACCGATCAGGGAGCAGGCTGCTTCCTCACTGCCTTGCTCCTGATCGGTCTGGTGACCGATAGGGAGCGGATGGTGAGTGAGTTCCCTTGTTGATCAAAGTCCTGGATCAGTCCGGTGACTGATCAGGGACTTTGGATCTGATTAAAAAATCACTCTTCATCTGTCCTGATCGGTCTAGGTGACCGATCAAGCTTCACTCTGATCGGTCTGGTGACCGATCAGGCTTCACTCTGATCAGTCGGGTGACCGATCAGGCGTGTATAGCCGCGAGAGCTGGGAATCCCAGTGAAGCAGTGGATCGGTCTGGTGACCGACCCACAAGCCCTGGATCGGTCCGGTGACCGATCACTTTAATTCAAATTGCGCTATCAGACGCTCTGATCGCGTCTGACCATATCCGAATTGCTGCCACTTACATCTGATATTTGATTTACTGTGTGATACGCTTCTCTAACACTGTGATTAAGCTGCAGGTGATAGGGGAGGATTCAAACACTCAAGGAGAGGTCAATGGAGGCTTTCCTTGGAATAGGTTTGTCCGATTCTCCATTTCAGGTTGCAACGGCCGAGCTGCAGACTAGAGCCGAGACTGGGGCTTGGCTGAGGGGATCTCAGGATGACCAGAGAGGGCTCAGTGGTAGCTGGCGTTGGCAGCGTGGTAGCTGGAGGCTACGGAGGATGTTGTCACCTAGTGCTGTGTGGAGAATTAAAAGCGCGGAAGCAAGCTTCGTGGAAGGAGGGTTTGTGAATATAGTCTTCTTGCTGCGCCTTGAGTTCTCCAATTCCAAGCTTGCTGCGTTCTTGAAGTTTCATCACTCTTGAGCAAGCTACTGATTTTCGAGAAGCAATCATCCATTACTTGAGCGCTTGAAGGAGAGAACAAGAAGCTTGGAGTCTGACAGTGGGAAGACACGAAGAAGGGTTCTTGCGTGAGATCGCCACTGGGTGGAGCTCAGGGAAGCTTGCTGTGTTCTTGTCCTTGCTAAGTGTTTGAGTAAGATCCTTCTAGTTGTTTCTTTGTGCTTAAACTTTATCTGTGAATTGAAACACTGTGGAGAGGTTTCTCCACCGAGAAGGAGGTTGCTTCCTATCCGGTGATAACCGAGGCTTGATCTGCCGACGATCAAGGGATCGCCCACCTTAAGGGCACGCCAAGGAGTAGGGGCAAGTTATCCCCGAACCTTGTAAACCCTCCTTGTTAGCGATCTTGCTAATTGTGGTTGTTTGTTTTCGATTTCTATTTTGGTTTTCTGCACTGCTCTATTGCTTTATTTCATTCGTTGTGCTACTGATAAGATTGAGTGCAGAAATCTTGATAAGTGTCAAAGAAAAGTGATTGGCTATATTCACCCCCCCTCTCTAGCCATCCATTTCCAACAGTTGTAGGCCGTTAAGTTTGAGTACCCATTCTAGCAGCCTATGGGATCCTGCAAAACCATGTAAAGAGAATACCTCCCGCACGCATGTAGGGTAAGAAAGGAATGAAATATAAACAACCTCTACACAAGATGAATCAAGATATGCATCACATCCAATGAAATCAATTTTGGGTACCTCTATGAATTTTTCAAAAACATTCTCCACATATGATTTATCAAAAATTGCATCATAGACAATGAAATCAACCGGAGGTACCTCTATGGGTTTTTCACAATTAGTTTCTATACAGGATGTATCAAGACATGCATCACAGCTAATAAATGTATCAAAAATTTCACCACAGTCAACAGAGTCAACACTGGGTACATCCATGAATTTTTCACAATCAGGCTCAATACAAGATGAATCAAGAGATGTATCACAACCCATAATAGGTACCTCAATGAATTTTTCTAAGCAATGAGGAGAAATACTTACCTGATCATGCTGGAGAATACCTGGAGGTTCTACAAGAGTAGATGCAACTATAGCCTCCTCCTGGTCATGTACAAGCTCCACTTCCATCTCAGGTTCTGGTGGGCATTCAACTAAGGAAGGTGATTCTTGGGTTCTTGCTTCCACCATGCAAGTCCCTACACTTCCATACTTATCCTCTGAATCTTCTGATATGTCACTCAATGTAGGTGATCCCTGGGGCTCAGTGCAATCCCCTACACCTATAGATTCATTAGCAACGCATGCTTTATCAACAATATCTGCAACAACCATATTAGAACAATTAGGACCAACAAAAACTATATTATCACAAAATAAAAGATAAGAAGGGTCCTGTAGTGCTTCAGAATCAAGTCCAAGGCTGTCACAAGTTTTTTCATCCATCTCTTCCACTGCCTCTATAGATAATGATTGCCCAGTAGGTATGGGTGGTTCCTGGGGCTCAGTGTAATCCCCTACACTCTCAAACCTATCCTCTGAAGGCATCTCAATCAATATAGGTGGTCCCTGGGGCTCAGTGCAATCCCCTACACCTATAGAATCATCTGCAACAAAAAATGAGTCAGTACAGTCTTCAAATCTTCAACCTCCCCTGTAGCTAACACCTCCTCCTGGTCATCCGAACTAGAATATCGTCTCTGAGCATCGATCCTGGTCCCTGCAGTCTGCATCTGACTAATGGTGGAGGATATTTTTCCAATTGGTTGCTCTATGTTCTGAATGGAAGCATCAGTCCTACACTGAAACTGTCCATAGTCTTCCTGATGCTGCTGAAATGGAGCGTTACATTGCGGAAAATCCTTCTCAAATTACTGCTGAAGCTGAGCACTAATCTGAGTGCTAATCTGATGATCAACTGCTGAAAACTCTTCTCTTGATGTTGCTGCAATTGAGTGAGAAGTGACTCCAAAGTGAGTGCAAACACCGGTTGGTCTTGAAATATTGCATAAGGTTGCAGAAAATCATGATTAGGCTGTGACTTCTGAAAATCAAATAGTTGGGGCTGATCAAATGAATAATTGGGCTGCTGAAATTGTTGAAAATCAGTTTCGCAACTTAGTGGAGGTTGCTGAAAATTGTGACTCTGAAATAGCTGATCCGCTTGCTGAAAGTGTCGGTTGAAAGGTTGAAAATTCTGGGGCTGTGAAGATGGAAAATCTTGCTGAAAATTCTGGAATGGTGGCTGATAAATTTGCTGTGAATGTGGCCATCCTTGTTGATCATAATTGAATGGTTGTTGGAAATCTTGGAAATTTTGCTGAAACTGCTGTTGAGACTGCTGAAATTGTTGAAAATCTTGCTGAAAATCTGAATAGGGCTGCTGAAATTCTTGAAAAGACTGAAATTGTGGTTGCCCTAGCTGAAATTGATAATCTGGTTGTTGAAAATCTGAATATGACTACTGCTGAAATTGTTGACACGGCTGCTGGTAAGTAGATGGATAAGTGTTTGCCCTTTGTTGGCACTCCTTCAGCTTAAACAAACCTTTTAACTCCATCAAAAATTGGATCTGTAATTGTTCATTTGAAGACATTTTGAACCTGCAGTCCTGTCACTAAACAAACAAAATGGCAGCACCCGTGTACAAATGGATAAAGCAAATAATAATAGAATCAAATCCTAAAATTATCAAACACCACTACACTCCCCGGCAACGACGCCAAATTTGATAACTGAATTTAGTCGTGTTACAGTTTCAAATACAATAAAAGTATCGAACTCCTCTAAACTAATACAGTATAGAGTAACTCGAGTCGTCTCTCTCAAGGAATGTAATGATAGGTTAATAACCCTTAGGATTCCAAATTATTGCTTTTGGGTTTTGGATATTCAACTGGAGTTTGGATTTGAACGCTAAGACTATGAAATGAAATAACAAATCATGTATGAAATCTAGTTCTACTTAATGAAAGGCAATGCAAGTAGGGAAAGCTAATTTAACCTAACTACAATTATAGAAAAGAAAAGGGCAACTTGAAATAAAGCATTAACAAAACTAAACATGGAAACATGGAATAAAATCTATAGCAGTAAAGAAATCTAATCTAACCTAACTTAACTTGACAAAGAGACGCAATGCAACATAAAGGAAGCAATTAAGAAAATAGAGCGTTAATGAAACTTAACCTAATCTAACCTAATTGCATACTTAAACATAAGAGAAACTTGAAACATTCAATTAATAAAACATAACCAGAATCTAAGCTGAGAAATTACAAAACTAAAGTAAAATAATTGGATGGGACATTTCATCGAACAAGTAATGGGCATGAATCGAATTAAGTCAAATGCAAACAACATTAAACATAGGAGACAGAAATTGATTACAAGCATTCAACAATCAACAAAAAAAAACATCCAACAATCAATACATAACAACCAAATCAATGCAAGCAACATGATGAAGGCTGGAGGAAGAAGCTGCTGCCCAATCTGATGAACTACTCCCGAATTCGGCTGTGAAGAGGTGAATGCTGTGAAGATGCCCTCGGTTGCCGAATGATGAAGAAGATGGAAAGAAAAGGGTCGGGTAGTTGTGAAGAAGAGAGAAGAATTGGAAGAGGTAGAAGGGAAATGGCCGGCTAGGGTTCTTCCGCAAGAAAGCTCAGCCCAGCCCTAGATTTGCGATGGCATCGGGAAAGTGGAGAAGAGGGGATGGAGCGAAGTGAGGCCCGGCCGGCGGCTGGGTGGAGGATGGAGGATATCGCCGGCGGTGAGGGTGTCGGAGAGGGTAGCCGCCTGTGTGTTTTTGTGGAGTTGATGTCCCGTCCATTTGTTCAGCCCCGATGACCTCCTTTGTGCACGTGAGTTGAGCCCGTGGAGAAGCCGATCAAGTCCAATCCAAGCCCTATGTTTGAGTTCAGCCTAAGGCCTTTGTCCATTCCATTCAGCCCATTTCACTTCTGGTTCGGCCCAGCAGCTGGGTTCGGCCAAGCCTTGGTTCAGCCAAGCCTTGGGTTCAGCCAAAGCTTCGGTTCAAGGTCCATTCGTTAATTCCCTACAAAAAATCACAAAATTATACCAATATTTAGAGGAAATTATAATGAGCTCCAAAAATAAATCCTAATCGTAAAATATGGTATAAACATGGTTTAAACGTACGAGAGGATAAAAAATGCTAAATAAATGAGGAAATAAAATGGCGTAAAATGCTAGTTATCAGTAATCAGTTGCACATCGACATTACTGCAGTTTGCTCGTGGGAGTCAATTTCATCCTTGATTCTTAAGATGGAGGGTTTCCAGCTCACTCTTGTGTGACGGCAAGAGGGAATTTGTGGTGACGAATCTGAACGGGAGTTTGTAACTATTAGATTTCAATTTCTGAGTTGTTGCTATCATTTCTGAACTCTGTTTTAGCTTTGTATCTGCTATTTTCAGTTACTGATCAGACTGTCGTCCGATCCAGACTCCACCTGATCGGTCAGTGGAACGATCAGGATTACATCTGATCGGTCAGCAGACCGATCAGGAGATTTTTCAGTACAGACAATTTTTTTTTAGTTTACAGCTTGCTCAATTGTCATTCCTGCTTTAAACACAACATTCGTGAATTTCTGAAATTAATATCAGTTTATATTTCAATTTGCAACTTCAAATTGTTTGTTCAATTTCCTTAGTGGTTAAGTTTCATTCTTTCAATACCTAGTTCAATTCTAGTTAAGTCAATTCCACTACAAATTTACTTTAATTTTACTTGCAAAACAAAACCCTCATTTTATCTCGAAAACCCAAATCATTTAACGACGAATAATTTTCAAGCTTGATTCAAACTCTCATAACTAGTCCTGGAAAAATACGACCTGAGGCCCCTATTCTACATTTCTATTTGTTAGCAAGGGTTTTCAGTTAAACAAATTTCTAACTTTGAGTTCCACATTTTGTGACACCTACTCTAGGACACATCAAATGTCCCCTTTTTAATTACTCAAAATAATTCTACTCATGGGTTTATGGTTTATTGCATAGTCCTTCTCTAAGAATCAGACATTCGTGCCAACGAACACCCTCTGATCCTTAGGACTATTAAACCACTTTTCGTTCCTCCAAGATAGCCTACGTGCAAGCGCACTTGAACACTAGATTCCAACTCATCGGTGTCTCCTTTCAATAGATGTGTTGAACTACCCCATATCTGAACATGTCTTAGATTAGGCTTTCGCCCGATCCACATTTCTATGGGAGTAGAAAGTACTGACCTGGATGGTATCAAGTATGTATGCTGTCGTATGCAGAGCATATCCCCAGAACAAAATCCGGCGACTCAGAGCAGCTCATCATTATCCTAACCTACTCCATAAGGGACCTTTTCCTTCTCCTTTTGTTGCACTGTTCTGTTGGGGTATTGATAAGTGTCATTTTATTGATCATTTTATATGCTCAAATCCGTGTTTGACCCATATTTTACTTGTATAATTGTGGATTTACCCTAGGTTCTAGGATTTATACTCTTTTTGGACTTAATTGCAAAATTTGACATATTTGAGTTGTTTTGTCACTAAATTTTTGATTAACTTTTGTAGGCTTGGAGGGATCAAGGACCTAGGTCATGTTGGGTCAAATGCTGAGTCAAAAGTGGACTAGATCAAGTGATCAAGCGTCGACTCATTTGGACCGTCCAATGCAAGAACGGTTAGATCTAGACCATCTGAGAACTTCTGATCAATCCGAGCTGGGATTAAGGCTAATCAAGCGATCAGATCAAGACCTGAGAGTTTCAGCACAATCGGAGATCATCTAGCCGTTGGATCACGATCAGAGGGATCTATACCATCCATTCAATGATCAAGGTGATCTGAACCATCCACTGGAGATCTGGCAGATCCGAGCTACCACGAGGATGATCCTGACCTCTGATCGAGATCTGGAAAATTTGAATCAAATCGGACAAGGATCCACCATTGGATGAAGTGGAAGCAATCTCAGCCGTCCACTGCTTCAACTACTTAAACGGCTGTCCTGTTCAGATCTCAGCGTCGCGACCTCATCGAGCTTCAGCAATCTCACTCTCGTTTTCTCGTTTGTTCATCGTTTTCCTTCAAATTTTCTTCATCAGAGGCGTGAGCAACTCGATCAGCACCTTGGAGCAAGACTTGGATCTTTAGGAGAAAGATTCAGTGGCGATTTAGCTCGAAATTGTGCCGGATGCAGAGCTGTGCGAGGGTTTCGGCAGATCTGTGATTTGAGCTCTTGGATCTCAACCTGGGCCATTTCCATTCATTTGAGTCATTTGTAGGGGTCCTAGGATGAGCTCAGATGAATTCCAAATCATCTTCGCAACCCTTCACAATGAGATCTAAGAGTTTGGATTGGAATTGTCCAGCTGCGTTCAGTTTTGAGCAGATCTGAAGTTTGAGCCATTCTTCCACTGATTTGTGAGTTGAAGGGGTTCTTGGCTTGCCCTTGCGTGACAAACAAGGTGGTCTTGAAACATGGGAAGGATCGAGGCTTAGTTTTAACCGCATTTCTTGTTTTCCTAGCTGTAATTTCAGTTTCAGCAAGCAGTTTCTGTTCTGTCTTTTTATCAGTTGATTCGTTTTCGTTTCTGAATTTTTACAGCTTTAATTAGGTTCATTTCTGCAAGTAGATTAGTTAGTGATCTTGTTTAGTGAACAATCGGTTTAAATTCAGTTCAATTCTTAATTTCCTGTTTACGTAACAGTTTTCTAGCAAGTGTATCAATGTCTGTTTCTGCAAATTCATTTTAGTTATGAATTCCTCAGTTCTTTTCGCATCTAGTGAGGATTTAGTTGATCTAAGTTTGCTTTTACTTTTATTTCATTTCTGAGTCTTTGTTCAGCTTAGTGTTCTGCATATCAGTCCAAGTTAAGTAACTGAATTTATATCCATTTGCGTGCCATTTACAGTTTCTGAAGTTTGATCCAGTGAGTATTGATATTTGATTCGTTTCTGCTGTTGCTAGCTTAACAATCAGCACTTTAGTTAGCTAGATTGGTTGTGTAATGGACAACTACACTTAGATCAGTTTGCATAGCTTAAAATCATTTCTGAAATTTGGAATCCAGCTTTGTATCAATTTTGTCCCTTGCGTATCAGCTTGTGTCAAGTTAGTTTAAGTTTTACATTCTAAATTTTAAAGTGAAATTTGTCTCGTTTACCAAGTATTTGAATCCCATTTCTGTATTAGTTTCAATGGCTGCATGTCAGTTTTCCATTTCTGCAGTAGTTCAGTTTTGAAGCTTTCAATCTGTAGTTTCTGTAATTTGAATCAACTATATGTGAGTTCTATTTCTGCATCTATACACTGCAGTAGCTTTATCTCCATAGCAATTGATATAATTTCTGCATTTCTTCCTTCAGGTTCTGCACTTTCTCTTCCATTTCTGAATTTCTGCATAAGTTCTCTGCGTTTTCTGCATTTTATCTCTGCTTCTAAATGATTGTTTCAATTCAGTTGTGAACCAAAATTGTGTTTCAGTTTCTTTCGTTCTTGCATTCATTTGTGTTTTGAATTCTGCATTCAATCCATTTGCTCTACATTATTTGCCTTATATCAGTAAAAACAAATTGCATTTGGTTCCAACTTTTGGTGTCAAGTTGTTGCTTGTACTTAGTATCAAGTTAGTGTTCGGCAAAATTTTTACACTGATTTGTTTTGGATTGCTAAACATTGGTTAGATTCATTTACTCTGTATTTTAGTTTGCACTTCATATCAGATGGTTACAGAATCGATTTAGTGTCTTGGTTGAACGAGTTTCAAATTGTTAGATTGCATTAGTTGCCTTTTATTTTGTAGATGTTCACTTAGTCAAGTTTCTTACATTTTCTTGTGCTTTCATTTCTTTTTCATTGCATTGTCATTTTCATTTGCAAACAAAACCCACAACTTATTTGAAACCCAAAATCATTAACAACACATAAACTCGAGCACGAGTCGAACAACTTGAACTAGCCCTTGGAAAAATACGACCTGTGGCCCCTTTACTACGCTTTTATTCTTTGATTGCAAAAAATGGTTTCCAGCACATTTATAAATTCTAAATTCTGATGGATCCACATTCGTGACAACTTTAACCTAGTATTTCGGGTCCATCAGGTATACCGGGTCCAGACAATTGAGATTGACTCCCAACTGCTAATAAGTTAGTCCTAGAACTCTCTCAAGAGGTACTTACTACCACGATCCAATCGTAGAGTCTAGGTACTTTTACCTTGATGCTTCTCCGCATCAGTTTTGAATTCTTCGAATTAATCAAAGATCCAAACTTGCGATGCATCAAGTCAGCGTACCTCTGCCTTTGAACCATCATCTATAGAATAAATGAAGTATTCAAGGCTACCTCTATCTTGGTGTAACGACCCGCCTTCTGGTACTAAGCTTCAAGGTGGATCGCTACTACTACTAACTGGCTAACTGACTAATTACTGATTTCTAATAATGCTAAACCAACTGGGAGAATTTTAAAAATTCTTATTTTACTATTTACTGAACTAACAATTCATAAACATGTTGAGAGTACTAACTAGCCCAAAATAAAGCAAAACTTTTATTTTATTACCTTGGCAGGATTCGATCCCCCAACCTCTGGGTTGCAGGGCTAAAGCACTAACCAGCTGCTCTACACCAGTTTTGTTTTACACAGTACTAGTCGACTGCTATATGCCAGTCGACTGGTCGGGCCACAGAATGTTTCTGTGCCCGATACCAGTCGACTGGTATTTTCCCAGTTGACTGGTAATTCTGAAATCCCAGTTTTTAGATTTGCTAAAATTTACGAAACTTGAGCCACAATGTACCAAAATCATATCTAACAAGCAGAATGACATAAATAAATTCCACGACTATTCTAAGACATTTATTACATGTTTTTGGAGGGTTTCTAGCATGTATAGCAACTTAGAAATCATAAAAACGACATGTAGAAGCAATAACATAAACGTGCCAAGTTCGTATCAACTTCTTATTGAGACCATTCATCATTCATATCTAAAGGCATTCTTAGCTACTACATGTTATTCTATATGGTGCATATATCTTAAAACAAGCATATCCTATGTATTTATCATGTAAATCAAAAGTATCAAGTTCTTATCTTTAAAGCTTAAGCATGGATCTAAATTATCATATTGCAAGTAATAACTCATATCATTCAACATTCGCTAAGCAAGTATTAACACAGGTAAATAAACTACTTTAATATACTAGGCACCACAAATAACGAGTCCAATTAAGTTCATACATGGTTCACATAACCTATTGCGGAAAAGCTAAAAGAAACATAATAAAGACTATTTCTATGCTTTGCAAGTTCCGAAGACTTTTATTCCAACTCCACCATCACACACACTTTGCATCAAGCCCGCCGCCTCCGCTACTAGTGCTTTCCTTTACCTGTATCTGCAGTATAAGGAAATGCAAACTAATAAGCATAAAGCTTAGTAAGTACCATCTAGCCTCACAAAACTATGAAAACTCGAATTATGCTTTTGTAAAACATGCTATGCACATACATACTCATATCCATAAGAAATCATGCTAGGCTCATGCTAACTTACATATCATAGAATGTCATGGCATATAACTGAGACATGGCACATACTGAACTAAAACTGAAAAGTAAGCTATAGCCTGGAATACATATCTGAACTGGAACTGAAATTAACTAACATAAAACTAACTATTAAATTCACCACAGGCTAATATGAATTTCTGAAAACTAAATACATATAATAGGTGAAAATAATAATCAACTGCTGTGGGCCCGGCAATGTACCAACTGTGCGCGCATCCCTAATAAACCCGAGGTAGCAAATCCCGAATCCATTAGGGTTCTACTAGGTTATCTAAACCTAGGGGCAACTAGGAGCCCATCCCATACTAGGTTATCTAAACCTAGAGGCAACTTGGAGCCTATCCCTGGACCGAAGTCCGGTACAATGCCAACTGAAAATAAAATAGTTCTTTTATACTTTTCTTTTTCTCTTCTGATTCTTTCTTTTACTAGGTTATCTAAACCTAGGGGCAACTAGGAGCCCATCCCACTGGACCTTGGTCCCAATCATAACTGAAGCAAGAATTTCTATTCTTTAATGCTTGCTATAGCATTAACTGACTAACAATTTAACAAACACCTTGCGACTTAACCCTTTCTTTTCTTTTAAAGTCGCTCCCTGGGCACTCGAACGTGCTCCTTAACCCGAAACTGAAGGGTAAGTGCACTCAAGCCCATCCAGGGATACCTTCATACTCTAAAACTAATCCGAAGGGTTAATACAACGTGCTTGTTCATAATCCACGGTATCTAACCGTAGGACATACATATAAGGAACTAAGGCATACGAAACGTCAACCGAAACTACTTATACTGCAGGTGAGGGATACTTACATCCTGCGCTAGGTTTTCCTTATGAATAAAATCTGAAATTCCCGAGAGAACGTCGAACTACAACGTTCTTCTTGCTTCTTGGCGTTCTCCTCGCGTCTACGAGGGTCCCCGTAGAGAATAGGGTCTCTTGAGACCTTCCCTTGGCTTCCCCTTTGTCTTGGGCGGCAAAAGAAGAGGAGAAGATGAAGAAAACGCAAGAGAGGAAGAGGAGAGGTCGCGTGTGTGAGGGAGGGCGTCGGCGTCGCTAGATTGGGAGAAAATTAACCTAAAACTCGTAACTCCCTATTTTAATTTATACTTATGGGGGGCGAATTTACCTAATTATACCTTATCTATTGTTTCCCTTAATTTATTTCAACAAAAGCAAACTAGCCCAGCTGGTTTGCCCATTCTTCTCTCATGGAAAGGTCTAGGGTTCAAACTTCCCCTTATTTTTTTTACTGCACATTTTATATTTATTCCTTTTTGCCTTATTTGTCCATGGAAAAATTCTATAAAAATATCCATAAATTTGGAATAAATTCTAAGATATTTCTAAAATTAGTTTCGAGATTTTTCGGGCGTTACACTTGGATAGACTTAAGGACCTACACTTATCAGGATGAACCAATTTTAACCTACCTTTGACTCTATACTCCTTAGCCTAGAAAGGCCTCTTGGTCATCTTACCTTCCAAGCAAGATTCAATGATTTTTAAGGAAGTCTAATCTTCCACCACCAATGAACCCAAGGGCCCATTGGCTATCAACCTTTGAATCCTACTAAAGGTTAATAAGACCAAGCATTAGATGTCAAAGATATGTTTGGTTCTTCTAGGAAGGAACCTTTCTCTTATCTTTGTTAGATGATAAGCTATTAACATCTAATTGCATCATGGGAGCTTTTGGTTTTAAAAGGCACCAATTGCCTATCGATGTACCTAAATAGATAATCTTTCTATTCCACTTTTTATAATATGCAATAGAATATCTTATTCCAAAAACTGAACAAATGTTCTTTCCAAAAATTTAGGTACATAAAAGCAATATCTTTAAATCCAAAACTTTTATCATCCTATCTAAAAGACATAAATAAATAACTCCCACTGCAAAAGTCATCTCTGTAGCCTATCCCATGTAGATGGTAATCTCCTCCTCAGCTAGTCGTCGGATTTCCTAGAACCCCTGCAAAGAAATGAGACATGATTAGTGACATCCGTATCTACACAATAGGTACTAGTAGATATCACTACTAAACATGTTACAACGACAAAAGAAAAAGATATACCTGAATTATTACTCTGACGGCGGGGACAGTCCGCTTTCCAATGTCCAGACTATTTGCACACGAAGCACTTCTCATTTGGCTTCTTCATGCAACTCTGAGGTCCCTGTAATCCTACTACTTTCTTTGCCCCAACTTGTTTCTTCTTCTTCTTTCCTTTAGGTTTAGATGTAGAAACCCCTTGAGCAATGAATGTCTATGAACTCTGAAGAGAAAACCCTTCTGCCGCCTTGAGTTCTGTCAGAAGTTCCGCACACGAATATGAACGTTTATCCATATTGTAGCTTAGGCGAAACTTCTCAAAACACTTTGGTAGGGATTGGAGGATGAGATCGACCTGTGTTTCCCCATCGATTTGTGCTCCAAGGATTTCCATCTCTTTCAACCAAGCCATCATCTTGAGAACATGTTCCCTCACAGGCATTCCCTTAATCATGGTGGTTGTTGTCAAGTTCTTCATAACTTCTTGCCTAGCGGCCCGACTATGGTGTTCGAAGAGTTCATTGAGCTTGGAAGTTTTGTCACTGGTAATGGAAGAAGCCTAATGTTGATGACTCTGAGTCATCGTGTCTGCTTCTAACCATTGCCTAAAATTTTCCATCTCCTCTTCACCATTAATCTCGCTAGGTTTTTCAACACAGAACTCGACAAGATCACATTTGCATTCCTCGGCAGTTTCGACAAAGTCCAGGTTTAATTCTCAATCATTATTACTAGGGGCATTAAGTTCGTTTTCTCTTTGAATTAAATCAAGTGGGTCTAGATCCATTTTAAAATACCTGAGAATCACAACAGTCACACACTTTAGATATTGAATATAAATTGATTTCTCAAACAATAAATTTCAATATCAACCAACGCCTCAAAACACTGAGAATATCGTATGCCACGATGGTGTGGATGTATACGAATTCTACATTTGTGAGAGGAGGTTTTACCTATTAATTTTATTATCTTGTCAACCTATCTTTTTAACAAATAAAATTAATAGTTGGTCCTCTTCGACCCTACAAATAATAGTAGTGACTCCGATGGAGAGGATACTATTATTTGTATCTAAGTGTTCACCATTACACGATACTAAGAAAATTATTTTTGATTATGTGTCGTCCGATGAGGAAGTACACACGCTCTTCAATAACTTTCTATAATCTTTTCTGACATAGTGATCCGTAGAATAAGTCCATCCGATGGGGAGGAAGGCACTCAGAGCCGACGTGCAGACTTGTTCGCATCACTTGTCAAATTGTAATGGAGGACACGGGACCCTTAGGGTCCCTCTCCCACTTAGGTATTTAGTTTTGAGGAATTTTCATGCACAGACATAATAAGCACATAAACCAACATAATGAACATGAAAAATCCAAGATTTTCCAACTATCATGGCCTTGGACTCCAATGCGCCTCTAGTCGTGTCGCCACTTTGTCCGCTCCTCACTATACCATGCGAAAGCCTCCATGAAGGGATCTCCGAGCCGAGATGAGTAGCTAAATATTTACATCCATCGATCCTATACACCATGAAGGAGTGTACATGTAATCTAGATCGAAAGTAAATAAAAGCATGGCTAAATAGGTGTCGTATTTAATTATAAAAATTAAATACCTGATTTAGCCTCGTCAACCCCGAGGATTCAATTAATTATAAAAATCACACAACCAATCACATATAACTATTATTTAAGCCATGATAAGTTGGAATCTAGTGCCTACAACAAAGAGTTAGCCTACGTACATCCATATATCATCCAGCAAAAATAAAATATATGATAATGTGCAAGAAATTAACCGAATCCTAAACACACAAAATTGGAAAACCTGGCTCTGATACCAATTGATGGGTCCAGGGTATGGCTCGGCGGGTTTCCTAAGCGAACACGAGGTCGAACATGAGAGACCTCTCCATGTCTATGGATTAAAAATTTAATTCGAATGGAGACCCATCTCCCAAATGACCGTCTCGTTATCATATCAATTGATTCAAGTTACAACTTGGCCAAACTCAAGAGTAAGACCTTGTAACTTTCCGAATCAATTGACCGCAGAAATGATGACGAGTGGATCACCGGTTTTTGTATTTATTATCAAGGTCCATGACACAATTAATTATCAATATTAATTAATAATTAATTAAACTATGATAATTAATTAAAACACATGCAATAACATAATATCACATGAAATAACAAAGAAAACAAAGAGAATCCAAAGAAAGCTATACCTCGTCTTTTACCTCGTAGTCTTCTACCGTATGACCGTCCCTTCTTGGTCGTTCTGTGGGTGACAATCTACCAAGACGCGGAGTCACCAAGGATTGCAAGATCACCTCCTTATCACCTCTTGCATGCGCCAACACAAAACCCTAGCTCTTAGGGTTTCCTTGCGCCGGCCACCTCTCCTTCACCTCCACCTTGCGCCGCCGGCAGCCACCACCGCCCAAGAAACTCCGGCCACAAGGGAACTGAGGTGTCGGAGGATAGGAAGATGAAGAAGATGCAAGAAGAAACTGAGACAAACTCCTTCTCCTTCCCCACAAAACCGTCGAAACCCTACCCTCTTTCTACAATGTCGCCGGCGCCAACAAGCGATAAAATAGCCCTGTTTTCCAGCCACCAACCACCTCTCTCCCTTGTTCCTTACTTGCGTACACTGAGGAAGAAGTGGTGATGATGAAGGATGAAGAAATCGGGAAGAAGAAGGAGAAAAGAATTCTCCACCGGCGCCGCAAAACCACAAGAAAAGGCTGCCGCCGGTGGGTCTTTTCCCATTCTTCCACCTCTCGCCGAACTCTCCTAGACCTGGTTGAGGCTCCACGCCAAAGAGAAGGAATTGATGGAGGAAGAAACCGAAGAGAGAGCCTCCTTCCTCCTCCTCTATACCCGGCGCAAGAGTTGCCCTAAGTGAGAGAGAATATGAGAGGGGTTTAGGGTTTTAGGCTTGTGTTGTTGGATGATCAATTAGCCTTAGTTTCATGACTCCTATGGGGTATTTATAGGGCTACGATAGGGACCATGAGGAGGAGTTGAGTCTTGGCCTGCTAATAGATCCAAATCTGATCCATTAATGGAGATCCATTTCACTAAAGGATCCCCATTGAACTTCCTCAACAACCCCCATATTACCATATGGGTTCCACCTATTATGAGCACATCCATCTCCCCGTGTTTAAGATATCGAATGTTCGTCGATTAATTTAAATTACTGACAATTTTAATTAATCAACCTCTTGATCATTAACTAGTACCACTCACCTTTTCATCATGTTGGACCATAGTCCACTTGCAAGATTTAACATGATGAACCTTATGATCTCATCAAGGGGGAAGACATCATCATCCCGACTCACTAAGATATGGATTCCCTCAATAATCAATGGCACACCATGTACATAACATTATTTCCCAACTTACTGGGCCTATCGATTTAGCATAATAAATCTCGCCCATTGGTAAATCAATGAAACAATAATTAAATACACGTGCACATTATTATATCAGGATTTAGAGATTGTACTCCATAATAAAATTGAGGTCTAATCCAATTATAAAATCAGTATAAATTGGATGACCTCTATTTTGGTTCTACTGAATGCACACAAAGCGCACTAGTGTAATTCTATGGTTAAGACAAACCACACCTAATTACACTACAACCATTCCGATGATTTGTCCAACTCCATCTCGGTTGTAAGCCTCTTATACTTCTGCAAGGAAATGATAACATGATCTTCTGTGTGTCACCACACACCATGTTATCTACAATGCAATGTATCAGACATTTTGTGCATATACTAATATAAATATGCAACCTGTGATTTTGTGATTCTCTTTCAAAATATTGATTTCCTTATACAAAAGCAAGACTTTTAGTATACATCCTAATAGTTAGTTGTGTTTAATTTTTGTAATTAATACGTCATCGTTAGCCACTTGTTTTAATTTACTTTCAATCTAGATTTGTTGTGCACTCTTTCATAAATTATAGGATTGATGTATGTAAATTAAAATAATTTTTTACCTCAGCTCGGGTCCCTTGCTTGTGCACGGATAGAGAACGTGGAGACGAGATGGCGACACGATGAGAGGCGTATTGGAGAAGAAAAGTCATAATAGTTGGAAATTTAGATTTTTCATATTTATTGCTTATTGTTTGATGTGCTTGTTGTGATTGCATGTAAAATTCCTCAATTTTAAATTACTAAGTGGGAAAGGGAATCTTTGAGTCCCGTGGCCTCCATTACAAATTTGATAAGTGATGCAAACAAATTTACGCGTTGACTCTGAGTGCCTTCCTCCACATCAGATGAGTTTGTTTTACGAATCACTAGATCAAATATGATTATAGAAATTATTTAGGAGCGTGTGATCTTCCCCATCAGAATGGATATAATCCTAGATAATTACCTTAGTATCGTGTAATGGTGTACACTTAGATGCAAATAATAGTATCCTCCCCATCGGAGTCACTGCTATTATTTGTATGACCGAAGATAAACCAACTATTAATTTTATTTGTCAAAAAGTAAGGTTGACAAAATAATAAAATTAATGGATAAAACCTCATCTTACAAATGTTTGAATTTGTATATGTCCACACTATCGTGGCATACAAAATTCATGGTGTTTTGAGGTGTTGGTG
The DNA here is from genome assembly GCA_024364735.1 of Boesenbergia rotunda. Classification (NCBI taxonomy): domain Eukaryota; kingdom Viridiplantae; phylum Streptophyta; class Magnoliopsida; order Zingiberales; family Zingiberaceae; genus Boesenbergia; species Boesenbergia rotunda. The sequence continues at coordinate 57,722 of JAGFNQ010005178.1, read as the reverse complement.
TTTTTAAAATTTAATTGTTTGAGGAATCAATATTATTTTAAAAACTAATGTTTTGACCATTGTGATTCTCAAGATTTTTCAAAATGGCTTTCAACCGACTTGCTGTGATTTTAAAAGATAATAAACTTACTAGTTCCAATTATATTGATTGGAAAAGAAACTTGGATATTATCTTAACCGTTGAGGAGTACAAATTTGTACTCTATGAGATATGTCCCACTATGCCTAGTGATAATTCTAGTGAAAAGGAGAAAGAGAGTTATAGGAAGTGGATGAAGGCAGATGAGATGGCGTGATGTTTCATTTTGGCATCTATGTCAAATGTACTGCAACATCAGCATCAGACTTTTGCTACTGCCTATGATATGATACTCAATCTCAAGGAACTCTTCGTACACCAGAATAGGGCTGCTAGCCAAGAAGCTATGAGAAATTTGATGACGACCACCATGATTGTGGGGACACCTGTGAGGAATCATATTCTCAAGATGATGGCTCATTTGAATGAGATGGAAGTCCTTAGAGCTGAGATCGATGGGGAACCCCAAGTCGATATCATTCTCCAGTCACTACCTAAGAGTTTTGAGTAGTTCCACCTGAACAATAATATGAACAAAAGGACATATTCATTGGTAGAACATCTGATAGAACTCCAGGCAGCTGAGGGGCTATTTTGTCAAAGTGCTCAAGCTTATGTTGCTGAAAATGTTTCTGCTTCTAAGCCGAAAGGCGGAAAGAAGAAAAAGAAACAAGGTTTAGCAAAGAAAGCGGCTGGATCTCAAGGACCTCAGGCTGGAGTGAAGAAGCCGAAAGGCAAGTGCTTCACATGCAAGTAGATTAAACATTAGAAGGTGGATTGTCCCCGTCGAAAGGAGAAAAATTAAGGTATATCTTTTTCATTAGTTGTTGAAACATGTTTAACGGTGTTATCTACCGGTACCTGGTGTGTAGATACGGGAGCCACTAATCATGTCTGCAATTCATTGCAGAGGTTCCAGGAAACCAAACGACTAGTTAAGGGTGAGATTACCGTCTACATGGGCAATGCTACAGAGGTGGCGGCTATTGCAGTGGGAGACATTTATTTATCTTTTGATAAGAATAAATGTTTGGTTTTAAGAAATTTTCTTTACATACCTTCTTTTAGAAAGAATTTAATTTCAGTTTCTAAATTATTTTTGGATAGATATTCTATTTCTTTTAATGACAGAGTTGTTATAAAAAGGAATAGGGAGATTATCTGTTCTGGTACGTTGGTTGGCAATTTATATACTCTTAATCCGATAACTCCCACGATGCAATTAAAAATTGTTGGGACATTGTCGTTTAGCTAGAGGGCAGGTGAATAGCTACTTTTCGATTTTCTTCCTACACTTGTTAGCAAGCGCAAGTGAAAAACTTAAACTATAAACTAAAACAATGCTAACACCAAACCTTTACATGGTTCGAAGATGAAACTCCTACTCCACGGCTGTCCGTAAGGTGGACAATCCCAATCCGTCAGTTGATGACTCCCCGAAAGACCTCCAGCTAGCTCTTGTCGCTCCTTGTGGGTGGAGAAACCTTTCCACAATCCCTTGACAACCTCTAAGCACGTTTAGGCTACTAACAGGCTTTACCCAAGCTTGTTTCGCCAAGAAGAAATAGTCAAAAACGAACCCTCTTAAATAGTGCTCGATATTGTTTTGACCGTTACCAGTCGATTGGTGCTAACACCAGTCAACTGGTCCTCGCGATTTTGAATGTCATAGCCCATCAATTCAAATTCTGGTCGACACAAATTGACTGATCCCAGGATCAGTCGACTGATCTTTCTGTGCTCAACATCAGTCAACTGATCCAAGTATCAGTCGATTGCCACCTAAGGTTTTCCTTCTCGAGTACAATTCTCTCGGCACTCGAACCCTAGGATTTTCCTTCCCGAGTACACTTCTCTCATCACTTGAATCCTCATCACTTAGCTGACTCTTCATCCAGTAGCCTCGACTTGTTGCCTTCAAGTCTTCTTTGACTTTAGCTCTCGTCCCTCAGATGCATCCAAGCCCATGGCTCGTCTCCCCATGTCATCCTTTGTGTATGCCTCGAAATGCGCTTCCCTTGGCTCATCATTTCTGCTGCAGCAGCCTCGACCTGTTGCCTTCTTCGACTTCGGCTCTCGTCCCTCGGATGCATGCAAGGCCACGGCTCATCTCCCAATGTCATCCTTCGCGTATGCCTCGAAGTTCGCTTCCCTTGGCTCATTGTCCCTGCTTTGTCCACGATCTCTTGGATGCATATAATCCCATGGCTTGTCTCCTCACACCATCCTTCATCTGACCTGAAGACGTCCAACTAAGTCTATGTGTATCTTGCAAACCTGCACGCTCACATACACATATTAGAACAACATGAAATCCTAACTTAATCATATTGACACACACATCAAAATCCATGATCTACCGGATCAAACTTGGGTCGATTGCACCAACAATCTTCCACTTTTTGATGTGTGACAATATGTTTAAGTTAGGTACAACAATAACAATTAAAAATTACAGACATAGCAAATTAAGAAGCATAAACATGCATCCTCCCCCTTAACATATGTCTCCACACATAATTTTCAATTTTGCATAACCACAAGTTAAGTTAAAAACTAACATCACAAGTTAAGCTAAAACTAACTTTAACCCACATGTTCTCCCCCTTTGACACCATCAAAAGGATTCCTCTAAGCAATATTACCCCTAGTATCAATTTGGAACAAACTTTCCTTTATGAAAATTCCCAGAAATCAGAAACCATACGCACTGTCGACTGAGTCAGTTACCAGTCGACTGGTGCCTGCAAACTGCAAACCCACAGAAAGATCAGTCGACTGCCCCATGGGGCAGTTGACTGATACAGCCCAAGCTGAAACCTTTCAACCTCTAAGCCGAAATTCAGAAACTCCCCATAAATTCCATAAAATTTGAAAATTTCTAAAATTTTGTAAACATATTTCTTATGACGTATTCTAACCTAGAAAAATACATTTTTATGAAAATATCAAATCTGCTTGACTTTTTGACCACAAATCAAATTCTTTGAAAATACTCCATTTTGTATCAAACTTCCATCCTAGGTTTGAACCCACGTGTTTTACAAGTCTATCCCATACTATTTAAAACATAGAAATGTTTTCAATCCTCTCCCTTTTTCGCATATCAACTGTAAAGAAGGAAAAGGTGATGAAAGCTCCCCCTATATACCATAATCTTTTGATAGAATGTATATTGAAATTCATCATATAACCATAATATCAAGGTAATAACACTTCATATAAGCATTAGTAAGACATGAATTAAGAATTCATATGGAACCATAAATAAGTACTACAAATATCCTCAAATATTACAATATGAAATATAGTGTTTGAGAGACAATAGAAGAACATGCCCATGCTACACACACTCCCAATACCATCATATCCAAATCATGCTAAAGCTACGCATCATCGCCTGGAGGAGGGGCCTAGTACATCAGGTCCAGTGCTGTATCATCTCATACATGTCATCCTGTCACTGCTGAAAGATCTGGAAGTCGCCCCTGAGATCGTGAACCTCCCCCTCAATAGCAACCTGTCGCTGCTGAAAACTCTGAAAATCCTCCCTGAGTCCATGAACCTCTACCTCTAGTCAGGAGAACCGCTCCTCTATAATCCCAGCAGGAGCAACAGCAGGCGCAGCAGCAGGATCAACCTCCTCATCCTCATCACCATCAGAACTGGAGGATGCATGACGACATCTCCAGACCATCACTCCCTGCTGTCTCTCAATCCCAGCCAAGGAGAGCTGTCGAGAACCTATCTAGTCGTAGTCCTTGGACAGCTAATGAATCTGACCTCTAGTGATGCTAATACCACTAGATAAAAAAGAATTCAGTCAAAATATGACCGAATGGTATGTAGATCTTCCTATGGACATCATACGAAAAATGTACAATAGACGTGAATATCTGACGGGCGATGTCTATATCCAGCCTCCTCTCTAAAGCATACATCATCACTAGGTGAGGTAACCGAATCTTGGACCTCCACTTGGTGACAATGGCCAAGATGCAGTCTAAGACAATTTTATAAAGAATGATACTAACTGCAGTCATGTCCCTACCTATAAAAAATATGTTGCAGAGGAGGTCAAGGATTATCGAAATAATGGCGGTGAATTTGGTCAATAGTCACATTAGGCAATGTTAGAGGCCCGACATTGGGGAAACATGTAAATGGGTTTTTTGAAACCCGACACCTTAAGAACGAACCTAATAATGTAGGTGAAAAAGGAATGGTAACTCCCCCTACCATGGACTCATACGTCCCGTCATCAGGACTACTACATGTGAGATTTGCATAAAACACCTTGTAGAGGTCAAAGTTTACATAATGTTGATAGTACACTAATTTTTCCAATCCAAAATGAGTGATAATCTCAATTATGTGAGGTGTGTTCTCCTGAAAATATGATTGATTGAGATATCGACAATTCATTAAAATAAAGTCAGCATCAAATCTCCACCGGCAGACCTTGGAACGGAACCGAGGTACCGCAGGATCTATAGGAGGCTGTCGGGACGATCCCTCACCAACCCTTCTCTTTTGCCAAGCCCTAAATGCAAAACACCATATGCATGTACCAAGAATGACCCAATCAAGAAAGAAAAATAAGAAAAACATGCAAAACATAGAGAGTTAGTCGTGAATCATGAACTAAATGGAGAAAATAAAGCAAATAATTCATTACTGTCTCTCCATTCGTTGCATGATGGATAATGATCAAGTTTGACTCAAGCATCAGTCGAACTGTACCAGTCAACTACCTCCTGCATCAGTCGACCAGTACCCTATATTTTTAACATTTCTTACCCAACTTCAGAAATGCACCAGAAATTTTACAAATTCCCAAAAATTTCTAAATCTTGTGGAGAGAATTGTGGTACCTGTGTCTACTTGGGAAAAATACATTCACACATGTACCTATTACCAATCCCAAGATTGATACAAAACTCAAAGCTATCTAAATGTTTCAAGTGAACCTTGACCTAAAGTCCTAGTTTTGATCTCTTCTTGATGTATCTTCTCATACCCAACCACAATGCATCCCTAGCATTGATTTATATGACATCTATACATCAAAGACCAACTTTCATGTAATATGATCCCAATGTCATTTTTATGCATGATACTCAACTCCAATATGCCAAATCTCTAGGATTGAGCCTTAAATCCGTCTCCACATCCTTTGGCACACTCCATTGTCCATCTAGACTTCCAGAAGAACTCCTCCCGAGACCCATTGACCACGGGCTCCATCTTGACTCCTAGAACTCCCCCTTGAGCTCTTAGCCTTAGTCACCTCCCTAGATGACTCATCTATAATTGCAAGACCACACCAGTGTACCTCCAGTGACTTTTGGCCTTCAACCATAACCTTCTTAACTTTGGACACCTTGTCCTTGGTTAAGTTTTTCTTCTCTCCTTTGAATGGCTTCCCCTTGCCATTCTTGACCCTTCCCTTGCTATAGTCATATGACACCCTTGCATATGACTTCTCCATAGCATTGGAGAACTTAAATCGGTATCGTAGACCCGATCTATCATTGTTGGGTTTTTGATTTCTCAACTCCATACCTAAACTCTTAGATCCACTAATGAATCTTTCTAGGGTTTTCTCTAATTTGTCAAGCTTTGCTCTCAAAGCTTGATTTTCCCTCTCTAGATTTTTAACCTTAGCATCACCATGTCCATCTTGAACATTTCTAGATCTACCCATTTGTCTATGCATGTGTCTCTCTTTCTTTGAATTAATGCCTTGGTCCTTAGGTTTAAAAATTCTAGATTTATCATGAAACATAAATTTCTTAGGGTTTTGATATGCAACATTAACCCTATTTTTATCACAATATCTAAAACCAAAATTATGCACAGGTAAATAATTTTCATTATTTCTAACATGCATAGAGAAATTTGAAAAATGCTTAAAGTTAGGGATTACCTCCCTTACCCTTGTAGCTCCTCCTTGATGTGAGCTTTTCTTCTGCTTCTTCTCCCACATCCTCAAATGCTACAATTTCTTGAATTTATTTTTCCTTGAGCATTTGGTGTGGTAGATTCCTAGCTCACCACACGTGTAACACCTAATGTGCTTCTTCTCCTTCTTTCCCCTACAACCCATGTTAGATTTTAAAGAAATTGACTTGGGTTTAGGGTTTATCTCCTTTTTACCTAATGGACACCTGTCCTTGTAGTGTCTCTTCTTGTTGCACCCAAAGCAAATAATCTGGTCTTTTAACTTTACTTTGGTGGAGGTGGATGCTTCTTCTTGCTCCGGTATCGAGGATGGTCTCTCCTCTGTTAGATCGAAGAAAATGATAGAGGGGGGGGGGGGTGAATATCGTTATCAAATTTTTTGGACAGTTAAAGAATATACGCACGGAAAGAAATATAGTACACAAGAACATAAGTTGATTTTTTTACTTGGTTCGGAGTCGCGGTCGGCTCCTACTCCAAGGCCCATGGTCCTTGACCGTTTACTTTGGGCAATTCTATATTTGGAAAGATTTTTACAGAATGATCGTACATATATAGAATTTGAGAAACTAAATCACAACACTTTAGTAAACTGAAACATTATCGACGCCCGTGATGGATCGAATTCCGGAGCAAAGGGTCGTCGTCGGCGCTGAAATCATGAAATGGAACTTTGCCGGAGCACAGCGCGTGAGCGAAAGTGTTTGGAGCGTTGGAAAGAATGGATATCGAAGCCTTGGGGGTGAACACCCTTTTAGAGTACCCATGGGGGTGCCTAATCCGTTGGGGGCGCCTGACACGTGTCTCATCCTGCGAGAATCATCATCTATGGGCTCAGTCAATGCTTATCCCCTTCGACTCGGCACCTGGGCTGACTGGGGTGCCCGGGACCTCTCGGGCGCCTTGTTTGACCTGGTCTATTGGCTTCGTGGCAGATTTGCTTTGATGGCTGCTTTGGCTTTGACCTTGGGCGCCCGGGACCTCCCGGGCGCCTAGCCCAGTGTGGTTCGAAGCAGTCTTGCTTCCTTGATGTTTTGGCCCTTTACCTTGGGCGCCCGGGTCCTCTCGGGCGCCTAGCCCAGGGACCTGCCCCATTCCTTTGGGGTGTTCTGAGCTACAGAAACACAATCCTTTGGTCCCTGCAATCAAGGTTAGTTCCAAAACAAACTAACCAAGATTGTTTGTCATTATTTACAGCCTTAGCTATCTTGGTTCTGACTTCGGGTCCCCCAAATGGAACCCTAGGTCAAACTGACGCCTACTATTCCCTTGATGGGGAACGCGTCCTCGCCTACTCCTCTCAGGAGAGTTTACCTTTTGCCAACCGGCTCCTCCGGTTGGACTTTTGCCCAATCCACTTGACCATGTCTTCGTGCCCAACTTCCAGTCAGGTCTTCTTGCCCAACTTTCGGTCAGGTCTTCGGTGCCTAGCCCTTTGCCAGGACTTCTTGCCCAATCCTCGACCAGGACTTCTTTGCCAGCATTCGGTTAGGTCTTCTTGCCCAGCCCTTTGCCAGGACTTCTTGTCCAGTCCTCGACCAGGACTTCTTGCCCAGCCCTTTGCTAGGACTTTTTGCCTAGATTAACTAAGACTTTCTTGCACACTTGAGTAACTTTATTAGATCACCAATAGTACTTAACTTTGAATCCTATGCCAATATCAAAACAAGGTTCGATATGGTGCTTCCGGCACCAACAATCCCTCTCTTTTTGATTTATGGCAACACAATTTAAAGTTAAGTAAAAATTATAACAGTTTAAGTTAGATGGTTAAGACCGATGAAACATAGCAATTCTGAACAGTATAAAGTCTAAAACCAATGTAATTTTGAACAGTAAAAATTTTCTCATACTCCCCCTGAATAATTGTGTTATAAAACACTTAACTTAACACTTAACACTTAAATTTGACCTTTCCTCCCCCTTTGACATATATCAAAAAACATTTATGGGTGAACAACATATCTAACAGGGATTTTTGAGTTTTTCTAATGATATGCAATTTTTGTTGAGTTTTTCTAATGATATGCAATTTTTGTAAAACTTCTAAGTGCTTCATGTTTTTGACAAAGTGTTTTTTTTTCAAAAGTAGGGTAAAAGCATTTGCATCAAAAAAAACTTTTTACACTTAGAAAATTTTCCATTTTGAAAAGTTTTGCAGGCCTAAGTTTTGTAAAAAAAACTTTTACTTACAAGGCTTTACAAAAAAAATTTACATAGGCAAAATTTTGAAGCCAAATTTCCCAAAAAAAAAGTTCAACTTTGGGAAAAAAATTTGTTTACTAAAGAAAATTTTGCACATTTAGAAGAATTTGCTTGGAAACACATTGTGCATTGAAAAACAAACTCTTTAAGAAATTTCTAGACAAGTTTTTCATAAAAAAAACTTTACTTAGAAATATTTACCAAAATTTTTGAAAAGTTTTTGCTCAGACGAATTTTGTTTACTAAGGAACATTTTACTTAGGAGAAACATGCACTTTTTTAAAAAAAATTTGAAACAATTAGAAATACTTAGAAATTTTTGAAGCACTTTTTGAAAAAGAGATAACAATTTAAAAAGAATATCCTTTCTCTCCCCCTTAATGTGAAATTCTTCTCCTTATATTTTAGACCATTTCCAATTGCAACATTGCACAAAGCTCCCTCATGATTTGAAATTGTCCCCATGAAGCTTTTAAAAAATATGTAAATTAACCTTTCGAAATAATACATGAAAAGAGTTCTAAGTAAAAACTACTCATAAGTTCACTTTGAAATAGTATTTTGTAACAAAATTACTGAGTATCACAACGGAGATTCTAAGTTTAGAAAAACCATAGGTTAAGGTGAAAATATTCTAGGGAGCTTCTATGATAAACATTCTTTGAAGAAGGGGAAAAAGTTTAAGAAATGATTTAATTGTTAATTTCACTTTTTCTACTCTCCCCTTGGCCATATATCAATAACAAACTTTTGAATATATTTTGATAGAAAATGTGTATCAGAGCCTATTAGTTTTACAAAATCATAAGACAATTTTGAAAGATGTTTACATTTCAAAATTACTAATTTACGCAAGAATTAATGCCAAAGAACAGTTTGAAATTTCTATTGAGTCCAAAAAAAAATTTAAAATATTTACTCAACGAATTTAGGTTCAGAATATTTAACCACTTAAAAAAAATTCTTAAGTAAAATGACTTTTGAAAGAGTTTTCTTTAATAGCCGTATCTTTGAAGATATTTGAGTAATAAGCACCCAAAAGAAACTAAGTATTCTTTCTCAGAAAATATTTTAAGAAATTCTCCGTACTTGAGAAATATTATTAACTTTTTGATAAGTATAAGTATTTCTGAGAAATATTATTACCTTTTTGAAAAATATAAGTACTTTTATGAAATATTATGCATTTTTGAAGGATATTTGAAATCATAATATTTTACTTGGCATGGTTTCCTTTCCAGTCTGACACAATCCTAGGAAACCTTGTTAACTACAAGGACATTTCCCTATGTGTCCAGGAAATTCTTCAATCTCAAGTGAATATCATTTTCAACAGTGATTTAAAATATAGTGCATGTAAATAGATTATTAAATGATTCTTTTAATTTGACCTCCACCTAAACTTGACCCAGTCCTAGAAAGTTTGTTGACTACAAGTACTCTTCCTCTAAGTCTTAAGGTTTGATTCAAATTATAAGAACTATCTAATAATTTAACAAAAACTATTTGTTCGAAATAACTTCTTTTTGGTTTAGACTCCCCCTAGATTTGACACGTCCTAGGAGTCCTTGTGGATCATGAAGTACGCCTCCTCTGAGTCTTTAGGGTTTATCAAAAAGAACAATTTTAAATGACCCTTTGAGTATGATAATTTTCAAGGAGATAATTTTCGAAAACATAATTTGGAATGATAATACAGTTTTCGAAAAATATTTTGAAATGATGTTAAATGATGATAATTTTTAAAGATATAGTGATATAACAAGGTTTTTGAATCAATTTTTGAAAACCTTATTTTGAGATGATAATAAGTATTAGACCATAAGGTTTTTGAAAAATCTGAATTTTTCGAAAAAGAAGGGAAAAAACCTACATCCGACACCGTCTGATTCTATCTAAGTGTCTTAAGAGACTTCAATATTGACCAGGTTTGACTGTGTTGACTAGGTTTGACTAATCAATAATTGACCCAATCAAGTCCTAGATCATAGTATAATTCAATCAATACTTGATGAGTTAATTTTGAAAACAAATGAAATTTAGTTTTTGAAAAAAAAAATGTTGAGTGGAAAACATGTAGAGCTAATTTAGAGTTAATTTTGAAGAAAAATTGAGTTATTTTTGAGTTGATTTTGAAAAATTATTGAACAATATTATTAGGTCCTAGACATCTCACTGAGTTCTGCATGACAAAACAGTTTACCTTATCTGTTTTGTGAGATGTTTTAACAAAAATGAAAATTTTAAGTTTGAAAAACATGGTTAATTTTAAAAGGTTAAATTAATTTTGAAAATGTTTATTAAGTTTAAATCTATTTTGCAAAATTGTGTTGAATCTAAGGTTAGTTGAAATTTGTGTTAGATTCAAATCTGACACTAGTAAAGTGAATTTGATCTTCTATAATTGGCTTCCAGGTCTTGGCGAGGCACTAGACCTTCTCTGGCTGTAGCCTTATTGGATCATTGATAAGCACCATTTTATTGATTATTTTAATTGCTAAAATCCATGTTTGACCCATGTTTTTATTGTTTAATTGTGATTTTACCCTAGGTTTTAGAATTTCCTCTTATTTTGGACTTAATTGCAAAATTACACATTTTTTGGATTATTTGGCCACTAATTTTCTGATATATTTTTGTAGGCATGAAAGGATCCTGGACCTAGGGCATACTGGGTCAAACCTGAGTCGGATGTGAACCGGATCGAATTATCAAGCCTACAATTAATCCGGGCCGTCCGATTCAAGAGCGGCTAGATCTGAGCCATCCGGGATGATCTGAAGCAATCCGAGCTAGGGTTAGGGTTGATCAAGCTCTATGATCAAGATCTGAAGGTTTCATCCCAATCAGAGCTAAATCAACCGTTGGATCAAGCAAGGAGGGCTCTAGAGCGTCCAATCACAGATAGAGTTGATCTGGACCATCCGTTGCATATCTGGAGGATCCGAGCTACCACAAGGCAGATCCTAACCCCAGATCATCATCATAAAAGTTTGGCTCAATTCAGACCAAGATCTGCCATTGGATCTCCGCCGATCAATCTGAGCCGTCCATGGGTTATTACTTAAGGAAAAATCCCAGCCTTCTTCTCCTTGTCGCGTCTCCGCCGCAGTCCTTCCTCTTTCAGCTGTTCTTCAAATTTAGCTAGTTTTCTTCATCAAAGGAGGCGCGTCCACTCGATTTCTCCTTTAGATCATGTGCTAGGTCAGTGGGAAAGCTTCTCGGTGAAATTCCAGCCTCAATTTGCCCAAGAAACAGGGATGTTGAGAGGTTTCCGCAACTCTGCCATTTGATGCCTTTGGATCGGTTGTGCTCTATTACCTTCCACCTGAGCTATCCAGAGGGGTTCCCTGAGTAGCTTTGATCATCATCCATTCACCAATTCACGCAGACGCAGCTGCAATGAAGATTTCGAATGGAAAATTTCAGATTTGAGCAATTTGAGCTGGTTTTGAATCGCAGGGGTTGTTACCATCGACTTGCTGAGCTTGCGGGTTCGAGGCTCACTCTTGCTTGACGACCAAGAAGCACTTGAGCTTATGAAGGGATTGAGTTTAGATTTCCTTGGTTAATTTCGTTTGTTTAGCTTTAAATTTCCATTTCGGCTGTTCTGTTCTGTTTCTGTATTGGTTTCAGATTGGTAACTTGGTTTAATGCAATTGTTTTGCTTAAATTAGGATTGGTTTCTAATGGTTTAATAGCTAAGGAATGTATTTAGTGGATAGTTGTTTTTAATTCTAGTTTAATTCATGCTTAAATGTAACGTATCAGTTTTTCTCCCTGTTTCTGCAATTGCGTATCAGCAGTTTCTAGCGTATCAGTAGCCTTGTAGTTAATTCATTATGATTATCATTCTTAAAGTTAAACGAAGACTTTAGTGTGCTATTGTATTTTAGTTCAGCTTGTGTTTAGTTTAGTTTATTCAGAATTTCAATTTCATCTCTTCATTTGCAGTTTTCAGCTCTGCGTAACCTTATTTCTGAACTTCATATTTGATTTCTGCTTATCCAGCCATCAATTCCTTTCTTTGTATCAAATAAGAATTCAACTTGGAGTTGTACCAAGTTAAACTCAACTCTTAGTGAACTTTCACACTTGATGTCAGCCCCATTTATGTTCAGTTTATCCCTGCAAAAGTCAGTTAATTTCTGCATGCCATGCCATTTCTGCGTGCCAAGTTCATTTCTGAACTCTCGCATTTGCTTCTGCCTTTTAAATTGTTGTTTCCGCATGTTAGGTTTCAGCACATCAAAAGATCCTGTTTGGTGAATTATTACCTCAGTTTTCCTCAGGATTGAATGAAGTTTGCATTTGCTTTGTGCTGAATTTTTGCATTTGGATCAATTTCTGCATAACTGTATTTCTGCATCATCCACTTTATTTGCTGCATCATACAATTTTATTCCTTCATTTTTGAGTGCAACACATCAAGAGGTTCTGGTCTGGTGAATCCTTGCATCAGATTGCAAGTTGATCAAAGAGTTTCCGCAACCGTTCTGTTGCTGGAATGCTGCAATTGAATCTGAACTTACCAGTCCATACATTCGATAGCTTCAATTTGTTGTGCAGAGTTTTAGTTCATCATTGCTGAAGTTGTGGTAATGGAATTTAGCTCTGCCGAATCTTATCTGAACTCAAATTGAACTTGCTTCATGTTTGCATTCCATTTCTGATTTCTGAATGTTCCAGTGAGCAGTTTTGTTTCTGCAATCCTGCAGATTTGTTGAGCTGAGTTGTTGGAATTCTGAATGCTATGTCTAGTTCGTATATTCTTGAGCTCTAAATCAGTATCTTTTGTAGTTATATCATTTCTGAATGGTAAACCTACTTTTCAGCAGTGTTAAGCTTGCATCTTAGCTCTTGGTATCAAGTTTTCCCTTTGCGGCACTTTTGTATCAAGTAGAGGCTTGGCATTAAGTTTGTAGCTGTTTGGTTATAAAATGATTTGCATTTGATTTGTTTAGATGTGTAATTCCTGAAGACGTTCATTGCATTGGTGCTAGTCGAAATCAGATTTGATTAGATAACATCTTTGACTTCCAAATTTAACAAGGTTGAATTCATTAGATAAATTGTCCATTGATTGAGTCATTGATTGCTATCACTTGTTTAGCTTATTAGCTAAGTTCCTGTATTTTAATTGCGATTTCATTGTCATTTGCAATCCAAAACCCAATCACCTTCGAAACCCAAAAACAATCACGACACCTAAACACAAGCGCAAATCAAACACGACAACTAGCTCCGAGAAAAATACGACCTGTGGCCCCTATATTACATTTTCATACTTTTGATTGTAAAAGGGTTTCCAGTTATTCATTTATAAATTTAAATTTGAGGCCCACATTCGTGACACATAGTTTGGGCCTGTCAATCATCAACCCTTTCCTTGACAAAGTCTTTTATAAAAAATTCATCTTCAAGTTACTTCTTGAAAGATTTTGGTCTAACTAGCTTGGGTCTTGGATCGGTAGCTTCGGCTAGTTCCACCGGACTAAACAGACCAAGTAGGGTATACTTGACCTTATTAGAAAGGTTTCCCTAACGTACTATCATCTCACCTCCACCCAATACTATGATGTTCAAATTTCAACTAAATCACTTTGTCCTTATTCTAACCAATCCTAATTCTAAGCATAATAAAAAAAAATAAGATAAAAAGCAACACACAATTAAAGCAAACAATTATCAAAGTAAGGTCACAATTGGAGTAATACTCCGGATTTTCAAAATCAGCAAGATTATGAATTAAATTTTCTAACATATTGACCTTATGTTTCAGGGTTTCATTTTCTTTTTTCAATTTTCTAAAATTTGCGTTAACTAATTTATATGAATCAATCACATTATTCAAGGTAAATATTGGATTTTCAAATATTAAAAATTTACCTTTCTTGATTGTTTGTCTAGTACTCTTGTAATGATCACGAGCCAATCGAACCAGTTTGGGTTGATCTCTTTTACTGTCTTCTTATTCTGAGTCTGAGTCGGACTCGGGTACAGGATGAAGCTTCTTCTTTGGAGTTTTCCCTGCACTTGAAATTAGAACATTACAGTATCAGTCTGATTATTTAATTGTAATTCTGGAAACTGGTTACCAATTCTGGAAACAGTTTCCCTGCACTTGAAACTGGTTACCATTTTTGTCTCAGTCAATTCGTCTTTTGACTCTAGCTCGAATTCACAGTCTGGTACGGATTCTGCTTCATCTTCTGATCCGGAGTCAATTATGAAGTCGGGTGCCAACTCTATTTCGGCTATTTGAGCTTGAGACGAGTATGCAAAATAACTTATCTGATCTTCTTCTTCATCTGAGATCTCTTGATGAAGGTTAATCTACTTTTCCCAAATTTCTCTAGCACATCTGAATGGACCTACTAGTTCGAGTTGCTCCTTGGTTAGGCCACATTGTAGGATTGCAGTTGCCCTTGCATCAGTCTCGATTTGGTTGAGGGTTTGTTTATTCAGTTTGTCCCACTCGATTGATAACTCATCTTCTACGGGAAAAGAGAATCCCGTTTGGATGATCAGCCATAAGTCCATGTGGGCTTTCAGAAGGGACTCTATTTGACTTCTCCAAAAATTGAAGTTCTCACCGGAGAATAGCAGTGGGCAAGCACTGTTCCACTCTTGGGTGGTCATTTAGTTTAAACCTCGTACACAAAAGAAACACCAAAAATGTACCAAGACTTCATCTTGGATTAGTAGTGCGGGAGAGAGAAAAAAACTAACTGAATAGGTGATGCACGAATTTTGAGGTAAAATAATAATAAAATAATAAAATATTTATGATAAATTTTTTAAAATGTTGGCTTTATCAGTCCTGATTAATGAAAAAAAATCAATGTTGAGAAAAAAATTTGCTCGAATTAAGGTAGCACGAATTTCGAGAATAATATTAAAATAATAAAAAAAATTTAAGATAAATTTTCAAAAATTGATCGTTTTATCAATTTTGACTTATGGTGAAAAAATAAGAATTCAAAATTGAACAAATATTATTTATTTGAAATAAAAAGCGACAAAGATCGAGTGGTGTTGCACCAACCTCGTTTAACAAGAAAGAAAAGAAATAAAATTAAAAATTTCGTAAATCCAAAAAACACTCTCAAATTGTTGGTTGCAATTCTACTCCAAGGCCCACGGTCCTTGACCATTTACTTTGGGCAATTCTAAATTCGAAAAGATTTTTACAGAATGATCGTACAGATATAGAATTTGAGAAACTAAATCACAACACTTTCGTAAACTGAAACGTTACCGACGCCCGTGATGGATCGAATTTCGTAGCAGAGGGTCATCGTCGACGCTGAAATCTCAAAATGGAACTTTGCCGGAGCACAGTGCGTGAGTGAAAGTGTTTGGAGCTTTGGAAAGAATAGATATCGAAGCCTTGGGGGTCAACCCCCTTTTATAGCACCCATGGGGGTGCCTGACACGTGCCTCATCCTGCGAGAATCTTCATTTACGGGCTCGGTCAGCGCTTATCTCCTTCTACTCGGCACCTGGGCTGATTGGGGCGCCTGGGTCCTCTTGGGCACCTAGGTTGACCTGGTCCATTGGCTTCGTGGAAGATTTGCTTCGATGGCTACTTTAGCTTTGACCTTGGGTGCCCGAGACCTCCCGGGCGCCTAGCCCAATGTGGTTCGAAGTAGTCTTGCTTCCTTGATGTTTTGGCCCTTTACCTTGGGCGCCAGGGTCCTCTCGGGCGCCTTGCCCAGTGACCTGCCCCATTCCTTTGGGGCGTTCTGAGCTGCAGAACACAATCCTTCGGTCCCTGCAACCAAGGTTAGTTCCAAAACAAACTAAGCAAGATTGTTAGTCATTATTTACAGCCTTAGCTGTCTTGGTTCTAACTTCGGGTCTCCCAAATGGAACCCTAGGTCAAACCGACGCCTACTGTTCCCTCGACGGGGAACGCGTCCTCACCTACTCCTCTCAGGAGAGTTTACCTTTTGCCAATCGGCTCCTCCGGTTGGACTTTTGCCCAATCCACCTGACCAGGTCTTCGTGCCTAACTTCCGGTCAGGTCTTTGGTGCCCAGCCCTTTGCCAGGACTTCTTGCCTAGATTAACTAGGACTTTCCTGCACACTTGAGTAACTTTATTAGATCACAAATAGTACTTAACTTTGAATCCTTTGCTAATATCAAAATAAGGTTCGATATGGTGCTTCCGGCACCAACATCCTCCCCCTCAGTCCTTGAGTTGGAGACCTCTTCTTCCCCCTTTGATGAAGTGGATGATTCTTCACTTTCATGTGTTACTTCACTTGAGGAGATGGATGAATCTTTTTCCTCTTTCTCCTCCTCTTTGGATGTTGATCTTCTTTCTTCATCCGATTGGTCTTTCTCCTCTTCTTGGACCATTGAGCTCATTTCCTTGGGCTCTTCCACTACTTGAGCTTGTGTAGGATTTTCATGAAGCGCTAGCATCTTGCTCCATAATTCGTGTGCATTTTTATATTCACCTACACCACTAATTATATCATTAGGCAAAATATTAAGTAATAATGAAATTACCTTTTCGTTTGCCTTTGATTGCATTTGTTGCTCCTTCGTCCAATATCTTGGTCAGAGCTTTTTCCCGTGTTTATCTCTTGGAACTTCAAATGGCTCTTATAGAGTGATCATTAAATTCCAATCCATGTCGAACCATGTCTTTGTCCGCATCTATACTCGAAACTCTCGCGGTCGTAGGGAGGTGGAACATTGATATCGTCCCCTAATCTTTCTTCAATCGCCATTTCCTCTAGCCTTTTGCTCTCTCGGCGGTTAGTCCGTAGACGAGCGAACCTCGCTCTGATACCACTTGTTGGGACCTTATCGTTTAGCTAGAGGGGGAGTGAATAGCTACTTTTTGATTTTCTTCCTACACGTGTTAGCAAGCGCAAGCAAAAAACTAAAACTATAAACTAAAAAAATGCTAACACCAAACCTTCACATGGTTCGGAGATGAAACTCCTACTCCACGACTGTCCATAAGGTGGACGATCCCGATCCATCGGTGGATGACTCTCCGGAAGACCTCCGGCTAGCTCTTGTCGCTCCTTGTTGGTGGAGAAACCTCGCCACAATCCCTTGACAACCTCTGAGCACATTTAGGCTACTAAGAGACATTACCCAAGCTTGTTTCGCCAAGAAGAAACAGCCAAAAGCGAGCCCTCTTAAATAGTGCTCGATACTATTTTGACCGTTACCAGTCGACTGGTGCTAATACCAGTCAACTGGTCCTCGCGAATTTGAAAGTCACAGCCCGACGATTCAAATTATGGTCGACACCAGTTGACTGATCTTTCTGTGCTCTACATCAGTCGACTGATCCAAGCATCAGTCGACTGCCACCTAAGGTTTCCTTTCTCGAGTACAATTCTCTCAACACTGGAACACTAGGATTTTCCTTCCCGAGTACACTTCTCTCAGCACTCGAATCCTCACGACTTAGCTGACTCTTCATCCAGCAGCCTCGACCTGTTGCCTCAAGCCTTCTTCGACTTTGGCTCTCATCCCTCGGATGCATGCAAGCCCACGGCTCGTCACCCCATGCCATCTTTTCGTATGCCTCGAAGTGCGCTTCCCTCGGCTTATTGTTCCTACTCCTGTAGCCTCGACCTATTGCTTTCAAGCCTTCTTCGACTTTGGCTCTCATCCCTCGGATGCATGCAAGCCCACGGCTCGTCTTCCCATGCCATCCTTCGTGTATGCCTCGAAGTTCGCTTACCTCGACTCATCATCCCTGCTTTGTCCACGGTCCCTCGGATGCATACATGCCCATGGCTTGTCTCCTCACACCATCCTTCACCGGACCCAAAGATGTCCAACTATGTCCATGTGTATCCTACAAACCTGCACACTCACATATACATATTAGATCAACATGAAACCCTAACTTAATCATATTGACACACACATCAAAACTCATGATCTACCCGATCAAACTTGGGTTGATTGCTCCAATAAAAATTAATAACACATCTTCAAAATTCTAATAAGAGAAAAGAACCTTCGAAAATGAACCAAACATATTTTGGCATCTAAGACTAGGGCATATTAACTTGAGTAGAATTCAAAGGTTGATAGCCGATGGGCCTTTGGGTTCATTGGTGGTGGAAGATTTCCCAACCTGCGAATCTTTCTTGCAAGGTAAAATGACCAAAAATCCTTTCAAGGCCAAGGCGTATAGAGCCAAAGAAGTGTTGGAGTTGGTTCATTCTGATTTGGGTGGTCCTATGTCTATCCAAGCTAGATGTGGCTTTGAATATTTTGTCTCATTTATAGACGAATATTCAAGGTATGGATATATTTACTTGATGCGCCGTAATTCTGAATGCTTTGACAGGTTCAAAGAATTCAAGCCTGATATGGCAAAACGTTAAGGTAAAAGTATCAATACACTACGGTCTGATCGTGGTGGTGAGTATCACTTGGGAGTTACTTATCAGAGGCTGGGATTCAATCCCAATTGTCCCCACCTGGTACACCCTAACAGAACGGTGAGGTGGAATGAAGGAATAGGACTCTTATAGAAATGGTTAGATCGATGATGAGTTTATTGGAGTTACCAAATTTGTTCTGGGGATATGCTCTGGAAACATCAATGTACATTCTGAACTTGGTACCTTCTCAATCAGTACCTTCTACTCCCACAGAATTGTGGACTGGGCATAAGCCTAGTCTGAGACATATTCAAATTTGGGGTAGTCCAGCACATGTGCTGAAGGGAGATGCTGATAAGTTGGAATCATGTACGGAAGTACGCTTGTTCGTAGGCTATCCTAAAGGAATGAAAGGTGGATTGTTCTATAGTCCTAAAGATCATAAGATCATCGTTAGCACAAATGCCCGATATTTAGAGGAGGACTATGTAATGAACCATAAGCTCATGAGTAAGATTGTTCTAGAGGAAGTGAAAGGGGAAGTTCCTACTTCAGTACCAACGGTACAGGTGGACATACCACTAGTGACTGCACCGCATGTCACAGATGATACACAGGTAGTACCTCGTCGTAGAGGGAGGGTTGTTAGGCAACCCGATAGATTCATGTTTTTGGGAGAGTCTTCGGACTTGGTCCCTAGTGAACATGAACCTAATCCTTGGACCTATGACGAGGCACTCCAAGATAAAGATGTGGTATCTTGGCAAAAGGCGATGAAATCTGAGATAGAATCTATGGATTCTAATCAAGTCTGGGAGCTTGTAGAACCACCTGAAGGTGTAAAAGTCATTGGATGTAAGTGAGTCTACAAAAGAAAGAGAGGATCAGATGGGATGGTGGAAACCTTTAAAGCAAGGTTTGTTGCGAAGGGGTATACTCAAAAAGAGGGCATCGATTATGAGGAAACCTTTTTGCCGGTAGCCATGCTTAAGTCTATCCGGATTCTCTTGTCTATTGTCGCTCATATGGATTATGAGATTTGGCAAATGGATGTCAAGACAACTTTCCATATCGGAAGTCTTGAGGAAAACATCTATATGAAGCAACCAGAGAGATTCATTACAAAGGGCAAAGAGCATCTTATGTGTAAGATTAATCGGTCCATTTATGGATTAAAGCAAGCTTCAAGATCTTGGAACATCTAGTTTGATGAGGTAATCCAGTCTTATAGATTTATTCAATGTCCGGATGAGTCTTGTGTATACAAGAGATGTGACGGAAACATAGTGGTATTTCTTGTACTATACGTAGATGACATTTTACTCATTGGCAACAATGTCAAAGTGTTGTCAGACGTAAGGGTATGGTTGTCCAAACAGTTTGATATGAAACACTTGGGAGAAGCTAGACATATTCTTAGGATCAAAGTTATAAGGGATAGCAAGAAAAGGTTGTTGTGCTTATATCAAGCTTCATGCATTGACACTATCCTAGCTCGTTTTAGCATGCAAAACCCCAAGAAAGGTTTTCTACCTTTTAGGCATGGAATACCTCTATCTAAGGAGGTGTCCTAAAACATCAAAGGTGATAGAGGAGATGAAGGTGGTTCCTTATGCTTCGGCTGTAGGAAGCCTAATGTATGCTATGTTATGTACAAGACCATATATCTGCTTTGTCGTGGGAATGGTTAGAAGATATCAGAGTAATCCAAGACAAGGACATTAAACTGCGGTAAAGCATATATTAAAGTACCTGAAAAGTACTAGCAATTATATGCTAGTTTACCAGGCAGATCAATTGCTCCCTGTGGGTTACACGGATTCTGATTTCCAATCAGATAGGGATAACAGTAAGTCTACCTCAGGGTATGTGTTTACTATGGGAGGTGAAGCCATAGTATGGAGGAGTATCAAGCAAAAATGCGTTGTGGACTCCACTATGGAAGCTAAGTATGTGGTGACCTCTGAGGCAGCCAAGGAAGTTGTATGACTCAGGAACTTCTTAATGGACTTAGATGTGATTCCTGGTTTGCCCAAAGCTATCACAATTTATTATGATAAGGAACCACGAGTCCATAAGGCAAGTAAACATATAGAGCGCAAGTACCACCTGATACAAGACATCGTAAAACGAGGAGAAGTTGTTGTCACCAAGATTGCATCAAAGAATAAACTGGTAGATTCTTTCACTAAGGCCCTTCCAGCAAGAGCTTATGATAGGCATGTGGAAGGGATGGGAATCAGATGTATGGCAGTTTTATGGCAGCATAGTCTTTTAGTATAAGTGGGAGATTGTTAGGATGTATACTAAAAGCTTAGCTTTTATATGAACATCAAATTTTGAAATAAGAATCACATGGTCATTGTTTGCATTTTATATTTGATATATATGCTATCGTTGTTTACTTTATATTATAGATAACATGGTGTGTGGTGTCACACAGAAGATCATGTTATCAGTTCTTTACAAAGTATAAGTAGTGGCTCACAACCAAGATGGATTTGGACAAACTATTGGAATGGTTATAGCGTAATTTGGTATTAGTCTATCTTGACTATAGAATTACACTAATACATTTTGTGTGTATTGAGCAGGACTGATTAGAGGTGATTCGATTTATACTGACTATATAATCGAATCAGACCTCAGGTTATTATGATGTACATGCTCTTAATCTCGATATAATAACGGACACATATACTTAATATTTATTTCTTTAATTAACCAATAGGAGAGATTTATTTGTTAAATCAATAGTCTCGGTAAATTGGGAAATAATATTATTTATATGGTGTGTCGTTGATTATAGAAGGAAACTATGTCCTAATTATTTAGGATGATGTTGTTCCCTTGAGGAGCTCATAAAGTTCATCATGTAAATCTTGTAGGTGGACTTGGTCCAACATGATGATAAGGTTGAGTGGTACTACTCATGGAGTTAGATATTAATTAATTAAATTGTTAGTAATTTAATTAATTAATGGATATGCAAGATCATAAACACGGGGAGATTATGTATACATAATATGGTTGAGCCCATATTTAATTATGGGGTTGATGCGCTAATTCAATGATAACCCATTAGTGGAGTGGGTTATCATTAAAAGGTCGGGTTTAGGATCCGTTAGGAGACCAAAACCAACTCTTCCTCATAGTCCCTATTGTAGCCTATATATACCTCATAAAGTCATCATGAACCATAACCTAAGCTTTGGGTTTTCTCTCCTCTCTCTCCCTCTCTCTTCCTTGTGGTGTGCGGCGCCGGCAAGGACCCTATAGGGGCAGCTAGGGTTGAAGCAAGAAAAGCTTTTTCTTCCTCTTCTTCACCTCTCTTCTCCACTTCTCCTTTGGGGCACCGGTGGCATCAAGAAAAGGAGGAGCTCTCTTTCCCTTTTGTATCTTGCGGCATCAACAAGAAAGGAGGAGAACTCCTCCTCCTTTGGCGTCCGACAACAAGATAAGGGGAAAGGGGTTGGCGCAAGAAGAGGGAAGCAAGAGGAAGGTGGTGTTTGGATCATCTCTTTTCCTTTGGGTCAGCGGCAACAAGAAGGAAGGGTTCCTTCTTTTGGTCGGTACAAGCAAGAAGAGGAGGAAGGATCTTTGGTGGCTTCGTTTCTTGGAAGGTCGTCGCCCACACGATGTCCAAGAAGGGGATAGGAATATAATAGAAGATCAAGAGGTAAACAAGAGGTATAAATCTTGTTTTCTTGTTCTAGTTTAATTGTTTTCTTATTTGTATCATGGACCTCGAAGATAAACAAAATAACCGGCGATCCAATCATCATCTATTCTGTGGCTATTCGATATAAGGAGTTAGATTGCTTGAACAACAAGTTTATTCAAGCGATCACTCAATCGAATAGCAAGATGATGAAAAAGGTTGTTCGGTAAGTTTCTTTCCATCCGGATTATTTCTAATCAATAGAAAATTTTAATCCGGGAACATGGAGAGCATTCTTGATCCACAACGGGAAACCAACATCCTTAACATATTCCTCAAACTCTTCCCCTTTAATCACATCAAAAAAGACGGGGTTAATGTTACGATATTGTAAGATTTAGAGCAACATATCTGAAAAAAATATTTTAAGGAGTAAACAAATGAATAAGATCTATTTTTTTAAAAAATAAATATAGTTTTTTTAGGGAAAAAAACTTTGCTTAGAAAAACGGTTATTTTTGAAATCAAATTCTCAAAAATAGTTATCTTCATAAAAAAATAATTCCTGATTTTTTAAGTATGTGTAATCCAATGAACATTCATTGAAAATTTAAGTTATAAAAATCTATCTCCGACAAATTTTAAATATTTAAAATATATTTTTGAAGAAAAATACATAGAAAATTAAGTTTTAGTCAAAAAAATTTGGGAAATTTTTATCCATATCTCAAAATAATTAATCTGATTATGAGAAATATTTCATTATAAAATAAATTGTCTAAGTTTAAAAAATAATTTATTTTAATCATAAAATTGAGAATTTTTGAAAAATAATTTTTCAAATAAGATTTCAGCTTTGAAAAATCTTGATTATTTTTATTAATGGTTAGAATATTTGTCCCATTCTCAAATAAATCAAATTATTCTATAATAATTTTATAACTATTTATAAAATTTAATAGTCAATTTTTAATGAAAAATTAGTAAAAATTTATCTAACAGTCAAATGCATCTCAAAAATTTTCTATGAATAGATATGATCTGAATCTATCATAGAAAAATTTACAAATACATTAACACATAAAAGAAAACTTTTGAAAAAATTCTTCTCAAGATGGCAGCATATTTTTGGAAATATTTATTTCTAGTTTGCATAAGAAAATAAAAAATTCCATGAGTAGATAAATTTATTATAATAACAATTTCAAGCATGTTAAAACTAATCAAACATGCTTTAAAAAAAATTTCAAGTAACTTTTAAATTCTGAAAGCAATGAATTTTAGCAGTAATTAAATGCAAATAAATTTAATTGGATAAGAAATATTTTGGAACTCATTATAAATGTTTACCTACGGGATTTATAAAAAATTTAGGTAAAATATAATTTTTGGGCACTTCAATAATTTGGCCCCTATGATTTTTTAAATACCAATTAAGACCTCCATTATATTTAAGATTTTTTATTGTAGCATGAAAAACTCTTTTTCAAAACTTCTATTTGTTCTTTCAGGCTATCATTTTCTCTTTTTTTTTTAATTTTGTCAAAATATTCTAGTGGACATGCTATAGACAACTTAACCTTAAGATTGATATTTCCCTTTCTTTTTACATATTTTGATCTTAACTTGTAAAAATAATTTATTATTAATTTAATACCCAAATATAGTTGGTTTGGAGGAAGTTTACATACATCACTGCCCTTTTCATCGGTAAACACTCTCCCTTCATCGTTGTCATCTTCTGATGTATCTCCTCCTTTATTGATCCTCATCTCGGATGAGCTTTCATTATCTTCCGGTACGTATTCGGCTATTAATGCTACTAGTCTGGTAGTCTCTTTGGTCTCGGACTCGTTTAAAGATGTGTTAATATCTATTAAGGAGTCAGATTCTGCTTCTTTTGGTTCTTCGTAGAGTTCCAACAACTTATACCCAGAGGTCTTTAGTAAATATGTAAGATCCGATACTTTCGAGTTCTTCCATTGGTAATACCTTTAAATGTTGGAACTCAGCCTTCCCATTTGCTATAAACTCCTTGTGCTATTTTTTAGTCTAGCAGTGTTCTTTGAGTTCTTTTCTATTCTTGTCCTTGGGTGCTTCAAAACCATATTTTATTGTTAGCAAAATATTAAAATTTATTTTGAAGAATATCTTCATTCGGCATTTTCAAAACATGAATTCTTCCTCAAACTTCGGTGGGTAGATGCTAGACCCATCCATCTTGTTGCTTTATTTAACAATTAGTCATTCAAAAGTAAACCTCACTGTGATACCATTTTTAGGTCTCGTGCAACTTGACTAGAGGGGAAAAACCCCTGTAAATTAGTTATAAAAGATATCTCTTACTTTTGCTTAGTAAGGATGCAAGTTAATTAATTACATAAAATAATGACAACATAAATAGGAAAGAGGCTTGCAGAGTTACTTTGTTGCAACCAGGAAGGTTACTAATCTAAGGCGTTGGAAAGGTACACTAAAAATATCTCTTTCAGTGTAGGTGGAGAAGCCTCTTACAATCTTTGAAAAGCTCATAGAAAGACTAGGAAATTATATTATAGTCCTTGTCTCATAATCTTAACTTTAGGGAGCTATTTATAGCCTGAAAAGTGAAGTTGTCGTTGTGCCAACGTGGCTTGAAGGCACCTTAGTTGGATACAACATTATCCCCACAAGCAATGTTCACTAATGATAATTTCACATCTGAGGCACCTCAATTCTAACCTGAAGCGTCTTAGTTCCGAATTGAGGCGTCTTAGTTCCGAACTGAGGCATCTCAATTCACTTTTTCTGCACAAGTGATTCTAGACATCCGAGGTGCCCTCAAAGACATCTGAGGCACCTCGGACCTTGAAATCTCAAGTTTAACTCTGGAGTTGACCTTCTTCAATCTCCGATCACTTAGGTGATTTTTGGCTATCTAGAGTTGAGCTCACCCGAACCCAACTTTGGCCTTCTCCTCGAACGGGCTTCCTCCTAGGCTTCTCATCCCTCAGACACCACGCAAGCTCTTCTCATCCACCGGTGTACTCTTCTGTAGCTTCTTGTCCCTTAGAAGCATGTTTCATCCTTCTCGCTCGCTATGTCATTCATTTGACCTTCTCCTCAAGCAGACATCCTCCCTGGCTTCTTATCCCTAGAATGTCGCGCACACCCTTCTCATCCACCAATGTACTCTTCTGTAACTTCTCTTCCCTCATATGCAGGCTCCTTCCCGTTCCATCCTTCTCGCTTGTTGCATCTTCCACTTGACTTCTTTTTCTCCTAAACTCCTACACACTTAGTCACAAGAATCAAACCAACCAGGACCTAACTTAACTTGGTTGATCACATCAAAACCAACCCGGGATACTTACAAAGACATGGCTGATCAAGGACAATGGACAAGAGTTGAGATGGGTCGAGGATTGGACATCACTGTTGGGGCAATCGACCCAAGTATGATTAGGAGGATCATGATTTTGATGTGTGTGTGCCAATATGGTTAAGTTAGGGTGTTATGT
Source organism: Boesenbergia rotunda (assembly GCA_024364735.1). Lineage (NCBI taxonomy): Eukaryota > Viridiplantae > Streptophyta > Magnoliopsida > Zingiberales > Zingiberaceae > Boesenbergia > Boesenbergia rotunda. The sequence continues at coordinate 31,939 of JAGFNQ010005178.1, read as the reverse complement.
TATTTTGATATGTGTGATTGAGTCTTCCAGGACTTGGTGAGTCACACATGGAGTACACATCCAAGGGACGAGAGCCGAGGAAAGAGGACTCCAAGGGCTAGCCAAGTGAAGTAGACTTCAAAGGGCATACGTGAAGGATGGCATGGAGGCAAGCCGAGGGCTTGTGTGCGCATCTGAGGGATGACAGCCGGTGGAAGCGGACTTTAATGTTGGGGTTGCAAGGTTGCAAACATAGTCCCACATCGAAAACACATGAGAAAGATCATAGGCTTATAAGGAAAAAAGATATCTCCATTGGCATGAGGCCTTTTGGGAGAGCCCAAGAGCAAAACCATGAGGGCTTAGGCCCAAAGTGGACAATATCATACCATTGTGGAGATATCTAAATTACTTTTGGGCCTAACAATTGGTATTAAAGCTAGGTCACTCTTCACCGGACTAATCGTTGGAAGAAGCACGAGTTAGAGCCATGATCCAGATCTAACCATGTGGGTTAAGCCTTGAATAAAAGATGTGTGAGCTCCCGTGTCTTGATCAAGAGGACCATGTTAGTATTATGAGAGAAGTGTCCTAAGACAATCGCCTTATGATTGTAATCATTTACTTTAAATAAATGAATATTCACTATTTAAGTATACATGTTCATGTATTTGATTGAGATCTTAAACTCATTTACTGAATGTCCGCAATACAATTCACAGCATGAGAGAATTTGTGATGAACTCACAACTAGTGATTATCTCTACATGTGCAATTGTGAAATATTGAAATTGTCCCTAGTCGATGAATTGATAAAAACGGACACTATCAATTCTGTTGAGACTAGCATGGGTTATTCTCTAATCAGCTGATTCTCACTGGCTGGTGACATTGGGATGTCCGGAGATAAACATGAATGCTAGTTAAGGGAACTAGTTCATTGGAGTGACTGGCTGTAAAACTTCATGTGCTAATCTACATATAGATATGTCAATGAAGTTCTTACTGCAGCTTAAGTGCGATGTTCCTTTGACTTGCGGTGTTCAAGTCATCTTGGTCATAAAGACTTATACTTTGACATCTTAAGCAAGCATCTCCAAGGAGGTGTGGACCCAGGATGGTTGGGTATAAGTCGAAGTGCCCGAAGATGTTTGAACAGCCTACAAAGGATTCACCACTCCTTGTGAGGAGATGTATACCCAAGGCCTATCGTCGGATTGTTACTCAAAGCCTCTGGCCAGAGCATAACATGTTCCGAGTATGAATCTCGAGGAAACATGAGAGTAATTAGAATCCGTTGGACGAGAAAGACATTACTTGGGCTAGGTGTGACGTAGTCAGCCTAGTGGGGACTGACACAGATAGACCGTGTCCTGAACCAAGTGGGTATAAGATGGTGAATGGAATGGGGCACAACTCATTATAGCTGCTGAAGGGTTTCAGAATTATTTCTGAGGTCAACCGTTGATCTTTCGATTAATTGGGGATCATGATGTACTACTAGGTGCCACTCATGATCGTTCTATAATTGGTTAATTATAGACGGCCAACATAAATCGAAAGCCTATTTAGTCACACGCACTACGAGTAATCCGAGGGATTTAAAACGAGTTGAAAATTGGATTTTCCGATCAAGAGAAATAAGTCGAATCTGAATTTATCAGAGGTGCACCGGAAGCTTAAAATGACTAAGTCTTTTGAAGGCTTATTGGACGAATTAAATGAGTTTAATTCGCAAGGAGACGGCTTGGTTTGGCCGGCCAAAGAGGGTCCCCACCCTTTTTGGTTTGGTCGGCCACAATGAGGAGGGAAACCAAATTATTTGGTTTAAATTATAAAATAAATCAAACGCAATTTGTTTTATAAAATTATGGATAAAGAAATTTATATAATGAAATTTATATAAAGAGATTTATTTTCATGGAAAATAAAATAAACCTTGGATTGATTTATTTTATCTTATAAAATCAATTATGAATTGATTTTTCCATGATAAGAAAAATTTATATAATAAATTTCTTGTGAAAATTTATTCCATAATAAAAGGGGAGATGTGTTTGTTTTATTATAAATTTAGTTATAATAAAACATGGCATAACGGAATAATTCATAGGAAAATTTATAAGATAAATTTCTTATGAAAATTTATTCCGTTAGAAGGGAGACTTGGCGATGGAGAGGCTACTATATAAAGGAACCAAGGCAAGGCTTGAATTCCAATCAAGAGATTAAGAAGCAAGCCCTCTCGCTCTCTCCTTCTCCCCTCTACCTCCTCTAGGGCCGGCGCCCTCTCCGTCCTCTAGGGCCAGCGCCCCTTCTAGTTGCCGTGAACCACTTCCACCAAGAAGGTGCCGAAGAAGAAGAAGAAGAAGCGGGTCGCGACTCCTTCCTTTCTCCCGGAATCTTGATTCCGTTTAGTGGTTAGTTTTCCATCTCTCTCTCTTGATATTTTAGTCGTGCCTTTGGAGAATCTAGTAGTTCTTGGCGGTACGAAACTCGTGGCTTTGCGAAGTCATCCCGAAGAAAACTCGGCGTGGACGCGAATAGAGGCCGAGCTTCCAAGGGACGCTACGGTTGGATCTCGTCCCTTACTTCGAGTTACGTGAGGTATCATGTAAATTAGTTTACTTTCTGTAAAATTTTAAATTATGATCATGTTTACACAATATAAGGTTGCATGCTAGATACGTGGTTAAAATAATTTGAGAAATTATTTATGCTAAATCTTCCGCTGCACGTAAGCAAAATTTAAAATTACGAACCCGTATCCATGTCAACATGCACCCGGTCCCAATAGTGGTATCAGAGCCGGTTAGTGTTCGACATAATCATGTAATTGTTTTGCGGAATACTTTGTCATGATCTCAATTTTGGAAAATTTTCCAATTATGGAAACTTTCCAATTATGATAAATTTTAGATTTAGGAATTTCGAAGTTTGGAAATCCTCATGAAATTTCGCAAACTTTTGAAATATCCTAGTTTCTGAAATTTTATGATAATTGTGAAAACTTTCCATTTTTGGAAACTTTCCAATTTTGAAAATTTCCTATTTTGGAAATTTTTCAATTTTGGAAATATGTAAGTTTTCTTTGTACCAGAAACTTACAATTATTCTGAAAATCTATTATGAAATCTCGCAATTTTGGGCACTTTCTTTCAAGAAAGTCTAGACAAATTTATGGATTATTAATTGACAATTAAATTCGAATTGGTTTTAAATTATCAACAAATTTCTTTATTTTGGATTGAGCCTCAGGGAGCCGTCCAATTTAATGTTAGTTGTTATAATTTAATTTCCTATTTTGAATAAAATTGTCATGTTTAATTTGGTTACGCCTCGGGGAGCGGACCAAATTAGATTTACAACAAATTTCTTTTTTTGGGTATCTGAGCCTCGGGGAGCCACCCAAAGAAAATAATTTGTTGAAATTAATAAATCCATAAATAAAATATGTAATCAAATCCTGGAAATTTTGAGGTGATTCTCAAACGATAATTTCCTTATTTGATTTAAGAGGTGAGGCTCTTAGATATTGTTGTCTCCAAAATTAATTAGGAAAATGGTTTCCTATAGAGTTTTCTTAAAAGAGATTTTCATGAAAATAATATGTGGTTGAATTAAGGGAATCTGTCTCTTAATTTAATATGATTTGATTTAGAGAAATCAAAGTCTTAAACATATTATTTCCGAAATTGATTATGACAATTTAGGAGAATGTTTCCCAAAATAATTCCTTGAATAAAGTTTGAAATTAGAATTAGGAAATCCGGTTCCTAATTCAATTAATGAGACTTGATAAATTAAGTCGCATACATACTTTATTAAGAAAATCGTTAGTACATGACATAATGTCAATGTGCTTAGAAAAGAAAGGATGAGACCCAAAACCCCTTACAAAATATTAAGGCCAACACCTTCCATTAATATGGTTAGAACCGGAGTTTTGTTTCTCATTTGGGTTGATGGGCACATCCATGCCCGTCTTGAACCTCAACATGTTCAAACCATGGGATTAGTTTATGATTAATATAGTTGGAGTCAGAGGTCAATCCTTAGTTTTGGTTGTTGGACACATCCAAGCCTGACTAAACGGTTGAATGAGCTCCAACCATATTAAAACTATTTCTTGATTAATGGGTCAGTCTTAAGCTCGAAGCATCGATTTGTTGTGCCACAGCCAAGGTCGATGTAAAGAGAGGTGCAGTTGGGTACTATATATAATGTTGCATACTTGTTAATGAGTTAACTACCCAATGATTTATGCAAGCATTCAATTAGTTGATAGCATAAAGTGATAGTTACATATATGTGATATGTAATCGGTATAATTACCTACCTTCATAGCTAAGAATATCTTGATGGCCACAGCCATGGTTGTTCTTATCTATGGTTGGATATCAACCTATTTGGAGATGTTCCTACGATCTCCCGAATTGATAAAAAGGGTTATTCAATTCGAAAAATAAATAGGATTTAATTAATGTATGTTGATGCATTCTTTATCATTCTTCTCACATATGCTCAATTTGTATTTCTAGGATAATCACTCGATCATGTCTTCTCTGAATTTGCATTCCATTTTGGACACCAATAAACTGACTGGGCCAAACTTCATGGACTGGCTTCAAAACCTGAGGATAGTCCTCAAGGCAGANCCAGGTCACCTAACTAGGCAACGAACGACCCAACTGTCTGAAACTCCTTGAACTAGGGTAAGTCGATCCTAAGCTATCGAGCCATCAACAATAAGCAATCCCCTAGTTCTCGCTTAGCTAACAATAGCTAGAACGCATACTATAAATAGTAAGGTCTAGAAGGATCAAAAGAATAAACCTCCAATAGATTGTCGACATATTCAACCTTGGCTTTCCGATTCAACAACCGGGGCTACTAGAGAATGAACATTCTCAGCTCTAAGATTTCATCCGTAATATGTCACTAATCGCTCACATGAACGATCACGAATAGGATAGATTGACAAATGTCAATCCAACTAACCCAAGTCTACATATCTCTATTCATCCAGTATGAATATATGATCCCACCAAGCTGGGATAGTCTAACCCCTCCAAAATCTAATACTGAGCATTAAAGCTAAGATAGTATTAGAAAGATATACCTTTTGCTGCCTGGAGAAGTCCTGTCGCTGCCAAGTCCCCAAATTACCGTCGTATCGCAACCACGGCTTTAAAAATCCGTAATGTACTCGGATGAATAACATCAAACCCGAGCTCCGACACCTACCAGTTCAGTGTCAGATTTAAATTCCGAGAAATCCACGAATCGATGGTATCCCGCATCCTGGGCTTGATACCAAAAATACCAAAAATAAATCGGTATCAGATAAACCCCGAAAATCCCGTAAAACACGTAGGCATCGAAACCTACGCTCTGATACCAAAATAAATTGTCACGCCCCGAGACCCAGGAGCCGCTGATCCAATATAAAATCGGACAGCACCTCCCCTGTCCGGCGGACAATTTACACACACACAATATATAACAATCCACGCAGTTTAAATATTTGCACAACCACGCAGTTTATAGGGCCTCAGGCCTCAGATATAAGCAGAAACAACAGTTATATGATTATAACTATCGAAAAACTAAATCCGAACTCACCTGAGCTGCCGGGGGCAGGAACAAAACCAAAACCGATCGAAGTCCAACATAGGACTCAAAAGTACAATGCTATCAAATAAAACGTGCATACATGTTTAAAAACATAATAGCGGAAGCATAGAAAATACTACAGGGTCCATAAATGAAACAACGGAAAACCAAAATCAAAATGAGCTCCTCTGGAGCTGGGGACTGGCGGCTCGGGATCTCCTCGCAGACATCAACCTGAAATAAACATATATGGCAACGGGGTGAGTCCATAGCTCAGCGAATACCCAAAGATATGCATAGGAGGTTATACTAACAATAAGAGTTCAGCTACTACAGTCTCATAGCAACAGTAGGGAAAGACTAGTACTGAACATACCGAAGTAGATACATACCTGAATCCATCTAACCTGTATAGAGGGTAAGATATACCAAAGGAAAACCAATAGACATATAAACACAGATAACAAGTCTCCAGAATATGCAATGTCAAACAAGTGCAAGAATCAAGTGCAGCAAACAATGCACGATGCAAAAGATGCACATGGTGCAATGACATGTGTCACCCCTGACACCAGACAGAATCATCGTACACCTGTCATAGGGACGTCTGAACGGGTAGGGCTCTGACAACTGTACACTCTGCCATCACTGCTCCTGAGTGACCGGGTGGACAGGATGCTGGCGGAGACCACGCTCCTAACCCCAGGCAATGGGGGAGTCAAGCTCTCATCTCCTCGTGGCTCAGTACGAGAAGGGATCCCTGGCTGCTACCACGCCCGCGCTCACTCTCCAAATAGTGGCCGAACGGAGCAATACAGGGCAAATGCACACATCTACGGTATCCACTAACCCATGAGTGGCCGTGTGTGCCCGTCATGTACCGGAAAACGATTAGGCTCAACCACAAGGGAGTCGCTGATCGCCGGCATGCAACAGTGCAAGGATGGTGTATGATAGATACACATACCTCCCTCCCAAGTCCTCGGTATACTAAGTCTCGGTCTGAAATCCTATAACAGGAAATACAGGTATCCTACAAGGTATACTGAACTGAAATACAGATCCCTCAAGGTCAAATGCAAGATATACACTACGATATCTAAACATACGTGTAGAGATGACAATACTAGAGACTGTAGGGAGCTAACAACATAATAACTCAAAGATAAACAACAGGTATCCAGAACTGACATAACAACAGGGGTAAACCACAATATCCAGAGCAAACATAATAACCAGGGATAGCATAGGATCTTACTGCTATCTATAACATTCTATGCATAACAAAATGACAATATCAAAATAGATAAGTCAAAGGGTACCCGCCTCCAGAGAGTAAAAGTAGTCCGTATCAAATAAGGACCTCCCATCCAAAAGTCCGAAAGCAAGTCAGTGTCCTGTAGCAAAGACATAATGTTTAGCTACAATAATATATAAATTATAGCTAAACGAGTTATCTCGATTATTAGGATCGTCCTAATTATCCCGTTTCATTTAATTAAACTCAATTAAATGATTAGTCCTTAATTACTCCAATCTACCAAGATTAAATTCAGGTTAGGTTTCCGAACCCCAAATTATCATGTTTAGGTTATTAGATTTAAATCTCAAATTAATTCTAATCCATAACCTAACCAACAGCTCACCCAACACATTATGGTGACTATGATCTCAATGATTTTAATTCTAGATCATCACCCTTCAAATTGGAAACCAATGTCAACTCACAGTACTGATCACAAGGAGAAGAACAAACCTATAATCCAATCCAAACTGCCGAAAGAACAGAACCAAATAAGAACAACAAACTTAAAGTATGATCACACGAAGTACCATCCAACTCTAAACTGAATCTCCATTGAGAGCTATAATTCAATCCCTATACCAACATCCATGTAATTAGTATCAATTTCATCAACAATTCGATTCAATCAAAATACAAAATCAATTCAATCAGAACACTAACAGAACCCATCATCCATGCAAAGTCTCTACACACGAACCTGAAACCCAACGCCAGTATGAAATCTCACGGCTGCGATCACACCACAAGATTAGAGATTAATCTGCAAACTAAATCTGTAAGATATAATCAAATCCAAAAATAGAATCTCCAACAAGAAACTGAGATCAGATTCAAAATATCAGTTTATCCATGATGATCTAAGTAAAACTAATATCAAATTATCCAGGAACATCTCACACCAAGACTCACAGCAACATTTACAAAACAAGGCTTACCATTCAAGCTACCTAACCTAAGTGGTTCTCCATTGACACACGGCAAGTATCAAAACCACAATCAACACTAAACTTCAAGCGCTCATGGCCTTAGCATCTCATCCCAATTGAAGTTCAACCACTTCTACAAATCAAAAGCCATCGCTCTGATCGCATAACCCAAAACCACACAATTACCTCCAGAGCACTGTTTAGAAAGAACAATCCAATTAAATCCCGTCACCCACCAATCTGCTAAACAAAACATCAACTGATGAATACTAAAATTTGATCTATAACATCACGATTAACATTGATCCATACTCATCCAATTGAAGTCGTAGCCTATCTCTAAACCAATCCAAAAATGAAACACCAGTTCATGCTCAGGAACCACTCACGGCAGTTCCAAATCAAAACCTAAGTAGAATAGCATGATAGCAAATCTCAAGAACAAAACCAATAGAAATCCAGAGATCATCTATCAAAACTCTCGGCATCACCTCAATTCAAAAGAAATAAGTCCTACCAAAACTTCACAGATTTTCTTCATATTCTAGAATCGATTTTCCCAAAACCATTTAAGAAATCATAATCAACTATATAGGTAGAGCTCCAACTGCAATCAGAAATCAAAATCACATCCATTTCGATCTCAATTGATCCACCAACTAAAACACCCCAATACTAACAAAGATTTAATCAAAACATTAATTATTCCTAACCTGCCTTTGTTTCGGTGGTGCTCTTCCATGCTTGCCGACGGTGAAGTTTCCATGATTGGCTCTGACGACGATGTAGAGCTCCCTTGGGAACGGTCGGTTGCATCCAGGCTATGACTGCCCCGGCGAAGGGCGATGTGGTCGGGGGCAACGACACCAACAATCGGGAGAGGGGTTGGCGGCGTCGACAACGCCGAAGAACCACCAACGAAAGCAAAAGAAAGAAAAGGGGAGGAGATCGCCGACGATGGATCTCAGCGGAGGATAAAGAACCGACGGCTGCCCTGACTTCAACCTCCTCCAATCCTCCGACTGCTTGCCCAAATCCGAGAAGGAAACAAAGAGAAGAGAGGGAGAAGAATCTCCGGCAGTTGACTCAGGTGAGGAGCGACAAAAACCAAGGGGCGGCGCAAGGGTGGTCGGCGGCGTCGGCTAGGGCACCGCGAAGGTGAGGAGGCGTCGGGTGGGGGTGTGGCTGCGGCTAGGCTGCTGCTAGGGCACAAGAGAGGGAGGAAGTTATAATAAGGGGGGTCTTTTGCAGAAAAGACCCTTACTTTTCTCAAATTCACCCTCGACCCTTAGGGTAAGGGTTTTAGCTGTTTAACCCTCCAATATATTTTAATCCACGTCAATAATTCTCTAGGGTTAGATTATTTACCCTTTCGTAATTTTAAAGTTTACCTGTAAACCCTTGATAGATTTTACATTTTTACAATAAAGCCCCTTGGGCTCCTCCCGTAAGGCTGGAAATCCTAGACTCTATCCAGTAAAATCTCAAAAAAATTTCTGGTCCAGATTTTCGAATTGCCGTATTTTACATTAATATTTATACTTTGTCACATGTTCGATATTTTTGCACGTCTCATGCTATACTTAGGATGGTTTTGGTCAAGGAAAAAAATACACTTGCTACTTATGTTGCCTAATGGATGACTCACGTGATTTTATATCGTGATGCTAAGTATGATGTTAGTATGCTAAGTTCCTATGTCACCATGTTTAGGAAGGATAGTTAAGACATGTATACATGATTTAGGAGTTAGGTGCATGTATGTATAAGTCTTAAGTTATTTTGTTGCATTATGATGTTCACATGCCCTATGTATGTTAGCGTAACGCCGCCTCTCGCCGCATTGTAAGGTGGGGGAAAGAGGCGGGCGTTACATACCCCTCCTTCTAACTACTGTCTTTCTCTTTCTCTCTCTCAGTAACAAATTTCGAGACGTCTGCACATGCTTTTTCAGACTTTTATTTTAAAATAATTTATTATGGAATCGGTGCTAAAAACGTAAGGTAAAAATCAAAAAAGCGTTGAAAATATATAAAAAAATGTAAGGTAATAAAAAAAATTTGAAATCAATAAAAAAACGTTGCTAAAAAAACGTAAGGGAAAAAAATGTAAGGTAATAAATATTTTCAAACGTAAGGTAATAAATATATAAAAATAATTTGAAAAAAGCGTTGAAATCAATAAAAAAACGTGGGCCTGAAATAAAAATATTTCAGGGCCAGCGTGGGCCTGAAATTTTTTATTTCAGACCCACGTTGGGCCTGAAATATTTTGATTCAGGCCTAACGTGGACTCAAATTTTTTTTAAAAATATATTAATATATAAAAAAACCTATCAAAACATTTAATTTCAGATTAAAACGTAGGGTCTGAAGTCACGCTAGGAGGGCCTGAACATAGATGTGATGTCCATCAGAAGGTTTTGGTCAAAACCCACTGATATGACTAAACTACTCCTATTGCATTGGTGATATTTAATATATAGATGTTTGGACACCTAAAACATCATCTCCTACCTCTAACCTCTCTATTCATCTCCTCCTCCCACCTTGCTTGCGTCCAACCAAGAGGAAGAAGAGGAAGCCTCCTTCGTTCCTTGTGCCACTCCTCAAGTGGAGAGAAAAAGAGAGAAGAGAAGAGAAAGAGATTTCTCGTCTTCCTTCCACACCGTCGGCCACCCTAAACCCTAGGGAAGAGAAAGGTATAGAGAGAAAGAGAGAGAGGAATAAGAGGCATAGGCTTGTTTCATGATGGCTTCATGGGGTATTTATAGTGCTACAATAGGGATCATGAGGAGGAGTTGGGTCTTGGCCTGCTAATGGATCCAAACCCGATCCATTAATGAAGAACCATTCCACTAAAGGTTCTCCATTGAAATACCTCACCAACTCCCATATTTTCATATGAGCTCCACCTATTATGAGTACAATTTCTCCGCGTGTTTAAGATATCGAATGCTCATTGATTAATTTAAATTACTGACAATTTTAATTAATCAACCTCTAACTCCTTCACTAGTACCACTCATCCTTATCATCATATTTGACCAAGTCCACCTGCAGGATTTAACATGATGAACCTTATGAGCTCATCAAGAGGGCATCATCATCCCGACTCACTAGAGCATAGATTCCGTCTATAATCAATGGCATACCATGTAAATAATATTATTTCCCAACTATTAGGATGTATACTTGTAACGCCCACCCTTATATCTACTCTCGGGGCGGGGTTACGTACTAGTCATTCATTCATATAATAAAAATTTAACATATAATAAATACAAGTGCGCAAGGACTAAGTGCTAAGCATGCCTGTCTAAAGCTATCAAGTGATATTTACAAGTGCTAAGCATGCTAGTCAATACATGTCAATCAAATGTCATGCTTGAATCATTAGAACATCATTTGAAATATTTTAATCAAAAGTTATTCTATAACATGATAGGTTCACATATTATTTCAAGCTCACAACATAACCAAACAAAATCAAGTATATGAGAATTCTAAGTGTAATCATTATCATGCAATATCAAACCTAATTACTAACATTCATTTTTGAAGAAAACATTATCATAACATAGTAATGTAGATATAAAGATCTTTCTTTCCCGAGCCACCGCCCCACACATCTTCAGCCTCCTGCCTCTTCCTTTAGTTTAAGTGTTCCTTACCCTTATCTGCAGCATAAGACAACACATAAACTAGTAAGCACAAATGCTTAGTAAGGATCCTGTCCTACTCGTAAAATCCATACGAAAGCATACAACATGTACACATAATAAATCATAAGCATGAGTTCATCAAAGCATACTAAACATCAAAGTTTCTAAGTATGCAGTATAAAGTACCTTAAGCATACCCTTCACATATAATAAATATTTTCCAATGAATGTTTTCAAAACAATTCCATAAAGGTATTACTTAAAAGTACATCCATATCATATAGGGCCCAGTTGTGTACCACATATTGCGCGTACACATTGCGCGTTCCCTAATGAATTGGGGTAGCGAGCCACCAACCAATTAGAGCAGGACCCTTCCGTCCTACCGGAGCCATGACCTTACGTTAACATGCACCCCGGATTTGTTTAACGACCCCCTTCCGAGTCGGGTACACAACTTCCAAAGTAAAATACTTATCATGCTTTTACATATATGCTAAGGAGTACTCCAAATCCACTCTTAAGGGACATACCACTCTTCAAGGGTGCTCATGATCCCATAGGGACACACCACACAACATAAGGGGTGCTCTTGATCCCATACTTAGTAGAGTATCCTTTCAAGCATTTTAACATACATATCACATGTAATTTCATAAGGGTGCCCCATGGGCTATAAGGCATGCTCATACATACATCATATTTCAACCACTTAAACATACTTATATATGACAAAATTGGTCACATCAATCATATTCATATCATAACATGCTTCATGGTTTAATTTAACCCTTCCTAACCCTAAACCTAGGGTTTGGCCGAAAGTCAAAGGTAGGGTAGCTTAGATTTTTTTGACATCAAACATTCCATACAAGCATCACATATATATACATCATGTATCATACTAAGCATAGCATACATCATGGAGTAATCAACCTTCACAACCCTAATGCTCATGCCTTGGCCGAATATCACATGCTAGGGAACCTTAAGATTTCCAATCAAGCATTTCATTTAGACATCACATGCATATACATATCATCGTAATAAACATAATCATGTCTCGTAGGGTAGTTTAACCTTCACATACATATCATGCAACATATTAAGCCTAGAATACATCCTAGGATAATCATGCGCCCTAAACCCTAATTTTTCTAGGGTTGGCCGAAAGTCAAGGGTAGGGGAACTAGGGTTCTTGGACTTAGGTTTCACACAAACATTTACACAAACACTTTGTCTACACTACTAAACATGGATACATCATAGGAAATCATACAACCCTAAACCCTCTTTGCTTCATGTTTTGGCCGAAACCTTATAGGGTGTTCAACCCTAATTTTTGTCACCACAACATGTAGAAAAACTGTAACGACACGGTCTCTCAACCTCTTTGGCGGCCAAATCAACATTTGGCGGCCCAACAACCTGGCCCATAGGCCCAACAACCTGGCCCGTAGGCCCAACAACCTGGCCCGTAGGCCCAACAACCTGGCGGCCAAATCAACATTTGGCGGCCCAACTATGTCGTCGACCAACAACCGATGTCGACGACTAACAACCGTGTCGTTACTCACTAGGACTTCCCACCCCTGGCCAGTGGATTTTTGCCTTTCTCAGGATTCGAACTCTAGACCTCCAGAATAAGTACTAGAGTTTATGAATCCTGATACCAATTGAGCATAGCTCAATTGGTATCAGGATTCATAAACTCTAGTACTTATTCTGGAGGTCTAGAGTTCGAATCCTGAGAAAGGCAAAAATCCACTGGCCAGGGGTGGGAAGTCCTAGTGAGTAACGACACGGTTGTTAGTCGTCGACATCGGTTGTTGGTCGACGACATAGTTGGGCCGCCAAATGTTGATTTGGCCGCCAGGTTGTTGGGCCTACGGGCCAGGTTGTTGGGCCTATGGGCCAGGTTGTTGGGCCGCCAAATGTTGATTTGGCCGCCAAAGAGGTTGAGAGACCGTGTCGTTACAATAAAAAGGCGCCTTTTATTGTAACGACACGGTCTCTCAACCTCTTTGGCGGCCAAATCAACATTTGGCGGCCCAACAACCTGGCCCATAGGCCCAACAACCTGGCCCGTAGGCCCAACAACCTGGCCCGTAGGCCCAACAACCTGGCGGCCAAATCAACATTTGGCGGCCCAACTATGTCGTCGACCAACAACCGATGTCGACGACTAACAACCGTGTCGTTACTCACTAGGACTTCCCACCCCTGGCCAGTGGATTTTTGCCTTTCTCAGGATTCGAACTCTAGACCTCCAGGATAAGTACTAGAGTTTATGAATCCTGATACCAATTGAGCTAAATTGTCACGCCCCGAGACCCAGGAGCCGCTGTGCCAATAGAAAATCGGACAGCACCTCCCCTGTCCGGCGGACAATTTACACATACACACAGATAATATAACACAACCACGCAGTTTAAAGGGCCTCAGGCCTCAGATATATGCATAAACAATAGTTATATGATTATAACTATCGAAAAACCAAATCCGAACTCACCTGAGCTGCCAGGGGGCAGGATCAAAACCAAAATCGAACGAAGTCCAACATAGGACTCAAAAGTACAATACCATCCAATAAAACGTGCATACATGGTTAAAACATCACAACGGAAGCATAGGAATACTACAGGGTCCATAACAAAACAACGAAAAACCAAAAAGAGCTCCTCTGGAGCTGGGGACTGGCGGCTCGGGATCTCCTCGCAGACATCAACCTGAAATAAACATGTATGGCAACGGGGTGAGTCCATAGCTCAGCGAATACCCAACAGATATGCATAGAAAGTTATACTAACAATAAGAGTTCAGCTACTACAGTCTCATAGCAACAGTAGGGAAAGACTAGTACTGAACATACCGATGTAGATACATACCTGAGTCCATCTAACCTGTATAGAGGGTAAGAAATACCAAAGGAAAACCAACAGGCATATAAACACAGATAACAAGTCTCCAGTATATGCGATGTCAAACAAGTGCAGCAAATAAGTGCAGCAAACAATGCACGATGCAAAATATGCACATGGTGCAATGACATGGTCACCCCTGACACCAGACAGAATCATCGTACACCTGTCATAGGGACGTCTGAACGGGTAGGGCTCTGACAACTGTACACCCTGCCATCACTGCTCCTGAGTGACCGAGTGGACAGGATGCTGGCGAGGGACCACCCCTCTACCCCAAGCAATGGGGGAGCTCCGCTCTCATCTCCTCGTGGCTCAGTACGAGAAGGGATCCCTGGCTGCTACCACGCCCGCGCTCACCCTCCAAATAGTGGCCGAACGGAGCAATACAGGACAAATGCACACATCTACGGTATCCACTAACCCATGAGTGGTCGTGTGTGCAAGTCATGTACCGGAAGACGATTAGGCTCAACCACAAGGGAGTCGCTGATCGCCGGCATGCAACAGTGCAAGGATGGTGTATGATAGATACACATACCTCCCTCCCAAGTCCTCCGTATACTAAGTCTCAGTCTGAAATCCTATAACAGGAAATACAGGTAACTGATAAGTGTCATTTTGTTGATCATTTTATATGTTTAAATCTGTGTTTGACCCATATTTTACTTGTGTAATTGTGGATTTGCCTAGGTTTTAGAATTTATACCCTTTTTGGACCTAAATGTAAATCTTGTTATATTTGGGTTATTTTGTCACTAAATTTTTGATCTACTTTTGAAGGATTCAAATGATCAGGGACCTAGGTAATGATGGGTCAAAGTTAAGTTGAAAGTGGATTAGATCCAAGAAATCAAGCGTCAACTAATTTGGACCGTCCGATGAGAGAACGGTTAGATCTAGACCATCTGAGAACTTTTGATCAATCCGAGATGGGATTAAGGCTAATCAAGTGATCAAATCAAGATCCGAGAGTTTCAGCTAAATCAGAGACCATCTAGCCGTTGGATCATGATCGGAGTGTTCTAAACCATCCATACAAAGATCAAGGTGATCTGGATCATCCGTTGAAGATCTGGCAGATCCGAGCTACCACGAGGATGATCTTGACCTCTGATCAAGATCTGGAAAATTTGAATCAAATCGGACAACAATCCACCGTTGGATGAAGCGCAATCAATCTCAGCCGTCCGCTTCATTAACTACTTAAACCGAAGCCCTGTTCAGATCTGGGGTCGCGACCTCATTTCTCTTCCACAGTTCTTGAGCTCGTTCTTCTTCAGTTCTTCATAGTTTTCCTTGCAATTTTCTTCAGTGGAGGCGTGACCGACTCGATCAGCTCCTTGAATCAAGATTTGGATCATTGGGAGAAAGTTTCATGGCGATTTCAGCTCGGAATTGCGCCGGATGCAGAGCTTCTTGAGGGTTTCGGCAGTTTTGCGATTTGAGCTCTTGGATCTCAACCGCGTCCATTCCTTTCCATCTGAGTCATCTGTAGGGGTCCTAGGATGAGCTCAGATGATTTCCAAATCATAATCTCAACATTCCACACCGAGATCTAAGAGTTTGAAGTGGAATTTTCCAACTGTGAGCAGTTTCGAGCAGATCTGAAATTGGAGCTTGCTTCCCATTGATTTGCGAGTTTAAGGGGTTCTTAGCTTGCCCTTGCGTGACGAACAAGGTGGTTTTGAATCAAGGATTGGTCGAGGCTTAGTTTAATTGCATTTATTCTTGTTTGTAGCTGTAATCTCGATTTCGTTTCAGCAATTCTGTTTTTCTGCACTTGTATCAGCTATGTCACTTTCAGTTTCTGAATTGTTTTTCCTTAATTAGGTCTTAATACTGCAATACAACCAGATAGGAAGTTTGTTTAGTTAACAATAGCTGCAATTTCAGTTCAATTCTAGTTTTAATTTGTGTGTATCAGTTGTTAAATTGATGTATCAGTGGTTGTTCTGAAATCTGTTTTGTTTCTGATTTAGTACCAATTGCTACTGTTTTTGGTTTCTTAATGGTTTCTTCCTTATTTAGAGTCTAAGTTCAGCATCTTAATTAGCTAGTTTGTTTGTGTAATGAACAATTCAAGTCAGATCAGATTGTTTCGAGGAATCATGTCTGTAATTCTGCTCAAACTGCACTCCAATTCTGCCCCTGCGTATCAAGTTTCTTTTCAGTTTATCACTTCTAATTGTTTGAATTTCATCTAGTTCTCTGAATTGAGTTTGAATCTTAGTTTGCATCTGAATTTACATTACAATTTGTTTCTATTACAGTGAATCCAGTTTCAATCATGCGTGCCAATTTCAGATCATGTATCAAGTTCATTTCTGCACTTTGATTCTATTCTCTGCAATTTCAGTTCATCTCTACCATTTAAGTTGATTTGTTTCTGCATTTCGGTGTCAAGAAATCAATAGTTCTTCTTAATCGTATCGGAGCCTTAGATTAGAGACCAGTATTCAGCTTGCATTTGTTAACTCAGCATTCATTTCATTTCCGAACTCATGCAGTCAATTCATTAAGTCAGGTAAATCATTACTGCATTAGATACATTCCTGCAATAAGACTAGGAATCTGAATTGTTGCTTTGCATTACTTGTTTCTGAATTTTGCATTGAAATTGTTTGTTTCACATTTAATTGCTCCACATCAGTGTGATCATTAGTTATGAATCTGTACTTAATTTCTTTTAGCACATAAGTTCATTTCCTTGCATTTCAAGCTAGTTTCCACTCTTCACATTGTATCAAGTTTCCATTTCTGAAATGTTACTCATAATTCTACATTAGATTCAATTTAAGATGCCAGCAGTACTTTGATTCAATTACTTAGTGTTTGGAATGCATTTGCCATAGTACTTGTTATTAATTGTTCAAGTTCATAATTGTTTAGTCTTTAATTGTCATTACCTAGTTTAAGCCACTTAGTTGAGTTTTTTTTATCTTCTCATTTCTTCTTCATTTCTCATTGTAAACCACATCCAAAACCCAGAATTTATTTGAAACCCAAAAACATTGACGACACACAAACTCGAGCACGAATCGAACAACTTGAACTATCCCTTGGAAAAATACGACCTGTGGCCCCTTTACTACGCTTTTATTCTTTGATTGCAAAAAGGGTTTCCAGCACATTTATAAATATCTAAATTTGAGACCCACATTCGTGACAGTCATTTTGGGTCCATCAAATTTTTGGCGCCGTTGCCGGGGAACATACTAGTTGAGTTGTTTGATTTTTGCTTGTATGCTTATGGACATATCATTTGATTCTATTTTCTTTGGTTTATCTTTTGTATACGGTTGCTGCCATTTTTCTTGTTTGATTTGTGACAGGGCTACAAGATCAAAATGTTTTCAAATGCACAACCAGAGCTCAAAGGTCTACTGGTGGAGATAAAAAATTTGACTAAGCACTTGAAATCCCAACAAAGACCCAACAATGATTTATCTACTTACCAGCAGCCATGTCAACAGTTTCAGCAACCAAACTATCAGTTTCAGCAAGGGCAGCCACAATGTCAATCTTTCCAACAATTTCAGCAGTTAAATCAAAATTTCCAACAGCCCTACTCGAATTTTCAGCCACCAAATCAGTTTTTTCAGCCACCATTACAACAATTCCAGCCCTATGATCAGAATTTTCTTCAAGACTTCGGAAGACGCCTTGGAAAATTGGTTGATCAAATGAATCAAATTTGGGGGAATGAAGAGGATGTGTCGAGTTTAAACATTACAAATGCCGAAATTCCTGAAAACTTTTCAGCGTTCAATTTTCCCATTCAAAACAGCCCTGGAGTTGAATTTTTATCAGTTCAAGGTGACCCTAGTGCAGGGCCAAATCTTTCTTTAATGGATCTTGCAATTTTGGGAGAAGAAGAAGAAGTCATAAAAATCAGGAAACCTACAGCATGCATCCCTCAGGAGATTCCTGTTAAAAATTCATTTCCAAATTTTTCAGCTCCAGAAGAAGAAACTGAAGCTCCACAGGACCATTCTAGACTTTTATTTTCTGATAATAGTGTACCTTGGACTTTCCTGCACACTTAGTAAGCATGTTAGATCACAACACCACCTTAACTTTTGAACCCTTTGCCATTATTAAAACACAAGTTTGACTTTGGTGCTTCCGGCACCAACAATCTCCCCCTTTTGATTTATGGCAACACAGTTCAAAAAGTTAAGTTAAAAAAATAACATATTTAACAAGCAAAGAATTCATAACAAAAATTCAGTTTTCTCCCCTGAAACGAATATTCTCCCCCTAAGTTTTTCAAAGGTATGTGGGTTTTTGTAAACTTTCTAAGTGCTTTAGATTGTGACTAAGTGCTGAAGTATTTATAAGAAGGTTTTTGTAAAAGTTTAAACAACAATTTTTTTCAAGCTTTCTCTACTTTAGAAAAATTTTCCAAAAAGTTTTTGCAAGTTTTTCATACTTAGAAAAAATTTTCCAAAAAGTTTTTACAACAAGAACACTTAGAGAGACAGATTTTCACTTAGAACCATTTAAGTATAGAAAATTTTGAGGTGCTTTAAAAAATACTTAGAAATACTTAATTTTGAAATGCTTAAATTTGAAAAACATTTTTAAGCACTTTAGTTATTTACTTTACTTTTTGAAAGAAAGATAAAAATTTTGAAAAAAATTTCTCCTTTCCTTTCTCTCCCCCTTTGCCATATATCAAAAAAAAATTGATACTAATTACAGCAGGTAAATTAGAGCTAGTAAAAACAATTGAAGTTCTATATTGAACCACCTCTAATGATTTTAAGCATAAACTGGACCAAACTAAATTAAACCGATCTTGTTCGGGCCCTGTCTAACCATGATAGCTACTTACTAACTGTCATAAACAGTAGCTTTCACCAGGGTTAGTTAAGTTAAGTGATCTGATCAAATTAGATTTTCTAAGCTTGACACTTAACCTGATTGCTGTTCAACTTATATTTATTGCCCCAATTACTGCAGATGCACTGACTTAAAGCATCTTGAATCAAGGCATAGACCTAAGCATCTCAACCTAGTCTAGGTTATCAATCAAAAGTACCCTAAGGTGCTTGTGAGATGCTGGCTTTGAGATCTATAGGTGCATACAGTTCTAGGGTTAGGGCCTAAGCTAAGTCTATTTGCGAAAAAGCCCTAGTTTTGAAGGGGGTAAGTTTTAAAAAAACTAAGTCGGAAAATCATTTTAAATTTCAAGAACTTGATAAAAGAAATGGTTTTTTTAAAAAAAATTAATTAAAAAAATAAGAAATACAATAATTTTTGAAAAAATATAGAGCAGTCCTATTCTACTAAGCATAACCCTAACTGCCTTCTTAGTGAGCTAAACTCAGACTCGAGTAAGAGTTTGGTAACGATATCAGCTAAGTTGGACTTTGAGTCCACATGCTTAAGAACTATTTCACCCCTGGCTACATGGTCACTTACAAAATGATGTTTAACTTTTATATGTTTTCTTCTGGAGTGTTGAATTGGGTTCTTAGTCAGGTTGATTGAGCTAATATTATCAATATAGACTTGGTTTGTTTGCCTTGGTTACAAGAGTTACAGATTGTGTTTTCAAAGTTCTTAATTTTTAGTACCCCTTTAATTAGACCAAGTTTGGTAATTTTAGAAATTAGTCTAACATTAGTGTGACCTAATCTCCTATGCTAGAGGTTGGATTCTTCTAATTGAGTCAAGAAGCATTTTGGTACTAAAGGTAGATTGATAGTATAAACATTATGTTTCCTAGTACCCTTAAGCATAATTTCTGAGTCTTGGAGGTTTCTAATCAGGCAGTCAGAGTTGGTGAATATAACTACATAGCCAGTATCACATAGTTGACTTATACTAAGCAAATTGAACTTGAAATTTTCAACCAAGAGTACCTTTTTAATTACAAAATCAGATTTGAGTTCAATGTTACCTGACCCAATGACTTTGAGTGTAGCATTGTTGTCAAATGCTACTGAGCCTAGGTTCTTGAACTTGATTTTGGTGAATTTCAATTTGACTCCAGTCATGTGTCTGGAGCATCCACTATCTAACATCCATTGGTCCAAATCTTTATGTTCCTACACATAAAGTATTTATTGATTTGGAACCAATTAGAATCAAGGATAGCTTTAAAATTGATTTTCACAGCCTAGTCTGTATCACCCAGTCTAGTGTTATCAATCACGTTAACCTTATGGGTTTTATGAGACAGGTTTTAACAAAAATGAAGATTTTAATTTGAAAAGCATGGTTAATAAAAAATTTTAATTAATTTAAAAATAAATTTATAAAGTTTAAGTTTATTTTGAAAAATTGTGTTGAATCTAAGATTAGTTGAAATTTGTGTTAGATTCAAATTTAACAAGTAGTAAAGTGAATTTGATTTTCAATAATTGGCTTCCAGGTCTTGGCGATGCACTAAGCCTTCTTTGGCCTAGCCTTATTGGAGCATCAACCCTTTCCTTGATAAAGCATTTTATTGAAAATTCATCTTCAAGTTACTTCTTGAGAAATTTTAGTCTAACTAGTTTGGGTCTTGGATCGGTAGCTTTGGCTAGTTCCACCAGAATGGTTTTCCTAACGTACTATCATCTCATCTCCTCCCAATACTAGGTCTTCAAATTTCAAGTAAATTATTTTGTCCTTAAACTAACCAGTCCTAAATCTAAGCATAAAAAAAATAAACAGTCAAGCATGCAATTAAACAAAATCGTAATTAAAAAAAATTATCTTATTATGAATATGGTTTTTATATTGGATCCCCCTGGACTATAGCCTTGATAATGGTTAGGCAAGATGTGAATCTTGTCCTTGGGGATCCAATACTGATTTGGTCCAGCTTGTTTCTTCAAACAGAGCTTGGGGACCCATGCTTGGACTTGGGTTCTAGGTTGGTTCAATACAGTATAATAAGAACATTGCCTAGACTTAGTTCGATACCTTAATCCAAATCGGTTAAGAACGGACTTCTGCTTTCCAAGGATCATGTCAAGACCCTTGGAACCTGAAGTGAATCGTTCTAAGGACACTCTGAGCTCCTTGACTTGAGTTTTCGAGGTGAAATTCTCTTCCTCAAGCTTTTAAACTTCAGTGGAGTTTCCTTCTTGAATTTGCTCGGTCTAGGACCTCGAGTTGACTTCCTCTTTCAGGCGTTTTACTTCCTGTCGAGGGACTCAACCCGAATTTTGGATTTTGCTAAGTTGCGAGACAAGTAAGAGATTAATTTAGATAGTTCATATTCAGAATAACCTTTTACCGAGATTTGCCCGTTCTCCGAGATTGTGAGCCTTCCGTCGTCTGGTTCCGATTCCGATCCGGTGTCGACGTCTTCTGAAGCGGTTAGTGTTGAGGCAATCTGTGGTCCGGAGTGACCAAGTATTTTGATGTTTGGGCAAAGGGTTTAAGTTTGGTTTACCATTGTTATCTCATATGTGTATGTTAAGTGTGCAGGATGTACAGGTTACACATATGGATTGACTGGACGGTCTCGGTACGGTCAAGGGTGGCATAGAGACAAGCTGGAGGCTTGTGTGCACCCGAGGGACCTTGGAGAGTAGGGATGATAAGTTGATGGGCGCGGACTTCGAGGCATACGTGAAGGATGGCATGGAGGCAAGCTGGAGGCTTGCGTGCATCCGAGGGACGGGAGCCAAAGATGAAGAGGGCGCGAAGGCAATAGTCAAGGCTGCGGAGAAGGAGTCAGTCGAGTCGTGAGGGTACGAGTGCAGTGTGATTGTACTCGGAAAATCCTAGGGTTTGAGTGCGGAGTGGAATGTACTCAGGAAGGGTAACCTTAGGTGGGTGATTAGACCAGCCGACTGACCTTAGGGAAGTCGACTGATGGAACTCACAGAAGGGTCTCAGCCTGGGACCAGTCGACTGCCCTGGGGGCAGTCGACTGGTAGGTGGCTGGTGAGTTAGCTGAGAATTCGAACGTTAAGGTGTAATGGTCGAATTTCAGTGGCACCAGTCAACTTCCATGGCGGCAGTCGACTGGTAGCGAGGGTTTCAGCCCGAGTCCTATTTAAATGGGACTTCATAGTGGCTGAAATTCTTGACGAATCTTGTCTTGGTTAAAGGCAAGATAGTAGTCTTTGTGCTCGGGATTGTCGAAGAGTTTGTGGCGAGGTTTCTCCACCCACAAGGAGCGACGAGAGCTAGCTGGAGGTTATCTGGGGAGTGATCCACCGACGGATTCTTGGATTAGTCACCCGGCCGGGGTGGATACCAAGTAAAAGCGGTTTGTTTGCATTGTCTACTATTGTTAGTTTAATTTTATTTGTATTTCCGCTGCGCTAACAATCTTGTAGAGAACAAAGTATCCGACAAATGCTATTCACCCCCCTCTAGCACGCCTAAAATGATCCATCAGTTGGTATCAGAGCGAGGTTCGCTCTTGATTGGAATAACTGCCAAGGGAACAAAGCAAAGCCAGAGGGAATGATGGAGGATAAGCTAGGGGACGATATAAACTCACCACCACCGTATGATCATAAGGATTTTGAGTATTGGAGAGCTAGGATGAATATGTGGCTCGTCATGGATTGGAAGTGCGTAATGGTGATAGAAGAACCATTTGAGACCCCTAAGGACAAGCATGGAAAGAAGCTCCGACCTAGGTATTGGACCAAGGAGCAACAATAACAAGCAAGTGTTAGTAATATGAGAGAAGTGTCCTAAGGCAATCGCCTTATAATTGTAATCATTTACTTTAATAAATGAATATTCACGATTTGAGTATACATGTTCGTAAATTTGATTGAGATCTTAAACTCATTTACTGAATGTCCGCAATACAATTCACAGCATGAGAGAATTTGTGATGAATTCACAACTAGTGATTATCTCTACATGTGCAATTGTGAAGTATTGAAATTGTCCCTAGTCGATGAATTGATAAATACAGACACTATCAATTCTGTTGAGACTAGCATGGGTTATTCTCTAATCAGCTGATTCTCACTGGCTGGTGACATTGGGATGTCCGGAGATAAACATGAATGCTAGTTAAGGGAACTAGTTCATTGGAGTGACTAGCTGTAAAACTTCATATGGTAATCTACATATAGATATGCCAATGAAGTTCATACTGCAGCTTAAGTGCGATGTTCCTTTGACTTGTGGTGTTCAAGTCATCTTGGTCATGAAGACTTATACTTTGACATCTTAAGCAAGCATCTCCAAGGAGGTGTGGACCCGGGATGATTGGGTATAAGCCGAAGTGCCCGAAGATGTTTGAACAGCCTACAAAGGATTCACCACTCCTTGCGAGGGGATGTATACCCAAGGCCTATCGTCGGATTATTACTCAAAGCCTCTGGCCAGAGCATGACATGTTCAGAGTATGAGTATCTAAAAGACATGAGAGTAATTAGAATCTGTTGGACGAGAAAGTCATTACTTGGGCTAGGTGTGACGTAGTCAGCCTAGTGGGGACTGACACACATAGACCGTGTCCTGAACCAAGTGGGTATAAGATGGTGAAGGGAATGAGGCACGATTCATTAGAGCTGCTGAAGGGTTTCAGAATTAATTCTGAGGTCAACCGTTGATCTTTCGATTAATTGGGGATCATGATGTACTACTAGGTGCCACTCATGATCGTTCTATAATTGGTTAATTATAGACGGCCAACATAAATTGAAAGCCTATTTAGTCACACGCACTACGAGTAATCCGAGGGATTTAAAACGAGTTGAAAATTGGATTTTCTGATCAAGAGAGATAAGTCGAATCTGAATTTTTCAGAGACGCATCGGAAGCATAAAATGGCCAAGTCTTTTGAAGACTTATTGGACGAATTAAATGAGTTTAATTCGTACGGTTACGGCATTGGTTTGGCCGGCCAAAGAGGGTCCCCACCCTCTTTGGTTTGGCCGGCCACAATAAGAGGGAGAACCAAATTGTTTGGTTCAAATTATAAAATAAACCGCGCGTGGTTTGTTTTATAAAATTATGGATAAAGAAATTTATATAAAGAAATTTATATAAAGAGATTTATTTTCATGGAAATTAAAATAAACCTTGGATTGGTTTATTTTATTTTATAAATCAATAATGGATTGATTTACCATGATAAAGAAATTTATAGAAATTTATTCTTTTTATGGAAATTAAAATGAACCATGGATTGGTTTATTTTATTTTATAAAATCAATTATGAATTGATTTTTCCATGATAAGAAAAATTTATAAGATAAATTTCTTGTAAAATTTATTCCATAATAAAAGGGGAGACATGGTTGTTTTTATTATAAATTAAGTTATAATAAAAACTTGGCATAACGGAATAATCATAAGAAATTTATAAGATAAATTTCTTGTAAAATTTATTCCATAATAAAAGGGGAGACATGGTTGTTTTTATTATAAATTAAGTTATAATAAAAACTTGGCTTAACGGAATAATTCATAGAAAAATTTATAAGATAAATTTCTTATGAAAAATTTATTCCGTTAAAAAGGAGACTTGGCGATAAAGAGGCTACTATATAAAGGTGCAAAGGCAAGGCTTGGAAATCAATTCAAGTGATCAAGGATTCTTGCCTAGCCTCTTTTCCTCTCTTTCTCTCCCTCTCCCTCCTCAAGTGGGCGCCGGCCCTAGAAGGGCTTCTTGTTGCCGTGAGTCACCTCCACCAAGAAGAAGCCGAAGAAGAAGAAGAAGCGGATCGCGACTCCTTCCTTCCTCCCGGAATACGGATTCCGTTCTTCGTTTGGTGGTTAGCTTTCATCTCTCTCTCTTGATATTCTTGTCATGCCTTTGGAGAATCTAGTAGTTCTTGTCGGCACAAAACTTGTGGCTTTGCGAAGTCATCCCGAAGAGAACTCGGCGTGGACGCGAATAGAGGTGGAGCTTCCAAGGGACGCTATGGTTGGATCTCGTCCCTTACTTCAAGTTACGCGAGGTATCAAGTAAATTAGTCTACTTTCTGCAAAATTTCAATTTATGATCATGTCTACACAATATAAGGTTGCATACTAGATACGTGGTTAAAATAATTTGAAAAATTATTTATGCTAAATCTTCCGCTGCACGTAATTAAATTTTAAAATTACGAACCCGTATCCATGTCAACATGCACCCGGTCCCAACAGTGGTATCAGAGCCGGTTAGTGTTCGACATAATCATATAATTGTTTTGCGGAAAACTTTATCATGATCTCAATTTTGGAATATTTTCCAATTATGGAAACTTTCCAATTATGATAAATTTTAGATTTAGGAATTTCAAAGTTTGGAAATCCTCATGAAATTTTACAAACTTTTGAAATATCCTAGTTTCTGAATTTTTATGATAATTGTGAAAACTTCCCATTTTTGGAAACTTTCTAATTTTGGAAATTTTCTATTTTGAAAATTTTCTAATTTTAGAAATATGTAAGTTTTCTTTGTACCAGAAACTTACAATTATTCTGAAAACCTATTATGAAATCTCGCAATTTTGGGCACTTTATTTCAAGAAAGTCTGGACAAATTTATGGATTGTTAATTGACAATTAAATTCGAATTGGTTTTAAATTATTAACAAAATTCTTTATTTTAGATTGAGCCTTGGGGAGCCGTCCAATTTAAAGTTAGTTGTTGTAATTTAATTTCCTATTTTCAATAAAATTGTCATGTTTAATTTTGTTACGCCTCGGGGAGCGGACCAAATTAGATTTACAACAAATTCTTTTTTTTGGGTATCTGAGCCTCGGGGAGCCACCCAAAGAAAATAATTTGTTGAAATTAATAGATCCATAAATAAAATATGTAATCAAATCTTGAAAATTTTTAGGAGTTTCTCAAGCAATAATTTCCTTATTTGATTTAAGAGGTGATGCTCTTACATATTGTTGTCTCCAAAATTAATTAGGAAAATGGTTTCCTATAGAGTTTTCTTAAAAGATATTTTCATGAAAATAATATGTGGTTGAATTAAGGGAATCTGTCTCTTAATTTAATAAGATTTGATTTAGAGAAATCAAAGTCTTAAACATATTATTTCCAAAATTGATTATGACAATTTAGGAAATTGTTTCCCAAAATAATTCCTTGAATAAAGTATGAAATTAGAATTAGGAAATCCGGTTCCTAATTCAATTAATGAGACTTGATAAATTAAGTCTCATACATACTTTATTAAGGAAATCATTAGTACATGACATAATTATATGTCATGAATGTGCTTAGAAAAGAAAGGATGAGACCCAAAACCCCTTACAAAATATTAAGGCCAACACCTTCCATTAATATGGTTAGAACCGGAGTTTTGTTTCTCGTTTGGGTTGATGGACACATCCATGCCCGGCTTGAACCTCAACATGTTCAAACCATGGAATTAGTTTATGATTAATATAGTTGGAGTCAGAGGTCAATCCTTAGTTTTGGTTGTTGGACACATCCAAGCCTGACTAAACGGTTGAATGAGCTCCAACCATATTAAAACTATTTCCTGATTAATGGGTCAGCCTTAAGCTTGGAGCATCGATTTGTTGTGCCACAGCCAAGGTCGATGTAAAGAGAGGTGCAGTTGGGTGCTATGTATATTGTTGCATACTTGTTAATGAGTTAACAACCCAATGATTTATGCAAACATTCAATTAGTTGATAGCATAAAGTGATAGTTACATATATGTGATATGTAATCGGTATAATTACCTACTTTCATAGCTAAGAATAACTTGATGCCCACATGGTTGTTCTTATCTATGGTTGGATATCAACCTATTTAGAGATGTTCCTACGATCTCCCGAATTGATAAAAAAGGGTTATTCAATTCGATAAATAAATAGGATTTAATTAATGTATATTGATGCATTCTTTATCATTCTTCTCACATAAGCTCAATTTGTATTTCTAGGATAATCACTCGATCATGTCTTCTCTGAATTTGCGTTCCATTTTGGACACCAATAAGTTAAATCTGACACTGTACTGGTAGGTGTCGGAGCTCGGGTTTGATGTTATTCATCCGAGTACATTATGGATTCTTAAAGCCGTGGTTGCGATGCGACGGCAATTTGGGACTTGGCAGCGATAGGACTTCTCCAGGCAACAAATAGGTAAAATTAAGGTTAGCCTCTTGGTTTTGGGTTTTGATACTCGTTAATAATGTAACAGGTATGACGCGAGATGCTCATATTCCTGTACTGAGACGTGGTCGGGGACGGCCACGTAAGGAGACTTTAGAGCCTTCGGCTGTAGAGCCAGGAGAGAGAGAGTCTGATAGCCGAGGTCAGACTTTGCAGGACATCCAGAGAGGTCAGGGTTCCCCGACTCAGAGGGTCCCTACTCCTTTTCCATCAGCAGTTCCTACTGCCCCTCCTGCAGTGTCTACTCCGGTAGTATTTATCGTGTCAGCAGCCGTACCACTGCCGACACCTTCAATACTTGTAGGATCTGCACCGATGTTCCCGGCAGTTCCATCAGAGACACCCATTCCGACGCAGCCTGCAGTTACCGCGGTGGTACCTGCCCCGGTTATTTCCCCTACACCATCGAAGACGCCTATACTTGCTCCGATGTACTCTACAGTTCCCCCAGCAGCACCGGGTCTATACTATCAGACTGTGCCATCAGCCGTACCGGCACCGTCGTATGCTACTGCACCCCCGGCTATGACTACTGCAGCGTATCCCACTATTCTGACTACGATGCAGGCCCCGGTGCTCCCTTCAGTTCTACCGGCATTTGTTGCCCCGGGATTTCCTACTGTACCTGTGGTACCACCTGTGGTGTCCACCCCGAGCATGCCTACGGCTCCTTCTATGATTCCTGCAGCGGGATGTTCCACCGTGCCCCCTGCGTCACTTGCTCTTACAGGCAGCGTTAGAGATCGAGCCCGGATTCCGATGTTGGCGGCATCCGTAAAGGGCCGATTCACTCTATTCCAGGGAGGACCAGATCCAGCTGCAGCCCGAGAGTGGATTAGGACACTGGAGAGTACTTTCCGTTATCTGACGTGTTCAGAATGGGAGAAGGCTGAGTTGGCTATCTATCACTTGCGAGATCAGGCATATGCCTGGTGGACTACGCAGCAGACCGTTATTGGTGAGGAGCATGTCACCTGGAACACATTCCGGGAGGCATTTGAGGTGAGATACCTTCCAGTATCGTTCCGCATGGCTAGACGACAGGATTTTATATTTCTCAAGCAGGGAGACTTGTCAGTACTGGAGTATGAGGCGGAGTTTACCCGCCTGTCAGAGTATTGCCCACACCTGGTTGCAGATGACCTAGAGAGGATGACTCAGTTCCATATGGGTCTAGCGCCATATATTCAAACTCGGATGTCAGGATTTGTCCCGACTTCTTATCGAGAGGCCTTAGAGCGAGCGCTCATGATTGAGATGACTCAGCACAGGTTGTTTGGGGGTACGAAGAAAGGGAAGCAGACTGTATCGGACTCAGCTCAGACTCAGCAGCCGCAGACTACGGGACAGAAGCGCGGCAGCCAGGGTCAGTTCGCTCCGGGCATCTCTGAGGCATCATCCAGGCCCTAGAAGTCAGGTCGTACTTCGGCAGGATCCTCTCGATCTTCTCAGCAGAGTCAGGAGCAGTTTACTGCTAGGTCTCACTGTGCACAGTGTGGTTCCCGACAGCATAGTAGGGAAGATTGTCCGCTGGAGCAGCCGATTTGTTACTATTGTAAGTTACCAGGGCATATGAAGCGAGATTGTGTGATGAAAGCACAGCATGAGGGTACGAGAGCTACTGGACAGAGCGGGCATATGAGTCAGTCAGGATCTCATAGGGGAGGGTATAGTACACAGTCTTCTTTCCGTCAGCTGCAGTCCGCCCCTCCAGCACCTGCCTATTGTATGCCAGGATACGAGGCTTGCTACACCTCAGCTGTATCGCCGAGTTCAGCATTAGGATCTCAGCAGCAGTGTATTCCTCCGCATCAGGATTATCCACCGTATCAGCCGCAGTCTCAGCCACACTATCAGCCACTGCCGCTGCCGCAGCAGTACCTGGCGGTGCCACAGCCACAGTATCAGCCACCGCCACAGCCGCAGCAGTACCTGGCGGTGCCACAGCCACAGCAGTACCCGGCAGTACCACCCCCACCGCCGGAGGCGGGACGAGCGTATGCGACCACCAGAGAGGAGGCACCGCAGACCCAGGGAGCGACTTTTCGCGGTATGATGTCCGTTTATTTACTTGTCAATTAAAATAGACATAATCGGAATCAGTAACGTTTTATGCTTATTACGGATACTTATAGATGGGGTCTAGGGTGGACCTACTGGTTGGAGAGATATTGGGTATTAACCAATGGTCGGGGGAGACCACAGATTTCAGTAGGACGTTACCCTAACCGGAAACTTATGATTAGTTTCCGTATAGTAGTTATACGATATGGGGTTAGTATATTTGATGGGATTTCGTTCAGCATATTACTATCTATATGTGGTTAGTACTTGCTGTGGGTGATAAACGAAATTTGGGGACCAAATTTTTATTAGTGGGGGAGGATGTTGAATCCGACACTTTTATCTCGCTCTGGAAAATTCTTCGGGAAAATTTCTAGAGTTTCGGGGACTCAATTGATATAAAAACTAAACCTTAAGGACTAGAATGCAAATTTCCCGAATTTAGGGACTAAAATGTAATACAACGAATAGTTACAAGGGCTATATCGGATATAACATTAAGCCCTAGGGGTGTTCTTGCAATTAGATGGAAACTGGTTGGACTAAAATGCAAAATGGCCCATGGTTAAAAGCTCTCGGCCTGCCCTAGCTTCTCCCGACCCCTCCCCTCGCGAAGCCCGAAACCGCAGCCACCGCACGCAGTTGCCTTCTCGCGTGAGCCCTAGCCACAGCGCCTCCCTTCCTTTCTCCCGAATCCTAGCCGCAGTGTTCTCCTCTCGCCGCAGTTGAGTACCCGATTCCCTCTCCTTCTCTTGTTCGTCTGCGGGACCCTTCGCGGCACGAGCTCTAAGTTCCGGGAGATAGTCCATCGCCGGAAATGGTGCCGTGACCTCTCCCCTGCCTCCACAGGTAAGAAGGATTTGGATCTTGGAGTTTAAGTTAGGCTTTCCGCTCTTAGATCCCCTCTCCTCGTAGCTTTGGATTCGGATTTGTCCATTGGTGAGCCCTAACCGTTCCAAGCAAATTGCAGCTTGTCCCCTTCCTTGCATCGATTTCGGAATAGAGGGTTTACCGAGAATGGGAATTGAAGGAGTGTGTTATCTGCTCAGAGCCGACCAAGGGGAAATGGTACACTGACTTCGTGCCATTTCACTAGGTAAGAGCTAATATTGCCTTGTGTTGTGATCAGGATTTGGTTTATGTTCTCAGTGTATGTTGGTTTGATCTATGTGGGGTTCTTTCTGTTGATACATTGTGTAATTGGCAGTGTTTAGGTTGCAGTGGTTGTGTGAGCTTCATTGTTGGGTGGAGATTGCTTCCACGTGCTGTGTGGATTGGAATCTAGACTCTGGTTTTGGTATCCACGAAATCCTCCTCCCTGCTTGCTCAAGCAACTTGCTGTGTTAGTAACCAACTGAGATTCGGATTGGAATTGCTTTGTAATCATTGGCTGAGGTACGGTTTGGATTCTCCAAGGATGGTTACATAGGTTGCTTTGGTTAGGAATTTCTTTTTACTCTACGATGTGAACTATGTTCAGTTAGGTTTTGAATGGATGTGTATTAGCTTATTCTATAGTGATGATCTGTGCACTAAGAAATGGGATTCGTATCATTATGCTCCTGTTTTGGGAATTTATGGTGGCAACCAATTGGAGGGGATTAGGTTTTATGGGAAATAAGGGGATAATCTGCGACACAAATCATTTAAATTACATGGATAATTAAATAATTATGAAATTGTGAATAAACTTAGAAATTTGAACTTAATCTTAATTACCACGGGTAATTAAATGGAAAGGGAAATAATTAGGTTAACCCTAGAACGGATTAGGGATTAATTAGCTAGTTACTAATTTTGTAATAGCTAATCAAAATTTGTCCTTTACACAGGGACTTGACTGGATCTATTACTGCCTATTTTGACGGGTGGTTCTGTCTCGATTGATACAGATTTCTACTCTTGGAGGCAGGTACCCTTTGACTTATCTATCTTGATATTGTCATTTTGTTATGCATAGAATGTTATAGATAGCAGTAAGACTCTACGCTATCCCTGGTTATTATGTCTATTCTGGATATAGTTGTCTATCCCTGGTTATTATGTCTGTTCTGGATATTGTTGTTTATCCCTGTTTATTATGCCAGTTCTGGATACTTGTTGTTTATCCCTGAGTTATCATGTTGTTGGTTCCCTTCGGTCTCAGGTATTGTCATATCTGTAGGTATGCTTAGATATCGGGATGTACCTCTTGCACTAGACCTTGAGAGATTTGTAGTTTCAGGCCAGTATACCTTGTAGGTTACCTGTATTTCCTGTTATAGGATTTCAGACTGAGACTTAGTATACGAGGACTTGGGAGGGAGGTATGTCTATCTATCATACACCATCCTTGCACTGTTGCATGCCGGCGATCAGCGACTCCCTTGTGGTTGAGCCTAATCGTCTTCCGGTACATGACTTGCA
>JAGFNQ010005177.1:272120-301946 GCA_024364735.1 Boesenbergia rotunda | reverse complement strand
ATAGCTTCAGCCATAAGTAATCGGGAGTGAGTACTCATTAAGCATGCTTCGTGCAGCCTCTTGAAGTGCACGGTTCTTCCTCTCTACAACACCATTTTGTTGTGGTGTTCTAGGAGTAGAGAACTCATGTCTATAACCCTTATCTTGACAAAATTCTAGAAACCTTTGGTTTTGAAATTCACCTCCATGATCACTTCTTATTGTCTTAATTGTTGATGATTTCTCATTTTCAACCCTTCTACAAAAAGAAATGAAAATATCTAAGGTTTGATCCTTATGTTTTAAAAAGAAAGTCCAAGTATATCTAGTGAAGTCATCAATGATAACAAAGCAATATCTACTTCCATTCAATGATATGATAGTGCTACAATCAAATAGATCCATGTGAAGTAAATCTAAAGCATTGGAAGTACTTACAGTGCTTTTACCTTTATGTGCAGATTTTGTTTGCTTACCCATTTGACACGCATCACATAATTTATCTTTTCCATACTTGATGCTCGGTAAGCCTCGAACTAGTCCCTTGTTGGCCAACTTCCGGATGTTCTTCATGTTCACATGTGCTAGCCTCCGGTGCCAAAGAGTGGACTCTTCTTGTTTTGACATGAAACACTTAGCAAGAACATTAGTAGCACTTTTAAATGAAACTTGATAAATATTGTCTACTCTTGCTCCTACTAGTACCGTGTCCAAGGTGTCATTTTGTCTAACTAGACATTGACTTGGTTGGAAATCAATTGTGTAACCCGTGTCACACAATTGACTGACACTTAGGAGATTAAACTTCATCCCCTTGACTAGAAGGACATTTGAGATTCTAAGACATCCGGATATTTGAATGTCTCCTATTCCTATGACCTTAAGGCTACCATTGTTACCAAATGATACATTACCTCTACTCTTCTTGTGAAATGTGGTAAACAATGATCTATCCCCGGTCATGTGTTTGGAGCATCCACTATCAACGAACCAAGTTGATAGATGCTCCCCCTCAATCACAACCTACACAATCCGAAAAATAGAAGTCTTAGGTACCCAAAACTTGGACCTAATGCATTAACTAAACATGACTTAGGCACCCATGCCTTGACAACTTTCTTTTGAGTCTTGGGTGTCCTAGGTTGTCTCATGTCAGTCCTAGACATGAGAGATACAAAAGAGGGTTCCTTAGGGCGGTAACCAATACCGGCCCTATTGTAGACCGCTCTTTGGGCATTTAATATCATATCTAAGGTCTTAGAGCTATTTGAGAATTTCCCAAGCATATTCTTGAGCTTTTCAACTTCACTCTTCAAGGATTGGTTCTCCTCTACTAACCCATTATCATGCATATCACTGATTTCCTCAACCTTAGAGGATTTCAGGCTCACAATCTCATGTTTCAAAAGTTTAATTTCATCTTCTAGTAATTCAACATGCATGTCATCAATGTCATCATCCCTAGAAGCTTTCAATTGAGCAATCTCTAATTGCAATGCTTTAACTTTATTTTTGGATTTCTTAAGCATACTAGTTAAACATGCAATTGCTCTATAACATTTTTCAAATTCGGGAGAAGTTACCTCTTCATCATCCGAAGATGATGAAGCCGTGTTTGCGGAGCTTGAAGTTTCTTCACTGCTCTCCACTCCAAGAGCCATGAGAGCCACTTGCCTTGTACTCTTCTCCTCCTTCTCGTCATCGGATGAACTACAAGATGACTCATCCCAAGAGGCCTTCAACGCCTTCTTCTTCCTCTTGGAATTCTCTTCTTTTCTTTTGGATTTTTCCTTTTTCTTGAGCTCCGGACACTCATTCTTGAAGTGTCCTCTCCTACCACACTCAAAACAGGATGCATTATTCTTATCAAGTTTGGATTCACTAGTATTACCTCTCCTCTTGAAACGTCGATCTCTTCGCATCATCCTTCGCACGAAGTTCGCCATTTCGGATGAGGAGGAGCCACTGCCTTCTTCCTCTGAGTTTGACTCGGATTCGGAGGAGGATGAAGATGATGAGATCTCTTTCTCCTTCTTCTTCTCCTTCTCCTTTTTGTTGATCCGGTCCCCTGCAACTAAGGTAATCCCCTTCTCCTTGGGGCCTTTGTTAGCCATTTCATGCAATTCCATCTCACAAAATAGGTCATCTAATTTTACAATAGATAAATCCTTGGATACTTTGTAGGCATCCACCATGGATGACCACAAGGCATTCCTTGGAAATGCTTTCAAAACATACCTCACAAGGTCGCGATTTTCGACCTTTTCATCAATTGAATGAAGTCCATTGAGAACTTCCTTGAACCGGCTATGAAGCTCACTTACCGACTCTTCTCCTTCATGGAGAGATTTTGAAGTTGGTTGAGGAACAAATCCCTCTTTGCAATCCTTGAGTCCCGGGTGCCTTCATGGAGCTCTATGAGTTTGTTCCACAAGTCTTTTGCACTCGTGAAGGGACCAACCTTGATGAGTTGGTCTTTGTTCATGCCACATTGTAGAGTGACAACTGCCTTAGCGTCGGGCTTCACTCTTCCTTGTTTGTTCGGCAGTCCACCGAGATGATTCGAGTTCCTTGCCTTCATCATCCTTAGGAGGGATGAATCCTTCCTTCACCGCGAACCATGTATGGATATCCATCTTCAAATAATATTCCATCTTTGATCTCCAATATTGGAAGTCAGCGCCATCAAAGAATGGAGGTCGGGTGGTGGAGAAACCTTCTCTCAAAGCCATCTTGTTGAGAACTCTCGGTTGTTAAGCCATAAACAGAGAACCTTGCTCTGATACCACTTGTTGGGAACGAGATGGCTATAGAGGGGGGGTGAATATAGACAATCGCTTGCCCCTTGAAAACTAATCACGATTTCTGCAACTCAAATATCAGTAGCACAGCGGAAAGAATGGAAAAACAGAGTATGCAGAAAACAAATGATTGCAAAACACACACAACTAGCAAGATCGCTAACAAGGAAGGTTTACAAGGTTCGGGGATAACTTGCCCCTACTCCTTGGCGTGCCCTTGAGGTGGGCGATCCCTTGATCGTCGGCAGATCAAGCACCGGTTAACACCGGATATGAAGCAACCTCCTTCTCGGTGGAGAAACCTCTCCACAGTGTGTTTCAAACAATGATATATAATGAGCACAATGAAACAACAACAAGAAAGATCTTACTCAAACACTTAGCAAGGATTAAACACAGCCAGCTTCCCGAGCTCCACCCAGTGGCGATCTCAAGCAGACCCCGTCTGCTTCGTGTCTTCCCACTGTCGGACTCCAAGCTTCTTGTTTTCTCCTTCAAGCGCTCAAGTATGATGTATGCTTCTCAATAGCTTGCTTAGAATGGATGAAGAACTCAAGAGCAGCAAGCTTCTCGCAGCAGAACGCAAGAACACACCGGTTTTCAAAAACTGAATCTCTACTTTGAACTCAACTCTCGCGTTCTTTTTGTTTCTCCGCCAAGCGACGGGTGACACCATCTCTGTAGCTCCTAGCTACTCCTCTGCCAACGTCAGCCTCTACTGAGCTATCTCTGGACTCACTGAGCTCCTCAGTCGAGCTCTAGTCTTAGCTCCAGTCTGCAGCTCGCCGTTGCAACCTGAGATGGGAAAAGGGACAAACCTGCTCCAAGGAAAGCACTTTCTGACTTCTCCTTGAGTGTTTGAATCCTCCCCTGTCACCTAAAACTCAATCAGAGCATTAGACCAGAAGATCACGAAGCATATCACATACATCAGCAAATCGGATACGATCAGACGCTCTGACGACGTCTGACAGTGAAATTTGAATTAAAGTGATCGGTCACCGGACCGATCCAGGGTGCGTGGATCGATCACCAGACCGATCCACTGCTCTGCTGGGATTCCCAGCTCTCACAGCAATACACGCCTGATCGGTCACCAGACCGATCAGGGTTGATCCTGATCGGTCACCAGACCGATCAGATTGGATCCTGATCGGTCACTCAGACCGATCAAAGCAGATGAACAGTAACTTTTTAATCAAATCCAAGGTTCCTGATCGGTCACCGGACCGATCCAAGGCTCTGATCAGCACGGGAACTCACTCACTGTTTGCTCCCTGATCGGTCACCAGACCGATCAGGAACAAGACAGCAAGGAAGCAGCCTGCTCCCTGATCGGTCTCCGGATCGATCAGGAGCCACACAGTAGATTCCCAATCTCACTGTGCGCTCCCTGATCGGTCACCAGTCCGATCAGACATAGCTGGATCGGTCACCAGACCGATCCACTAAGGAGCAGCGTGCCAACAGTCCCTGATCGGTCACCAGACCGATCCAGTGACTCTACCCAGCCCTCCAAGCTAGGGATTCATCCACCTTAGCCCTCCAAGCTAAGGATTTTTCCATCTAACTCTCCAAGTTGGGAATTTGCACCTAACCCTCCAAGTTAGGACTTTTCACCTAGCCCTCCAAGCTAGGACTTTTCACCTAGCCCTCCAAGCTAGGACTTTTCACCCAACTCTTCCGAGTTAGAACATCATCCAACCTAGCCCTCCAAGCTAGGTACCTGACCCTCCAAGCCAGGACTTTTTCACCTAATTCTCCAGGATGAGAATTTGCACCTAACCCTCCAAGTTAGGACTTTTCACCTAGCCCTCCAAGCTAGGACTTTTCACCCAACCCTTCCGAATTAGGACTTTTCCAACACCTAACCTCCCAGGTTAGGATTTTCAACACCTAGCCCTCCAAGCTAGGATTTTCCACACCTAACCTCCCAGGTTAGGATTTTCCAACATCATGCCTAATCCTCGATTAG
The DNA here is from genome assembly GCA_024364735.1 of Boesenbergia rotunda. NCBI lineage: Eukaryota > Viridiplantae > Streptophyta > Magnoliopsida > Zingiberales > Zingiberaceae > Boesenbergia > Boesenbergia rotunda. The sequence continues at coordinate 297,191 of JAGFNQ010005177.1, read as the reverse complement.
GACTTAATCATAATCATCACAATCATCACACCTAACCTCCCAGGTTAGGGTTTTCCATATCATGCCTAATCCTCGATCAGGACTTAATCATAATCCACCTAACCTCCCAGATTAGGATTTTCCATATCATAATCATTCTCTTAAACTAAAATCGTTGTCAACATCAAAACAGCAATCAGTGCCAGACTGCATCAACATTAAAAACCGCTACTAATATTGAATTTGAACCAATTTTTAAAATGATCCTATATCATATTGTACCCGTAGATTTCCAAAACCAAATACTCAAATTAAATCAATTAACAATATTCATATTTCACTTCACATACCTAATTTATATTCATAACACATAATTTTGGATTACCAAATCAACAAGTCATATTCATATTTCATTTTAAAATATTAATATATATCATTAACATTTAACGCCACACTATACCACCAACACAATATTTTCTTCAATCTACAAAATATATACAATTTTCAATAACAAATTTTCTCTACCAAAAAAAGATCGAAAGGCATTTGCTCTTGCAACTCCTTATCTTTAATTTTCTATCCCATTTTCTTAAATTTGTTTGTTGATTCTAAATTAGAGTGATAAACTTGCCAGTACATTAAGTTGTGTTTATATTGCTTTGGGAACACTTGGCTAGGCAGTGCACTAGTTCCTAAACATCGAACCCTACCAGAATGCGGAGGTCCAAAAATCTCACTATATCAAGAATATATTTAAAGTTGAACTATATGTAACAACTTTTATGAAAATCCTCATAAACAAATTTGTTAACGAAATGTCTCCTTGAGCACTTCAAGTTTATCTTGAAAGTCATGATCCATAGTCTCTTTAAGTAAATTCTAATAAGAAAATAAATTGTTAATAGAATGAAAAATATATATTTAAAAGTCATCTTAAAAAAGTGAAACATATTATTATTACCTTAACTCGTATTGCCTCATTGATAATAGGGGCACCTCCTTTATTTCTACTTCTTCTACTCAATAGTTGTATTTCAATACGGCTCAGATTTTGAAAATGTCATTGTCTGGTTAGAGATAAGCAAGTTATGCATTAAGAATCAGAGTGAAGAGATCCATCATTTTGAAAAAACCTAGATAAAAACTCTAAACAAATTCCAAAAGCAAGAGCCTTTACCTGCAAAGAGAAGTAGAAGGATCAAAGAGAGATCGAAAGGTTGAAGGATAAAAACCCTAACAATGCTTCCTTGCCTTCTGATAAGTGTCATTTTGTTGATCATTTTATATGCTTAAATCCGTGTTTGACCCATATTTTACTTGTGTAATTGTGGATTTACCCTAGGTTTTAGGATTTATACTCTTTTTGGACCTAATTGTAAATTTTGATATATTTGAGTTGTTTTGTCACTAAATTTTTGATCTACTTTTGTAGGCTTCAAATGATCAGGGAGCTAGGCCATGTTGGGTCAAAGTTGAGTCAAAAGTGGATTGGATCAAGTGATCAAGCGTCAACTAATTTGGTCCGTCCGATGCAAAGACGGTTAGATCTAGACCATCTGAGAACTTCTGATCAATCCGAGATGGGATTAAGGTTAATCGAGCAATCAGATCAAGATCTGATGGTTTCAGCCCAATCGGAGATCATCTAGCCGTTGGATCACGATCAGAGAGATCTAGACCATTCATTCAAAGATCGGCTTGATCTGAACCATCCGTTGGAGATCTGGCAGATCCGAGCTACCCCGAGGATGATCCTGACCCCTGATCAAGATTTATAAAATTTGATTCAAATCGGACAAGGATCCATCATTGGATGGAGTGGGATTAATCTGAGCCGTCCACTATTTTAACTACTTAAACAGATCCCCTGTTCAGATCTCGGCGTCGCGTCTTCTTCGCCGTAGTTTAGTTCTTCGTTTCTTCAGCTGTTCTTCATTTCCTTTTGCGTTTTTCTTCAGTGAAGGCGTGGCCAACTCGATCACAACCTTGGAGCAAGATTTGGATCGCTGGGAGGAAGCTTCAGTGGAGATTTCAGCTCCAAATTGCGCCGGATGCAGAGCTGTTTGAGGGTTTCGGCAATTTTGTGATTTGAGCTCTTGGATCTCAATCGCGTCCATTTCCTTCCATCTGAACCATCTGTAGGGGTCCTAGGATGAGCTCAGATGATTTTCAAATCATCATCACAACTCTTCACATTGAGATCTAGGAGTTTGGATTGGATTTCCCAGCTGTGTGCATTTTGAGAGCAGATCTGAATTGGAGCTAAGTTTCTCAGTGATTTGCGAGTTGAAGGGGTTCTTGGCTTGCCTTTGCGTGACGAACAAGGAGGTCTTGAGACAAGGAATGGCCGAGGCTTAGTTTTAATCGCATTTCTTGTTTTCTTTAGCTGTAATTTCAGTTTCCACAAAATAGTTTCTGTTCTGTTTTTGTATCTGCTGTAAGTTTCTTTTCTGAATTGTTTCGGCAGTAATTAGGTTTCATTCTGCAAGTAGATAATTAGGAAGCTTGTTTAGTGAACAAAATTCTTCTAATTGCAGTTTATTTCATAGTTTAATTACTTCGTATCAGTTCATGATCCCAGTTTCAGCTTAACAGTTTCTCCTGCGTTTCAGTTTGTTTTCTGCAGTTCCTGAATTTTGATTCAAGCTAGTTTTAGTTTATCTGCTGAATTCACCTGAAAGTTTGCCTCATTTACTTAGTTATTGAATTCAATTGCTGCATTTAGTTTCATTAGTAGAGTATCAACTTAGTGTTTGCAAACTGTTTCCAATTTCTGCAAGTAAGCTTAATTTCTGAAAATTACAGTAATCACTTCTGCAGTTTTGTATCAGAGCATTTGTTTGTTCGAATCTTTGCTTAAGTTGTAGTTGTGCATTAGTTTCAGTTAGTTGCTTGTTCTGTATTGGCTTGCAACTGAAATTCTGCATTCGGGTTCCAAGTCTGCATTTTCATTTCTGCATTCAGCTGAGTTGTTGAGTATCAGAATTCCTGTTGCTGCCTTTGCGTGTCAGTACTGGTTGCATCCTTTAGTTACCAAGTTTTGTTCCTGCATTCATGTCCTCTGATTTCTGTTGCTACATTTCAGCTGCTTTGTTTCATTTTTTTTGCATTCAGTTTACACTCTTTAGCTGCTGAATTTTATTTCTGAATTCAGTTTACATTCTTGCATTCCAAACTACTCAGTTCTTGCTTCATTATGGCTTTGTTTTATTTATCCAAGAGATTGTTTTCCATACAGAATTGATCAGCTAGCATGTTTTCCATACAGAATTGATCTTGCCTTAGTTTCAATCCAAATTCAGTTATTTTATTGGTTCAATTTTCTTAGCGTTTGAATTGCTTTGGTTATCAGATTCATTTCCGAATTCAGCTACTTGCATTAGTTTAAGAAATTCAGAATTAGTTGAGTTTATTAGTAGCTATTGTTTTGTCAAGTTCATTTAGTTAAGTGTCTTCCTTTTCTTGTGTGTTTTCCTTTATAATTGAAACCAAAACCCAGATTTTGTTTGAAAACCCAAAATTCACAAACGACATATAAACTCAAGCACGAATCGAACAACTTGAACTAGCCCTTGAAAAAATACGACCTGTGGCCCCTTTATTACGCTTTTATTCTTTGATTGCAAAAAGGGTTTCCAGCATTTACAAATATTCTAAATTTGAGACCCACATTCGTGACAGCTCATTTGGGTCCATCACCTTCCTTTATCCTCCTCCATAAAACACTCCCAAAATCAATAAGCAACAAAATAAAAAGTTAGATATAGAGACGGAAGGAATCATGCGATGATAAGTCAAATAACAACAAATGAAATTAGGGAGACGAGATTCTCCTAGCTACCTACCTGGAAGGAGGCGGAGGCGGAGGCGAAGGCTTGTCAACGACAAGATAAAGCGAGTGTTCGTGTATCCGAAGGCGAGCTGCCTACAAGGAAATAGAGATGACTCAATAATGGAATTGATGACACGATAGCAATGACACAACATCGATGAAACGACTAGAAGAATCGTGAGGAAATGGTGCAAGATAAGGGGGGAGGGAGATAAATAGCTGGAATGTGAAATATAGGGGGGGGTGTATGCAGGAGGGAAGTTAATATAAGGGCTTTTTTTTTATTTTATTAATATTAATGTTATTGTTTAAAACTAGATGTGTGTTCAACAGAGTCATTTTCTAGAGATCAGTCGACAAATCACATCAGTCGAATGGGGAATGCGAGTGTTGGAGTTACAGAAAGAGGAAGAGGGCAACCCTTCCTCTTCATCTTCCAACCCTTCAAATCCTCCATTGATGGAGGTAGAGGAAGAGTTTTCTTCCCCTTATAAATTGGGCGTCCAACTTCAATCCAGGGGTGGTGAAGAAGTTAGAGCATTGTTCTTAAGGATTTGGTTTGTGGCTGAAAGAGAGATTGGTCCGCTCTGTGATCGTTCTCTTGACAACAAGAAGAAGAAAAGAGGAGAAGATCATCCAATCCAATCACTGTAAATCTAATTTATATGCGAATAAGTTTCATGCTTAAAGATCTAATATTGGTATCAAAGCAATTTAGATTGTATAAGCATGTTTTTACTTCTCTCCATCGATCACTGTCGGAGTTTTTTTCTCCGTCGTTCTCTTCTCCGATCACTGGCCAGAATCCAACGCTAGTCACTGGGTGACTATGTGTCATGAACCTACGGAAGCCTCTGTGGCGTGGAGAAGCCTCTGTGGCGTGAAGAAATGCAGAGGCGGCGGGCGGCATGGAGATTAAGGTTTTTCTTCTCTCGTCGCTCGTGGAGAAGAAGAGTCGGCGTGTGATTAAGTTTTTTTTATTTTTGTAAGGAAAAGTTTGATTTATTTAAATCTAAAGAAAAAGAAAAAAAGGGTTAAAATGGAAAAGGACAGAAAGATACCCCGTGCAAGGGTCGACCCGTAGACCTTTACCTAACCAACACAATAATCTATCAGAAGTGCTATAAGTATGGTTATTTTAATATCTGATTTATTTTATTTGAATCAGACTATCCGATTAGACTTGGGTTTGGTTTAATGAGATTATGTTGGTCCAATCAAATCAGGTCTAGTTTAAACCATTAGTTGGTTTAACCAAACCAGTTTGATCAGAAACTTGAACCAAACTAACTAATTTGATCAATAGATTGAACCTAAACGTAAATGAGCTTAGGTGAAATAGCAACAGTAAAGCATTCAAATCGATTAGTTCAGTAGCATAATCAACTGTAGCTACTTAAGTAAAGAAAACTTATATTTTCTTATTTGCTTGTGTATTTCTTTCTATGCATATGTGTGAATTGAAAAAGACTGGTTTTGTTACTAGTTTGTCAGTTTTGTACTGAATGTCATTTTTCAATTCCAGATGTCGCATGAGATATGCACCACGATTCATTGCTAGAGCGATGCCATGAGCTAATGGAGCAGCTAGATAAAGTAAACTATAGCCCGATTCTAGGAATCCAAGGAAATATAGGAAAATTGGATTGACTATTTTAGAAACTCGAGCAGGAAGAGTTTCCAATCTTGGATGATTATAGAATCGGAGCATTGATTCGTTCATTGCCAAGGCGTGCAAGAGAAGTTGCACACCAGATATGGAGACACTATGAATGTTGTATCTCATATGCTGAGTTATGTAAGCAGCTTGTCACGCCCTGAGGAGTCTGCTCGTCTGATACTGACCGGACTGCCACTCTCTCGTCCCGACGAACAATTCAGAAACCTAGCCACGACTATCTCAGTCGCTTGTATCGCAGCCTATAGGGCTAGAACCAACATCTAAATAAAAAGAAAACGGAAACGATGACAAAAGTTGTGTACCGGTATGACTTACGATAAAATACACCGAACGAAGCCCTCCATGGCACACAAGAGTACAACCATATCGAAAATACCACAGCGGAAATCACAAATGAAAATATGACTGAAAAACGAATGAACAGGGGTACTAACATGTACCCACAAACATATATAGGTAAATGACGAAGTCGTCTCGATGCACGTAAAACGAGACAGACTGCCGGCACTCCAGTCGATCATCCTGAAATAAAAACAAGGAGCTAATGGGGTGAGTCACAGTACTCAGCAAATATCTCATCAAATATGCAAGATAGTCTAATCTAGCAATAATAGTAACAGACTATCGAAATAACACACGTACAAGCAATGATAAGTACAACTGAAAGGAGGAATAGAAAACACCATACCAATATGGTGGGGTCATCAAAACCAGGGCATAAAGGTCTCCTGTATGTGCATGTCAATCATATGTAACATCCAAGTATAGCAAGCATGGGCAAATGAAAAATATACGTATGCACATGGTGCAATGACATGGTCACCCCTGCCGTCGGTCAGACATCGTCACCTATGTACGGGAGGAAGCTGAGCGGAGGCTACCCTCCGACGTAGGGCTGTGACTACCATTAGTACTCTGTCATCACTGCTCCTGAGCGATCGAGTAGAAGGGATGCTATCGGTGTAACACTCATACCCTATGACCTATCTGGGGGATATCTCTATTTGAATGTTATCTCCCTGCCAAAGTAACACCCTGATAGATTCCATTTTATTGATCATTTGAGTTGCTTAAATCCCTGTTTGATCTATGTTTTTATTGCCAAAATTGTGAAATTGCCTAGGTTTTAGAATTTATTCATATTTTGGACTTAAATGCAAAAGTACACATATTTGAGTTAATTGGCCACTAAATTCTTGATTTATTTTTGTAGGCATGAAAGGTTCCTGGACCTAGAGCATATTGGGTCAAACCCGAGTCGGAAGTGACCCGGATCAGATTATCAAGATTACGATTAAATCTGGGCCGTTCGATTCAAAAGCGGCTAGATCTGAGCCATCCGGGATGATCTGAAGCGATCCGAGCTAGGGCTAGGGTTGATTAAGCACCCTGATCAAGATATGAAGATTTCATCCTAATCAGAGCAAGATCAACCGTTGGATCAAGCTTGGAGGGCTATAGATCATCCATTCAAAGATTAGCGTGATCTGGACCATCCGTTGAAAATCTGGAGGATCCGAGCTACCACGAGGCAGATCCTGACCCCAGATCATCATCATCAAAGTTTGGCTTAAATCAGACCAAGATCAGCCGTTGGATTGAAGTAAATCGATCTGAGCCGTCCGTTGGTTAATACTTAAGGAAATTTTCCACAGCCGAAACCTTTGTCGCGTCTTCAGCTCCTTTCCACTGTTCTTCGCCGTTCTTCCTCGTTTCTTCATCGTTCTTCGAAATTTTTGTTTCCATGAAGGCGTGACCACCTCATCTTCCATTCCAGATCAAGAATCAAGTTGTTGGCGATTGGTAATTGAAGAATTCTGCTGATTTGCGCTGGAACAGAGGACTTCTTGGGGGTTCCGGCAGTTCTCAGTCCAATCAACTTCCTCTCGACCTCAATCCATTTCAAAGCTTATGAACCACTTGTAGGGGTTCTCAGGTGAGCTCAGAAGTCTCCCATATCATCATCGCAGCTCTTCCACTCGAGATGAAGTGAATCGGATGAAATATTCCATTAAGCGCAGCTTCTGTTCAGAAACACTTCAGAATTGATTGTCCATCGATTTGCCGAGCCTAGGGGTTCGAAGCCAGTTCTTGATTGACAACCAAGGATTTCTTGAGCTGAGGAAGGAGTTGAGGAGTAGATTTCTCAGTTTAATTCATTTTCTTAGCTGTAGATTTCAGTTCTGTGCACTGTTTTGTTCTGAAATTTCTGTTCAGCTATTGTAAATTTCAATTTCTGAGTTGTTAGCCATAATTTAGCTTCAATTCTGCAAGTAGAGTAATTTAGGAACTTGTTTAGTGATAGATTGAGTTAAATTTCAGTTTAAGTGTGTTTAAATTGTTGCGTGCCAAGATGCAATGGTAGCGTGCCAACTTTCATTTCTGAAATTTCCATTCAATTTCTGAGTTTGTCTCAGATTCCTTATTTTCTGAGTTGTTTCCAAGTTCTTAGTTATCAATCTTTGCTTTAGAATTAGGTAGATAGAGTGTTTAGTTCAAATAGCACCTAATTGTAGTTTTTCATAATCAAAAGTTAGCTAGCGTGCCAATTCTTTGTTAGAGTTTCACTTCATTCCTGCAATAGAGTTCAGTATTCAGAATTTTCATTTTTGTTTCAGTTTTAGTGAGCCAATTTAGTTGGTTTAAGTTTGTCTAGACTTTAAGTTCAATCCTGAATTCGGTTTAGTTTTGATCATCTGAAATTCCAAATTGTTTTCCACTTCAATCACTATCAAAATCTGCCCTGTTTTGCAATTCGCAGCTTGTGTTTGAAATTGTATTTCTGCCTATTTGATTAGGAACTCTGAGTTCATGTTTCCCATCCAATAGTTTCTGATTTGCATTTGAATTGGTTACTTCAGTTGCCTCCACCTTACAGCAGCTTATAAGGTTGCAATTGGCATGATTTTCAGCTCATAATCTCCTTGTTGCGTGCCCAATTAATGAATTCCTGCACTTTGTATCAAGAGGCAGCTGTAGCAGTATTTGGCATCAAGTAGCTACGATTTTTAGTGTGTTTGATAGTTTGAACTAATCTAGCATTGCAATTGGCCATTTCTGAATTTTCTTTGGAATTGCTTGTTTCATTAGATCGCATCTAGTTAGGGAGTTGCCAATGCTTGGTTGAATCCTAATTTCGCATGACACATTGTTTGTCCTAGCTTATTTATTTCCGAAAACTACATCACTGTTTTTAAAGCATTGTTTAGCATTCCATTTTGTGTTTGAAATAAGAAATCAGTTATCAAAAACTTTGTAAGTGTTTGGATTTAGTTTCCATTAATTGAGCTTTTAGTGCCATCTCTTTGTTTAGTTCCATTGCCCACTTTCCTTCATTTTCATTTCATTTTCATTTTCAATTAAAAACCAGAATTTCATTACTTATTTGAAACCCAAAAACGACACATAACTACAAGTTTGAATCAAGCACGACAACTATCCCCGAGAAAAATACGACCTGTGGCCCCTTTGCTACAGTCTTATACTTTTGATTGTAAAAGGGTTTCCAGTTATTCATTTACATCTAAATTTGAGGCCTACTTTTGTGACACATAGTTTGGGCCCGTCACACCCCTACCCCAGGTCATCTCTGGAGGATATCTCTATCTAAGTGTTACCCCTACCCCATGTATATATATGGGGGAGAGACCTTTCTCTCTCATCTCCTGGTATATGGACTATTCAAGGAGGAACTCTGCCTGCTACCACGCTCTGATTCACTAACCCATGAGAGCATGAGCAAAGCAGCACAAAGCACACTACCCATACTCCGTCAACCACTAACCCATGAATGACCGTATGGGTAGGTCAACTATGACTGTCGACCTGACTCACCGACAAGGGGACCCCTGATCGACAGTGATGTATAGTGCACGTTGATGCATGATACTAGTCAAACAACATCCACTATCTAGTCCACCTATATCAATATGATATGCAAGGATCATAGATAATGCACCATAGCCTAAGTCCTAAAGGTATTGGTATCACATGTCAGGTCTAGCATAAACAATATCAGTAAAATGTAGAACAGGTATATAACAATACATTACCCTATTGCTAAACATAGCATATCAAGCATATAATCTATGACTAATTCAGAAGATAAGTCAGAGGTACCCACCTCCGATGTAGAAATCTACAAGTGACGAGAGCCCCTGTCCAAATAATATCCGTAACCGATCCACCAAGTCAATCAGTGTCCTATAGCACAGACATATGTTTAGCTATTTACATATAAGAAATCAATAGCTAAACAACTATTAACCCATATAGGATTAACCCTAATTATCCCATTACTCCAAGCTATAGCCTATGCCTCACCTAAGACCCATCACACCCTTACCAAATCAAATGGCCACCTAGGTGCTCACAGCAAGACCAAAACCCAAAGACCACAGTGAGTCCACCTCACTACAGAGGATCCCAATGAACTCATGGCTAAGCATCACCAACAACCAGAACATAGCAAGGTCAGATCAGACTTCCAAAACCGAAAGTATCAAACTACAAGATGATAATAGAAACCATCAATGCTCCACAAAACAAATGCCAACTCTAATTATAGCAGGACACCATCCATCAATTCCACACACACACACGGACACAGGAAGAAAAGAACAAACAAAAACTAGTAGAAAATCTAAATCATAACCCTAAACTAAAGACAAGGAGCTCCAATAAAACCAATCCCACTCTCTCTGATCTAAACACAAATCAAATACAACCAGGTAAGCTTTCCTAACAAAGCTACAGATTGGATCTCCTGTAGGAAAAACAAGATGCTCACAATAGCAATAAAAAAATCCATAGAGCTCTGATCGTGGCTCCTCATGGAGCAAACTCATGACAAGGACAAAATCCACACAAGGCCAAAAGAAAACCAACTCAGCAATACCATTTACTTCAACACAACTCTGAAGCAATCTACTGATCTAATAACTCCTTCGATCAAAACTGATACAGAAACAGAAACAATAGAAATCGCGCAAACCATAGGAATCCAAATGAACCCGAGTGCAAGATCCGATCTACCCATTAACAATGATCACCACTCAAAGAACAAATCCATTCTAGATTATCCCCTAATTCAAATCGATTAAACACCAAGCAAATCAAATCAGAAACCAAATCCATAGTAGCATTTCACGGTAGAAGCAATACAACTCAAAGAAAAACTCTCGCCATAGAAAGAAAACTCAATCCTGATAAAATGGAACCCAAATCTAACTACACAAGCCATCCAGATCAAAACCATATCACAAATCCGATTCGCAACTTCTGAAACTCACCAATTGATGTCACGCACGTGAGAGAGGGAAATCTCTGCCCCGATCTAATCAATTCCACCAATGAATGGCCCCGTCTCCGGCTCCTCTCCCCTTTCCCTTACAAACAGAAATTGAAGCAAGAATAGGCTATCTTCTGGATCGGCCACGAGGAAACACAGATCACCACTAGATCGGGGAGAAGACCAACTAAGATCCAAGAATGAGAGAGAAATGAAACTTATCGAAGTGAAAAGCACCGGCTGTGACCCCCAGCCCAACTTTGGCAGCTCCACGATATGCGATCAAAAGAAGGGAAAGGAAGAACGTTCCAAGAACGAGGTGAAGATGTGGAGATCGCCGACCATCCTTCTGTGCGCTCGGTGCAGGAGTGAACGCAAGGGGAAAGAAGAAAGCTTCATCCGCTCCCTCGCGCGTGGAAGAATAGGTACGATCGCAGTCTGATTAGGGATGAGGAAGAAAGAAAAAGGATTTATTTAAGTGGTGGTGCTTTTGCATAAAAGCCCTCCACTTCCACTCAATAGAACCTAAGCCCTTAATTTATTCTTTTTTTAACCCTCTGAGCTTCCATATTTTAACACAACTACTTCGCCATGAGTTTCCAGAGGATCTAGAAGATTCTGAAGACTCAGAACAAGATCCTGAATTGTTTGAGGCAGATCCTGAAATGTTTGAGGTAGATCCTGAAATATTTAAAGAAGATGTTGAAATGTCTGAGGAAAATCCTGAAATATTTGAGGAGATCCTGATATTGAAATGTTTGAGAAAGATCCTGAAATATTTGAGGAAGATCCTATAGAAACTGTGGAAAATCCTGAGACTGACCGATTTGAGATGAACGAGAAAGCGATAACCACTGCCATAATATTTTTTGTTATGGGAGTAATATTAGCTTATCTAGTTCATTAAATTCTATTGTTGTGGTTGTTGTGTACGAATTGAATAAGCCCATTTAATAAAGTTATATAGATACTGTTGTTATGTATAGACAATAATATATGCTAATAAAAAGTTATGTTATGTTTTAACTGACTTGATAATGATTAGTTCATTCTATGATTAGTTCATTCTATGATTAGTTCATATTCAATATAAATGATTAGTTCGTTTGATGGGATGTATATAATATAATTGATCAATGTTAATTAGATTTGATCATACAAATGATGAGTGGAAATGCAGTTACCATTTGATTTCGTAAATCAACTCAAATTTACATTGAGTCAATCATAAATTATATACAGATGAAATACACTGAATTAATGAATACTATTTTTATTTATGATAGATCATGGCAACTAAGAACATTATAGCCGAACTGAACAAGGGAGCGAAATTATATGGGGATAACTATAAAATATGTCATCTCAAGATACAATATGTTCTTGAGGAACAGGAAGTTCTAGAGGCTGTCAATCAGTTCATGGAAGAACCTGCTGATGGTTCAACTGCACAGCATAAACTTGATCTTGATGCCTATAGGGCATGGAAGAAAAAAGACTCCATTGCTAAGGAGATATTGATTAGTTCAATGGTTGACGATCTGGTATTTAAGTATGAGCCACTACCATCAGCTCATGCCATCTGGGTAGCCCTGAGAGAAAAATATAGTGGAGTTAGTATAAGCAAGCTTTGCCAACTTACAATCATGTTTGATAGTTGTAAAAAGTGCCCGAATGTTACCATGGCTCAACATCTGAGAGAAATGGGAAATATGATTCGGGAGCTAAAGGCTGTTGATCATGAGTTGACCAATGAACAACAGGTTCAAGCAGTGATTCGTTCCCTTCCTGATTCTTAGGAAACAATGAAACAAAACCTTACTCACAGTGAAAGTATCAAGACTTTCATTAATGTCTCACGTCATATTGAACTGGAGGCGGAGAGAAATGAATCCGCAAGGATTTCTGAACAACCTTTTGTAGCTGAAGGTTCTAGATCCAAGAATAAGAAAAGATGGTTCAAGAAAGGGAAGGGTAAGGGAAAAGAAGCTGGTGCTACTGCTATGCAAGACCCAATCAAAAGAAAGAAAAGAAGTTTGGAAAGAAACCTAAAAGCAAGCTGACTTGTTACAACTGTGACAAGAAGGGTCACTTTGCTCGGGAATGTACTAAGTTGAAAAAGGTAAATCCATGTTTGTCTTCTTTTCATGAGCTTTATGTTGCTAGTTCAGTGTTGTTAGTTAATTCTTATCCTTTGTGGATTATAGATTCAGGAGCAACGAACCATGTAGTTCATGATCGAGCTACATACGTGGACTACCGTCGGGTACCAGCTGGCAATAAGTGGATATATGTGGGAAACAATGCAAGAATTGAAGTCAAAGGAATTGACACTTGCAAACTCAACCTTCGTGGTGGGCGTACCTTGTTTCTGCATGATGTCCTGTATGCTCCTGAGATTCGACGGAATCTGATTTCTGTTAATTGCCTTCTTGAATTGGGTTACTGTATGAACTTTTATAGTCATTGTGTAGAATTTAAGATTAACTCCGTGTTAATTGAATATGGTTATGTATCAAACGGTTTCATGGTTCTTGATGTAGAATCAATTGTTAATTATGAAAATAATGGTTGTTTTTCAAACATTGCTCTAACTAGCGATGTTGATGTTAATGATGAAGTTTGGCATGCTAGATTGGGACATATAGGACAAGAAAGAATAAATAGATTAGCAAGAGAGGGTTTGCTCGACACTCGTGCTAAAGTTGACTTGTCTATATGTGAGCATTGTCTTGCTAGAAAAGCAACTAGGAAACCGTTTGGTAAGGCTATTAGGGCTGAATCACCATTGCAATTGATTCATTCAGATATTTGTGGTCTAATGAACATGAAAGCTAGACATGGAAGTTCTTATTTCATTACATTTATTGATGACTTCACGCGTTTTGGACATGTGTATTTGATTTCTCATAAATCTGAAACATTATAATGCTTTAGTCGTTATTTGAACGAAGTTGAGAATCAATTGGAACGTAAGGTTAAAACCTTTCACGCTGACCATGGAGGTGAAAATTTGTCTGATCAATTCAAGACAATATGTAATGAGAAAGGGATTATTAGATAGTTAACTATCCCTAGGATTTCACAGGAAAATGGAGTTGTTGAAAGAAGAAATCGAACTCTGCTATAAATGGTTAGGTCGATGATGACTCAAGCTAATTTGCCTATCTCCTATTAGGGAGATGCATTATTGGTAGCAACCTATATACTTAACTGGGTGCCTTCTAAATCTGTTCCATCTACTCCGTATGAACTTTGGATAGGCAGAAAACCAGATCTGAGACCATAGGGGTCAGCTGCTTATATTCATGACAGACTAACAAATATGAAAAATTAGGACCCAGAGGTAGAAAGTGTATCTTTGTAAGATATTCTAATACCTCTAAGGGTGCGTTTGGTTCAAGTTATCAGATATAGCCTTAGTTATGTGATTACCAAGTAATAACATAACCAAGGTAATGGGGAATAAAACATAACCTAAAGTTGTTTGGTTCAATTTAGGTAATCAAATAAAATTTTATTTGTGTTGAGGTAATAGTCTATGACATAATATAATATTTTACCGTATTACTCTTTAATTAAATTTAAGTATAATAATATTATATACTTAAAATTTTAAAATAAAAAAGTAAGATGATATTATATACATATTCGTACCTCGGTCAGTGGCTGCCGGCGGTGGTCGCCGGCTGTCGTTGCTGGTTGTCGGCCGTGAATAATGGTCGGCCGCCGGCGGTGGTCGCCGACCGTCATTGCCGGTCGTCGGCCGCGAATAATTGTCGTCGGTCATCGTTGCCGGTCGCCGGCCGTCGGCGGCGGTCGGCAGCCGGCGGCGGTCGGCGGTTGTCGGTCGTCGGCACCAGCCTCCGTCAGGGTCGGTGGTCGGTGGTCGCCGGCGTCGGCCGCCGACAGTGGTCGCCTGCAATCGTTGCCGGTGGCCACCCATGAATAATGCCTCTTTTGCTAAGGTAAATATTGGAGGATAATTTTGGAAAGATAAGTTTCATAACTCCGGAATCAAGAAAAACCTTACTTTCCTATGGTTTTCCGATTCCGGATTGCATGCCCCTTTTGTTGACGTGTCGGGCATCAATCATTACTTGGGAATCACTAATTTTCTAAACCAAACAAGATTTTTGTTGATAACCTTGGATGAATAACCAAGGTTATCAAGGATAACCCCCAACCAAACGCACCATAAGGGTTATGTTTTTATTGGTGAGCAACAAGATAGAACCATCTCTAAAATAGAGTCAAGAGATGTCACTTTTCTCGAAACTAAGTTCCCAACAAAAGGTGAAGTTGATAAATCAACTCCTCTATTTGCAATAGAGGAGGAGGATACTGCTTCTCTATCAAAGAATCAAGAATCACAAGGGATACCTGAATCTAGTCAACCTAATGGGAGTAAATGACCTATAAATGAGTCAGTTTCTCAACAGTCTAACCTGCGAAGAAGTAATCGTCAGATTAGTCCTCGGAGAAGGTTTGACATTGAGAATGAGGCATTAATAATTCTCCCAGTTGATGATGAAGAACCTCGAACGGTTGAGGAAGCATTGAAATGCTCGGTTAAGGAGAAACGAAAAGTTGCAATGGATTAGGAAATGGAGTCCATGAGAAAGAATCAAGTTTGGGATTTAGTCGATCTTCCTCCGGGCCGAAGGGCTATTAGGAATAAGTGAATTCTCAAAATTAAGAGGAAAGCGGATGGGTCGATTAATCGATACAAAGCTCGTTTGGATGCAAAAGGATATACCCAAATGGAGGGTATTGATTTTGAAGAGACATTCTCCTCAGTTGTGAAGTTTGTGTCAATACGAGTCATCCTAGCTATACTAGCACATTTTGACTTAGAATTACATCAAATGGATGTAAAGACGTCTTTCCTTAATGGTAATCTTGACGAAGAAATCTATATGACACAACCAGAAGGTTATATAACTGAGGGTCAAGAGAATAAAGTATGTAGACTTAAGAAGTCTATGTATTGTTGATGCAGTCTGGCCTGATTGTTGTTTTGGTGTTGACAACGATTTAAGTTTGGTTGAATGAATTCAGATTAAGTCCAGGTGGATCGGGAGATAGCACGTTGGCATGGAAAAAGACCTAGTGAGATTAGGCACACCTAGTGGGACTAGGTGAAGTGGAAAAGACCTAGTGGGGCGAGGCACACCTAGTGGGACTAGGTAAAGTGGAAAAGACCTAGTGGGACTAGGCACACCTAGTGGGACTAGGTGAAGTGGAAAAGACCTAGTAGGACTAGGCACGCCTAGTGGGACTAGGTGAACTGGAAAAGACCTAGTGGGACTAGGCACACCTAGTGGGACTAGGTGAAGTGGAAAAGAGCTAGTGGGATTAGGCATACCTAGTGGGACTAGGTGAAGTGGAAAAGACCTAGTGGGACTAGGTGAAGTCCCGGTGAGTGAAGCTGGGCGTGGAGTCTTGGTCCGGGGGACTGAGCACGAGTCAGAGAAGGCTAGGAAGCATGTTCTCTTGAGTTATAGTGGAGTTGGCCTTGGCTGGATCGGTCTGGTGACCGATCAGGGAGTTGGCATGAACTCCCTGTCATGGATCGATCTGGTGACCGATCCAGAGAGGGTTGATCGATCTGGTGACCGATCAGGGAGAGAACAGAAACATTGTTTGGCTTCTGTTTGGCTTCTGTTTGGCTCCTGATCGGTCTGGTGACCGATCAGGAAGAGCTTCCGATCGTTCTGGTGAACGATAAGAGAGATTTCAGAGCCTTTCTGTGAGGAATCATGATCGGTCAGGCTGACCGATCAAACGTCGCGAGTTCCTCTTTATGACCGATCAGGCTGGAGCCTGATAGGTCAGAGAGTGGCCTGATTAGTTACCAGACCGATCAGCGCACACCCTGATAGGTTTGGTGACCGATCAGGCGTGTGGTTCCTGCGGGTTGTGGCAAGCAAACTGCTGGTGACCGATCTGGTGATCGATCAGTAGCTGTAAACTTTAATTCAAATCCACTTTCAGAGTTCTGATCGCGTTCTGACTTCGCTCTGATTTTCTCTGCTATTACTGATTACGTTTGATATGCTTTGCTAAGCTCCTGATAAGTGTGCAGGTGATTCAAACAATGGAGGAGAGTCAACTGGGGACTTTCCATGGAGCAGGTTTGGCTCTTTTCTCTTCTCAGGATTCAACGGGCGTCTGGCGTGACTGGCAACTGACGAAGGCGCGGCTAGCAACTAACGGAGGCTCAGCTGAAGAGGTCTTCAGTGGACTGAGTGCTCAGGGAGGTCAGTGGGTTCAGGCTGTGCTCAGTGGTGCTGATGGAACCTGGCGACGTTGATCAGGGGCTTAAGAAGGAGGTGAGATGCAGAGGAGGAAGGAGAATGAACAGAAAAACAAGCAAAGGTTGTTGTTGGGGGTTTTAGCTGTGGTTTGAGCTCTCTGTGTAAACTTCATTCTTGAGCGCTACTGTGTATCTGAGAGGTTTCCTTCTTGTTGTCTCGTGCATTCAACTTCTATCATACTGAGGTGATTGTGGAGAGGTTTCTCCACCGAGAATGAGGCTCTAGTTTATCCGGGTTCACCGGGGGTTGATCTGCCGATGATCAAGGGATCGCCCACCTCACGGGCACTCCAAGGAGTAGAGGCAAGTCATCCCCGAACCTTGTAAATCCTCATCGTTAGCGTTTGTGATTGTCTATTTAGTTTCTGCTTTTGTTTTTGCTTCCGCTGCTAACCATCAAAGTGCAGAAACCTTCAAAAGCAAGTAAGTTTTGTGTCTGGCTACATTCACCCCCCCTCTATAGCCATCCAAGCACCAACAAGTGGTATCAGAGCCTAGGGCTCTGTTCAAACGGCTTAACATCCGAGAGTCAACAATGATGGCCATGGGAGGAGATGGGTTCAGCACAAACCGACCTCCATTCTTGGACGGGGCTGATTTTTCATATTGGAGGTCAAGAATGGAATTTTATTTGAAGACAAACATGAGCATGTGGTTCTCAGTGATGGAGGGTTTCTCTCTTCTAAAGGATATTGAGGGAAAAGATCTAGACTTCTCCATGTGGTCGGCTGAGCAAATCATAAAGGGGGAAGTCAATGCCAAAGCTATTGTCACCTTGCAATGTGGGATGAACAAAGAGCAGCTAATCAAGGTTGGCCCCTTCACCTCTGCCAAAGACCTATGGAACAAACTCATTGAGCTCCATGAAGGAACTCAACATACCCGGAGAGCCAAGAAGGACCTTCTTCTCAGCCAACTTCAAAATCTGTCCATGGAAGAAGATGAAACAGTAGGTATACTTCATGGTTAGTTCAAGGAAATCGTCAACGGCTTGTATTCCATCAATGAAAAGGTAGAGAACTGAGACCTCGTAAGGTATGTTCTCAACGCCTTTCCGAGGAGTACTTTGTGGTCATCTATGGTGGATGCCTATAAGGTATCCAAGGATCTTTCTTTTGTTAAGTTAGAAGATCTATTTTGTGAAATGCAACTACATGAGATCTCTAACCAAAGCCCAAAGGAGAAAGGGTTGGCTTTAGTGGCAGGTGACAAAAAGAAGAAGAAAATGGAGGAGGAGAGGACCCACTGTCACGTGGCATTCATGGCACTAGAGGACTCGAGAGAAGAAAGTGATAACGAATCAAGGAGCTCCTCAACCGCGCCTTCATCGTCTTCGGATGATGAAGAGGTAATCTCTCCCAAGTTGGATAAGTGCTATAGAACCATCGCATGCTTAACTAGTTTACTCAAAAAATCTAAGAACAAGGTTAAGTTATTGAGATTAGAAGTAGACAAATTGAAAACATCTAAGGATTATGATAACAATGATTTACATGTTAATGCTCTTGAGGATGAAAATAAGGGTTTGAAGGGTGAAATTGAAAATCTCAAGATTATTCTTGAGAAGTTTTCAATTAGCTCGAAAACCTTAGACATGATACTAAATTCACAAAAAGCGGTTTACAACAGGTTGGTTTAGGTTACCAACCTAAAGAACCTAGTATCATGTCACTAATGTCTAATGTCTAGAACACATTTTGGATCATCAAATAATTCTAAGGTTCAAAAAGCTAGAAAGAAATTGACTAAGGCATGGGTGCCTAAGTCCTTCATTATTGATGCATTAGGTCCCAAAATTTGGGTACCTAAAACCTCTATCTTTAGAATTGTATAGCTTTGATTGAGGGGGAACATCTATCAACATGGGTGGTTGATATTTGGTGCTCCAAAACATGGTCATTCCTAGTTTGGGATGTGCTTCCCATTTCTTCCATTTAATGGATATTTACTACCTATGAGGAATAGTCTTTCATCTGGAATTTAGATGATTGGAGTTAAAATCAATGGAAATCATAAACTCAATACACCATATAGATACATGGAAATGTTTCTCGTTTACTCTATATTTTGGTGTCACTGGAAACCTTCTCATTTGTACTTGTATGCACACGGGACCATGATTTATCAACATGACTTCAATCTAATTAGGTCTATGGTTAATGAAGTTGACAGAAATTTGGGACTATGAATTTTCCAATATAATCCATGAATTATCAATAGAATGGGGAATTAGGATTATGGAGTTGAGTAGTTAATGCAAACATGTTATAAACATACAAACTGATCAAAATTTGAAAATTTGATCATATTTTGATACAATTTTGATACAAGCATGTTTTGGAATTTAGTCATATATTGATGCTAATTTGATTCAAGCAAGCCAAAATTTTCTTGTATGTGTTTTACAACTTTGGTTAAGAACAACATGTTGACTTAGTCTATGATGGTTCAAAATTTAGTATTCAAGGTCCATGACTTGTTTGTTTTCCCACTGATCATGCTTTGATACAAACCTGTTTTTGATGCTCAAGTTCATGCTTAGCACATACTGATCATGCTTTGATAGGGGTTAAAGTCTTGAATCTTGATACAAATCTGTTTTTATTTTTTTTAAGTCTTGAAACTTGATGGGAATAAAACTTAGTTAAGGAACCTAAATCATGTTGTTTATTTTGGATAAGGGAAACCCTTCTTAGGATCAAATAAATTAAAACTAATTGATTTAGGGTTTGGGAATGGTTAAGAGGTGAAACAAACAAGTTTATGAAACTTCTCAGAATTTCTGAAATCTGATTTCTGAAATTGCAAGCTGAGAAACTTTCTGTGTCGAACCTGATCGGTCCACCGACCGATCAGGACTCACCCTGATCAGTCTGGTGACCGATCAGATTAGAAAATTCTCTGATTGGGTCAAAAACTCCTCAGTCCGATCCCCTTTCATCAAATTGTATCAAATTGCTGATTATATTGATACAAACACATCTGATACAAACCAATTATAATTGGAACATCCAAATCATACTTGGAGCAAATTTTATACTGATTCGATACAAACCCGTGTTGAAATTTTTGAAATTCATATGAACGGGTTGTTTGAATCATGTCTCTTGATCTCTTGCTCCTTGATGAGGGATAATTTTTAGTCAAGAAATCCAAACCATGGTTCAGAAATTTTTCTGAAATATCGAATATTGATGAAGTCTAGACACCTGTTATGAAATTTCAATTGTTAATGCAGTCTGATCTTGAACGAATCAAAGTTACAGAAATTTTTCTGAAAACTGATTGTTCATAGATAAATCAGAAATTTTTCTATATCGATCATCAGTCTGATAAAGCTGCATTACTTACTTGTCATATAAAACATATACATGTTTGACCATGATATTATTCTGTATATGTCTTCATGTGCAATTCATAATTACCATTGATCATTTTGGGGAGAGACCCTCGGTTAAGGGGAAGGTATATTTAAACTTAATAACCATACCCTTTTTGATGTTTGACAAAGGGGGAGAGAATGGGTAATTAAGTTTAGGGCTGTGATATTGTAGGGGGAGGATCTTGATTCCTTTACGATAATTGAATGGACTTCAATTGATCTAATACCTAAACTTAAATCGGATTGTCAAACAACAAAAAGGGAGAGATTGTTGATGCATTCTGGCCCGATTGTTATTTTGGTGTTGATAACGATTTAAGTTTGGTTGAATGAATTTGGATTAAGTCCAGGTGGATCGGGAGATCGCACGCTGGCATGGGAAAAGACCTAGTGGGACTAGGCACACCTAGTGGGACTAGGCACACCTAGTAGGACTAAGTGAAGTGGAAAAGACCTAGTGGAACTAGGCACACCTAGTGGGACTAGGTGAACTGGAAAAGACCTAGTGGGACTAGGCGACCTAGTGGGACTAGGCACACCTAGTGGGACTAGGTGAAGTGGAAAAGACCTAGTGGGATTAGGCATACCTAGTGGGACTAGGTGAAGTCCCGGTGAGTGAGGCTGGGCACAAAGTCTTGGTCCAGGGGACTGAGCACGAGTCAGAGAAGGCTAGGAAGCATGTTCTCTTGACTTATGGTGGAGTTGGCCTTGGCTGGATCGGTCTGGTGACTGATCAGGGAGTTGGCACGAACTCCCTGTCATGGATCGGTCTGGTGACCGATCCAGAGAGGGCTGATTGGTCTGGTGACCGATCAAGGAGAGAACAGAAACATTGTTTGGCTTCTGTTTGGCTCCTGATCGGTTTGGTGACCGATCAGGGAGAGCTTCCGATCGTTCTGGTGAACAATCAGAGAGATTTCAGAGCCTTTCTGTGAGGTATCATGATCGGTTAAGCTGACCGATCAAACGTCGCGAGTTCCTTTTTATGACCGATCAGGCTGGAGCCTGATAGGTCAGAGAGTGGCCTGATCGGTCACCAGACCGATCAGCGCACACCCTGATAGGTCTGGTGACCGATCAGGCATGTAGTTCCTGCGGGTTGTGGCAAGTAGACTGTTGGTGACCGATCTGGTGATCGATCACGAGAAGTCGCGATCCCAGTTTTCTCACTGTGGACCGATCAGGCTGGAGCCTGATCAGTCTGGGCTTACCCTGATCGGTCTGGTGACCGATCAGGGTGCTCTCTGATCGGTCTGGTGACCGATCAGTAGCTGTAAACTTTAATTCAAATCCACTGTCAGAGTTCTGATCGCGTTCTGACTTCGCTCTGATTTTCTCTGCTATTACTGATTACGTTTGATATGCTTTGCTAAGCTCCTGATAAGTGTGCAGGTGATTCAAACAATGGAGGAGAGTCAACTGGGGACTTTCCATGGAGCAAGTTTGGCTCTTTTCTCTTCTCAGGATTCAACGGGCGTCTGGCGCGACTGGCAACTGACGAAGGCGTGGCTGGCAACTGATGGAGGCTCAGCTGAAGAGGTCTTCAGTGGACTGAGTGCTCAGGGAGGTCAGTGGGTTCAGGCTGTGCTCAGTGGTGCTGATGGAACCTGGCGACGTTGATCAGGGGCTTAAGAAGGAGGTGAGATGCAGAGGAGGAAGGAGAATGAACAGAAAAACATGCAAAGGTTGTTGCTGGGGGTTTTGGATGTGGTTTGAGCTCTCTGTGTAAACTTCATTCTTGAGCGCTGCTGTGTATCTGAGAGGTTTCCTTCTTGTTGTCTCGTGCATTCAACTTCTATCATACTGAGGTGATTGTGGAGAGGTTTCTCCACCGAGAAGGAGGCTCTAGTTTATCCGGGTTCACCGGGGCTTGATCTGCCGACGATCAAGGGATCACCCACCTCACGGGCATGCCAAGGAGTAGGGGCAAGTTATCCCCGAACCTTGTAAATCCTCATCTTTAGCGTTTGTGATTGTCTATTTAGTTTCTGCTAGTTTGTTTCTGCTTTTGTTTTTGCTTCCGCTGCTAACCATCAAAGTGCAGAAACCTTCAAAAGCAAGTAAGTTTTGTGTCTGGCTACATTCCCCCCCCCCCTCTATAGCCATCCAAGCACCAACATGTATGAGCTAAAGCAGGCATCAAGGCAATGGAACATAAGATTCAATGAAGTCATTTTGTCTTATGGTTTCGAAATGATCAATGAGGATCATTGTGTTTACCTAAGGAACGATAAAGAAAAGTTTGTCATCTTATCACTATATGTTGATGATATGTTAATAGCTGGAAGTGACCTAAAGTTTGTGATTGAAGTCAAGTATTGACTTTCATCACAATTTGACATAATAGATATGGGAGAAGTTGAGTACATCTTAGGAGTACAGATCATTCCTGATCGATCAAAAAGGCTTTTGGGATTGTCCCAAGAAACTTATATCACTAAGATGCTATAACACTTCAATATGTTGGATTGCAACATTGAACAAACGCCTACAGCGAAAGGTGTAGTTCTAAGCAAAAGTATATCTCCCAAGACTCTTGAAGAGATAGTCGATATGAAGAAAAAACCATATGCTAGTGTCAATGGTAGTTTGATGTACACTATGTTGTGTACTCGTCCTGATATAAGCTATGTTGTTGGCTTAGTTAGTCATTTCCAGTCAAACCCAGGATCGAGACACTGGAAAGTGGTAAAAAGGATATTCAGATATCTCAAAGGGACGACAGATTATTGTCTCTGCTTCCAAGGATCAAAGCTGAGCCTGAAGGGCTACACAGATGCAGATTGGGCAAGGGACCTTGACAACAGAAAAATCCACATCTGGCTATACTTTCTTGTTAAATGGTAGTACCATCTCATGGAACAACAAGAAATAGGCTTGTGTAGCGCTGTCGACAATGGAGGCTGAGTATGTGGCTTGTGCAGCGGCTGTACAAAAAGTTGTCTGGTTGAGAAGGTTCTTAAAGCATCTGAATATTGCTGAGGACAGTGGGAGTCATGTTACATTGTATTGTGACAATCAAGCTGCTATAGCCTTTTCTAAGGATCCTAAATATTACAACAAAGGCAAGCACATAGAAATTAAATATAATTTTGTAAGGGATATTATTAACAAGAAAATAATAATTCTTGAGTACATCCCTACATAAGCGATGCTTGCAGATTCTTTTACTAAGTCATTAACTAAAGAGTCATTTTATGACATGTGAAGTCTTTGGGACTACACAAGATGTAACACATTGTAAAGACGGTTATATATATGAAATGTCATGATCTATTCAGTGTAAATGTATTTGTTACATTTGGATAAAAATCTCGATGTGCATGTTGGCAGGCTGAGATTGGTCCACTCACATGGACAATCGTCTCTATTTATTGAGTATAAATAGAGGTAAGACCATTACTTATGAGACAGCTTATGTAGTTGTAAATAGAGACATACTCATAAGTTGATGTCGCCTTGATTTTTGTATCAAGATGAGATCATTTATGTAATAATTGAAGTACATGCACCGACCATTTACTAAACTTGTTAAAGGCCAGATTAGAATTCATAAGTTGAATTCGGATTAGACATTAGGTATGTCTAGATCGAAATCTATATGATGTCGAATATTTGAGAAAACATGCACTCTATTTTTGATAAAGAGAAAAATATCGTAGCATGTGATTCATACCACATGTGTTATAGCGACAACAAGGGTAGTAGGAGAATGGACCCCTACTTCTCTACTGTGTGAGACCCTTGAGATTATAAGTTAATCTCAACCTTACCCTAAGTGACTATTTCGCTGTCTACTTGAAGTTCTAATCGGTGTCTGCTATGTTAGTGTGTATCCTATTGACTATGGATGATTCGGTCTATGGAGAATAACTAGGAAAGCGACGGATTAGAATGAATATATTCTAGCTAAAAAGGAAGATTAAAATTGATTTACATCTGTAATATTTATTCACTGGTCAACAAGTTATATTTTTTATTAAGTAATTAAAATGTGATTATGAATAAATGTATAGATTAGAGATGTTGAACATGCTCTTGACATAGTGGTCAATTGAGGGATTAGATATGTTCATATTGATGTAATATTTAATCTGGGGTAAAGGTAAGTTATTTATTTCTCAGATTTGTTCTATAGAGCAGCTAAGTTAAGTGTAACAACTTTCTTATCAATTATTGCTCAGTGTGCTTGCTGTCGCACGAATCATTTTTCTTGTAGTATGAATTGAATGTTCTAATATGGTCTTTGTGACTGAATGACCTATATGGATTAACTTGGATGAGTGGAAGATGTTGGAGTTACAGGAAGAGGAAGAGGGCAACCCTTCCTCTTCATCTTCCAACCCTTCAAATCCTCCATTGATGGAGGTAGAGGAAGAGTTTTCTTCCCCTTATAAATTGGGTGTCCAACTTCAATCCAGGGGTGGTGAAGAAGTTAGAGCATTGTTCTTAAGGATTTGGTTTGTGGCTGAAAGAGAAATTGGTCCGCTCTGTGATCGTTCTCTTGATAACAAGAAGAAGAAAAGAGGAGAAGATCATCCAATCCAATCACTGTAAGTCTGATTTATATGCAAATAAGTTTCATGCT
>JAGFNQ010005177.1:198518-272064 GCA_024364735.1 Boesenbergia rotunda | reverse complement strand
TGTGAACCTGCGGAAGCCTCTGCGGCGTGGAGAAGTCTTTGTGGCGTGAAGAAATTGCAGAGGGCGGCAGGCGGTGTG
Source organism: Boesenbergia rotunda (assembly GCA_024364735.1). Classification (NCBI taxonomy): domain Eukaryota; kingdom Viridiplantae; phylum Streptophyta; class Magnoliopsida; order Zingiberales; family Zingiberaceae; genus Boesenbergia; species Boesenbergia rotunda. Next base: position 271,986 of record JAGFNQ010005177.1, on the reverse strand, counting down.
GAGATTAGGGTTTTTCTTCTCTCGCCGCTCGTGGAGAGATAAGTCTCGTGCAAGGGTCAATTAGGGTTTTTTTTGTCAGGATAAGTTTGATTTATTTTAATCAAAAGAAAAAGAAAAAAAGGGTTAAAACGGAAAAGGGCAGAAAGATGCCTCGTGCAAGGGTCGACCCGTAGACCTTTGCCTAACCAACAAAATAGTCTACCGGAAGTGCTATAAGTATAGTTATTTTAATATCTAGTTTATTTTATTTGAATTAGTCTATCCGATTAGACTTTGGTTTGGTTTAATGAGATTAGGTTAGTCCAATCAAACCAGGTCTAGTTTAAACCATTAGTTGGTTTAACCAAACCAGTTTGATCAGAAACCTGAACCAAACTAACTGATTTAATCAATAGGTTGAACCTAAACGTAAATGGGCTTAGGTGAAATATCAACAGTAAAACATCCAAATCGATTAGTCCACTAGCATAGTCAACTGTAGCTACTCAAGTAAAGGAAACTTATATTTTCTTATTTGCTTGTGTATTTCTTTCTATGCATGTGTGAATTGAAAAAGACTGATTTTGTTAATGGTTTGTCAGTTTTGTACTGAATGTTATTTTTTAATTCCAGATGTCGCATGAGATATACACCACGATTCATTGCTATGAGCGATGCCGTGAGCTAATGGAGCAGATAGAAGAAGTAAACTATAGTCCGATTCTAGGAATCCAAGGAAATATAGGAAAATTGGATCGACTATTTTGGAAACTCGAGCAGGAAGAGTTTCCAATCTTGGATGACTATAGAATCGGAGCATTGATTCGTTCATTGCCAAAGCGTGCGAGAGAAGTTGCACACCAAATATGGAGACGCTATGAATGTCATATCTCATATGCTGAGTCATGTAAGCAACTACTTCGCCATGAGTTTCCAGAGGATTTAGAAGATTCTGAAGACTCAGAACAAGATCCTGAATTGTTTAAGGAAGATCCTGATATTGAAATGTTTGAGGAAGATCCTGAAATATTTGAGGAAGATCCTATAGAAACTGTGAAAAATCCCGAGATTGGCCGATTTGAGACGAACGAGAAAGCGATAACCACTGCCATAATATTTTTTTGTTATGGGAGTAATATCAGCTTATCCAGTTCATTAAATTCTGTTGTTGTGGTCATTGTGTACGAACTGAATAAGCTCATTTAATAAAGTTATATAGATACTGTTGTTATGTATAGACAGTAATATATGTTAATGAAAAGTTATGTTATGTTTTAACTGACTTGATAATGATTAGTTCATTCTATGATTAGTTTATATTCAATATAAATGATTAGTTCGTTTGATGAGATGTATATAATATAATTGATCAATTGTTAATTAGGTTTGATCATATGAATGATGAGTGGAAACGCAGTTATCACTTGATTTCGTAAACCAACTCAAATTTACATTGAGTCAATCATAAATTATGTACAGATGATATACACTAAATTAATGAATAATATGTTTATTTATGATAGATCATGACAACTAAGAACATCATAGCCGAACTGAATAAGTGAGAGAAATTATATGGGGATAACTATAAAATATGACATCTCAAGATACAATATGTTCTTGAGGAACAGGAAGTTCTAGAGGCTGTAAATCAGTTAACGGAAGAACCTGCTGATGGTTCAACTGCACAGCATAAACCTGATCTTGATGCCTATAGGACATGGAAGAAAAAAAGACTCCACTACTAAGGGGATATTGATTAGTTTAATGGTAGATGATCTGGTATTTGAGTATGAGCCACTACCATCAGCTCATGTCGTTTAGGTAACCCTAAGAGAAAAATACAGTAGAGTTAGTATAAGCAAGCTTCGCCAACTAACAATCAAGTTTGACAACATCTGAGAGAAATGGGGAATATGATTCGGGAGCTAAAGGCTGCTGGTCATGAGTTGACCGATGAACAACATGTTCAGGTAGTTATTCGTTCCCTTCCTGATTCTTGGGAAACGATAAAATAGAACCTTACTCACAGTGAAAGTATCAAGACTTTCATTAATGTCTCATGCCATATTGAACTGGAGGCGGAGAGAATCGAATCCGCAAGGATTTATGAATAAACTTTTGTAGCTGAAGGTTCTGGATCCAAGAATAAGAAAAGATGGTTCAAGAAAGGAAAGGGTAAGGGAAAAGAAGCTGGTGCTACTGTTGTGCAAGACCTAATCAAGAAGAAAGGAAAGAAGTTTGGAAAGAAACCTAAAAGCAATCTGACTTGCTACAATTATGGCAAGAAGGGTCACTTTGCTCGGGAATGTACTGAGCTGAAAAAGGTAAATCCGTGTTTGTCTTCTTTTCATGAGCTTTATGTTGCTAGTTCGGTGTTGTTAGCTGATTCTTATCCTTTGTGGATTATAGATTCAGGAGTAACGGACCATATAGCTCGTGATTGAGCTACATACATGGAGTACCGTCGAGTACCAGCAGGCAATAAGTGGATATATGTGGGAAACAATGCAAGAATTGAAGTCAAAGGAATTGACACTTGCAAACTCAACCTTCATGGTGGGCGCACCTTGTTTCTGCATGATGTCCTATATGCTCCTGAGATTCGACGGAATCTGATTTCTGTTAATTATCTTATTGAATTGGGTTATTGTATGAACTATTATAGTCATTGTGTAGAACTTAAGATTAACTCTGTGTTAATTGAATATGGTTATGTATCAAACGGTTTTATGGTTCTTGATATAGAACCAGATGTTAATTATAGAAATAATGATTGTTTTCAAACATTGCTCTTACTAGCGATGCTGATGTTAATCATGAAGTTTGGCATACTAGATTGGGACATATAGGACAAGAAAGAATGAATATATTAGCAAAAGAGGGTCTGCTCGACACTCGTGCTAAAGTTGACTTGTCTATATGTGAGCATTGTCTTGCTGGAAAAGCAACTAGGAAACCATTTGGTAAGGCTATTAGGGCTGAATCACCATTGCAATTGATTCATTCGGATATTTGTGGTCCAATGAACATGAAGGCTAGACATGGAAGTTCTTATTTCATTACATTTATTGATGACTTCATGCGTTTTGGTCATGTGTATTTGATTTCTCATAAATCTGAAGCATTAAATTGCTTTAATCGTTATTTGAACGAAGTTGAGAATCAATTGGAATGTAAAGTTAAAACCTTTCGCACTGATCGTGGAGGTGAATATTTGTCTGATCAATTCAAGACAATATGTAATGAGAAAAGGATTATTAGACAGTTAACTATCCCTGAGACTTCACAGCAAAATAGAGTTGCTGAAAGAAGAAATCGAACTCTGCTTGAAATGGTTAGGTCGATGATGGCTTAAGCTAATTTGCCTATTTTCTATTGGGGAGATGCATTATTAGCAGCAACCCACATGCATAACCGGGTGCCTTCTAAATCTGTTCCATCTACTCCATATGAACTTTGGACAGGCAGAAAACCAGATTTGTGTAATTTGAGACCATGGGGTCAGTTGCTTATATTCATGACAAGACTCACAAATATGGAAAATTGGGACCTAGGGGTAGAAAGTGTATCTTTGTAAGATATTCTGATACCTCTAAGGGTTATATTTTTATTGGTGAGCAAGAAGATGGAACCATATCTGAAATAGAGTCAAGAGATGCCACTTTTCTCGAAACTGAGTTCCCAATAAGAGGTGAAGTTGATAAATCAACTCCTCTATTTGCAATAGAGGAGGAGGATACTGTTCCTCTATCAACGAATCAGGAATCACATGGGATACCTGAATCTAGTCAACCTAGTGGGAGTAAATGACCGATAAATGAGTCAGTTTCTCAACAGTCTAACCTACGAAGAAGTAATCGTCAGATTATTCCTCAGAGAATGTTTGACATTGAGAATGAGACATTAATGATTCTCCCAGTTGATGATGAAGAACCTCGAACGATTGAGGAAGTATTGAAATGCTCAGTTAAGGAGAAATGAAAAGTTGCAATGGATGAGGAAATGGAGTCCATGAGAAAGAATCATGTTTGGGATTTAGTCGATCTTCCTCCGGGCCAAAGGGCTATTAAGAATAAGTGGATTCTCAAAATTAAGAGGAAAGCGGATGGGTCGATTAATCGATACAAAGCTCGTTTGGTTGCAAAAGGATATACCTAAATGGAGGGTATTGATTTTGAAGAGACATTCTCCCCAGTTGTGAAGTTTGTGTCAATACGAGTCATCCTAGCTATAGTAGCACATTTTGACTTAGAATTACATCAAATGGATGTAAAGACGGCTTTCCTTAATGGTAATCTTGACGAAGAAATCTATATGACACAACCAGAAGGTTATATAGCTGAGGGTCAAGAGAATAAAGTATGTAAACTTAAGAAGTCTATATATAGGCTAAAACAGGCATCAAGGCAATGGAACATAAGATTCAATGAAGTCATTTTGTTTTATGGTTTCGAAATGATCAATGAGGATCATTGTGTTTACCTAAGGAAGGATAAAGGAATGTTTGTCATTTTATCATTATATGTTGATGATATGTTAATAGGTGGAAGTGACCTAAAGTTTGTGATTGAAGTCAAGTATTGGCTTTCATTACAATTTGATATAATAGATATGTGAGAAGCTGAGTACATCTTAGGAGTACAGATCATTCATGATCGATCAAAAAGGCTTTTGGTATTGCCCCAAGAAGCTTATATCACTAAGATACTACAACACTTCAATATGTTGGATTGCAACATTGAACAAACGCCTACAGCGAAAGGTATTACTTTAAGCAAAAGTATGTCTCCCAAGACTCCTGAAGAGATAGCCGATATGAAGAAAAATTAATATGCTAGTGTCATTAGTAGTTTGATGTACACTATGTTGTGTACTCGTCCTAATATAAGCTATGTTGTTTGCTTAGTTAGTCGTTTCTAGTCAAACCCAGGATCGAGACACTGGAAAGCGGTAAAAAGGATATTCAGATATCTCAAAGGGACGACAGATTATTGTCTCTGCTTCCAAGGATCAATGCTGAGCCTGAAGGGCTACACAGATGCAGATTGGGCAGGGGATCTTGACGACAGAAAATCCACATCTGACTATACTTTCTTGCTGAATGGTGGCGTTATCTCATGGAATAGCAAGAAACAGGCTTGTGTAGCGTTGTCGACAATGGATGTTGAGTATGTGGCTTGTGCAGTGGTTGTACAAGAAGCTATCTGGTTGAGAAGGTTCTTAAAGCATTTGAAGATTGCCGAGGACAGTGGGAGTCCTGTTACAGTGTATTGTGACAATCAAGTTGCTATAGTTTTTTTCAAGGATCCTAAATATCACAACAAAGACAAGTATATAGAAATTAAATATAATTTTTTAAGGGATATTGTTGACAAGAAAAAGATAATTCTTGAGTACATCCCTACACGAGCGATGCTTGCAGATCCTTTTACTAAGCCATTAACTAAAGAGTCATTTCATTGACATGTGAAGTCTTTAGGACTACACAAGATGTAATACATTGTAAAGACTATTATATATATGAAATGTCATGATCTATTCAGTGTAAATGTATTTGTTACATTTGGATAAAAGTCTCAATGAGCATATTGGCAGGCTGAGATTGGTCCACTCACATGGACAATCGTCTCTATTTGTTGAGTATAAATAGAGGTAAAACCATTACTTATGAGACAACTTATGTAGTTGTAAATAGAGACATACTCATAAGTTGATGTCGCCTTGATTTTTGTATCAAGATGAGATCATTTATGTAATGATTAAACTAAATGCATCCACCATTTACTAAACCTGTTAAAGGCCATATTAGAATTCATAAGTTGAATTCGGATTAGACATTACGTATGTCTAGATCGAAATCAGTACGATGTTAAATATTTGAGAAAAACATGCACTCTTTTTTTTTGATAAAGAGAAAAACATCGTAGTATGTGATTCATACCACATGTGCTATAGCGACAATAAGGGTAGAGGAGAATGGATCCCTGCTTCTCTACTATGTGAGACCCTTGAGATTATAAGTTAATCTCAACCTTACCCTAAGTGACTATTTGGCTGTCTACTTGAAGTTCTAATCGGTGTCTGCTACTTTAGTGTGTATCCTATTGACTATGGATGATTCGGTCTATGGAGCATAACTAGGAAAGCGATGGATTAGAATGAATAGATTTTAGCTAACAAGGAAGATTAAAATTGATTTACATCTGTAATATTTATTCACTGGTCGACCAGTTATATTTTTTTGTTAAGTACTTAAAATGTGATTGTGAATAAATGTATGGATTAGATATGTTGAATATGCTCTTGACATAGTGGTCAACTGAGGGATTAGAGATGTTCATATTGATGTAAATATTTAATATGGGTAAAGGTAAATTATTTATGTCTCAAATTCGTTCTATAGAGCAGCTAAGTTAAGTGTAACAACTTTCTTAGCAATTATTGCTCAGTGTGTTTGCTGTTGCACGAATCATTTTCCTTGGAGTATGAATTGAATGTTCTAATATGGTCTTTGTGACTGAATGTCCTATATGGATTTACTTGAACGAGTGGGAGATGTTGGAGTTACAGGAAGAGGAAGAGGGCAACCCTTGCTCTTCATCTTCCAACCCTTCAAATCCTCCATTGATGGAGGTAGAGGAAGAGTTTTCTTCCCCTTATAAATTGTGCGTCCAACTTCAATCTAGGGAAGGTGAAGAAGTTAGAGCATTGTTCTTAAGGATTTGGTTTGTGGCTGAGAGAGAGATCGGTCTGCCTTGTGATCGTTCTCTTGACAACAAGAAGAAGAAAGGAGGAGAAGATCATGTTGGTGCAGGAAGCACCATATCGAACCTGGTTTTGATATTGGCAAAGGATTCAAAGTTAAGTTTATTTGTGATCTAACGTTGTTACTCAAGTGTGCAGAAAAAGCCCTAGCGAAGGACTGCTAGGCACCTGGCGAAGGACTGTCAGTATCCAAGCCCTAGCGAAGGACTGCTAGGCACCTGGCGAAGGACTGCCAGTATCCAAGCCCTAGCAAAGGACTGCTAGCCAACTGGCGAAGGACTGCCAACATCCAAGCCCTAGCGAAGGACTGCTAGGCAACTGGCGAAGGACTGCCAGCATCCAAGCCCTAGCGAAGGACTGCTAGGCAACTGGCGAAGGACTGCCAGTATCCAAAACCCTAGCGAAGGACTGCTAGGTAACTGGCGAAGGACTGCCAGTATCCAAAGCCCTAGTGAAGGACTGCTAGGCTCCAGGCGAAGGACAGCCTGGGACTAAAGCCCTAGCGAAGGAATGCTAGGCACCGGGCGAAGGGCAGCTCGGCATCTAAGACCTGACAAAGGACCGTCAGGCAAAAGTCCAACTAGAGGAACGGTTGGCATCAGGTAATTTCTCCCGAGAGGAGTAGGTGAGGACGTGTTCCCCGTCGAGGGAACAGTAGGCGTCGGTTCGACCTAAGGCTCCATTTTGGAGACCAAAGTGAGAACCAAGACAGCTAAGGCTGTATAAATCTAATAAATTATTATTATTGTGTTTTGGACTAACCCTGGATGCAGGACCGAAGGAATGTATGTCTGCAGCTCAGAAAGCCTCAAAGGAGAGAGGCAAGGCTGAGTAGGGCGCCCGGAGTGTCCCGGGCGCCCCCAAGGTGCATACAAAACAAGTAAAGAGAAAAAGGGTTCGAATAGCTGCTGGGCCGGGCACCCCCGTGCTCCCGGGTGCCCGCGCTGCTCCCGAGCGCCCCCAGCGTCCCGGGCGCCCCCAGCGTCCTGGGCGCCCCCAGCGTCCCGGGCGCCCCCATGCGTATACCTCGAACCGAAGCCCTCGAAGCCAAGCGGATAAAATTTGACCCGGTCAATCCGGGCGCCCCGAGTCCTCCGAGCGCCCCGGTTAAAGCGGATCCAGAGGATCAGACGCGACCGAGACTTTGACGGATCAAAGGCCACGTGGGGGGCGCCCCCGACGTCCCGGGCGCCCCCGACGTCCCGGGCGCCCCCAGGCCCTATATAAAGGCCCTTTGACCAAGGCTTCAGCACATCAATTCATTCAACGCTTCCACGCTCTTCTGCTCTCGCGCCTTGCTCCGGAAACTGCCCAACTCGAGCCGACGACGTCCCGCTGCTCCGAACAAGTGAACCTACAATCGGACGTCGGTAAAAGAAGAGAATCTTTTTCTTAATTGTTAAAGTTTACTGCACTTACTCTGTATTCAATATTTGTAAACTGTCTTTACGCCAAATATAGAATTGCCCAAAGTAAACGGTCAACGACCGTGGGCCTTGGAGTAGGAGTCGACACAGGCTCCGAACCAAGTAAATCGACTGTGTCTTTGTGTATTGTTTTTAATTTCCGCTGCGTACCTACTCTTACTCAAATCCGAAAGTTTTCCGATATTCACCCCCCCTCTATCGGTTTTATCGATCCAACAGATCATCCAATCCAATCACTGTAAGTCTAATTTATATGCGAATAAGTTTCATGCTTAAAGATCTAATAACGGTCTCAATGCATTCAAGGGGCGAAAAGTTATGAAAGAGTACACCAATGCACGAGAAGGATGCGCGTGATGTTCGAGAGATGAGAGAAATGCATGCCTTTTGAGGGAGAAGAAGCTCAGGAGGAAGCCTGGTCGAGGAGAAGACTAGAGTTGGGTTTAGATGAGCTCAACTCTAGAAGGCTAGAGGATCACCCAAGTGAGCAAGAGCGAAAAAGGTCAACTCGGGAGTTGACCTTGAAGATCCGAGGTGTGCCTTAGTTGTCACTGGAGGTGCCTCAGTTGTCCAGTAGAAGAAACATTGATAGAGCTAACTGAGGCGCCTCATTTGTGACCGAGGGTGCCTCGAATGAATAATACTCGAGGTTCCTCAGGTCACTTTGAGGGCGCCTCCTGTTAGTAATATGAGAGAAGTGTCCTAAGGCAATCGCCTTATGATTGTAATCATTTATTTTAATAAATGAATATTCACTATTTGAGTATACATGTTTGTGTATTTGATTGAGATCTTAAACTCATTTACTGAAACTCCGCAATACAATTCACAGCATGAGAGAATTTTTGATGAATTCACAACTAGTGATTATCTCTACATGTGCAATTATGAAGTATTGAAATTGTCCCTAGTCGATGAATTGATAAATATGGACACTATCAATTCTGTTGAGACTAGCATGGGTTATTCTCTAATCAGCTGATTCTCACTGGCTGGTGACATTGAGATGTCCGGAGATAAACATGAATGCTAGTTAAGGGAACTAGTTCATTGGAGTGACTGGCTGTAAAACTTCATATGGTAGTCTACATATAGATATGTCAGTGAAGTTCTTACTGCAGCTTAAGTGCGATGTTCCTTTGACTTGCGGTGTTCAAGTCATCTTGGTCATGGAGACTTATACATTGACATCTTAAGCAAGCATCTCCAAGGAGGTGTGGACCCAGGATGATTGGGTATAAGCCGAAGTGCCCGAAGATGTTTGAACAACCTACAAAGGATTCACCACTCCTTGCGAGGAGATGTATACCCGAGGCCTATCGTCGGATTGTTACTCGAAGCCTCTGGCCAGAGCATGACATGTTCAGAGTATGAATCTCTTAAATACATGAGAGTAATTAGAATCCGTAGGACGAGAAAACGTTACTTGGGCTAGGCGTGACGTAGTCAGCCTAGTGGGGACTGACACACATAGACCATGTCCTGAACCAAGTGGGTATAAGATGGTGAAGGGAATGGGGCACGATTCATTATAGCTACTAAAGGGTTTCAGAATTATTTCTGAGGTCAACAGTTGATCTTTCGATTAATTGGGGATCATGATGTACTACTAGGTGCCACTCATGATCGTTCTATAATTGATTAATTATAGACGGCCAACATAAATCGAAAGCCTATTTAGTCACACGTACTATGAGTAATCCAAGGGATTTAAAACGAGTTGAAAATTGGATTTTCCAATCAAGAGAGATTAAGTTTGGTTGAGCCAAACGATAAGTCGAATCTGAATTTTTCAGAGATGCATCGAAAGCGTAAAATGGCTAAGTTTTTTGAAGACTTAATAGATGAATTAAATAAGTTTAATTCATTGGGGCGTGGCTTGGATGGGCCAGCCAAAGAGGGCCTCCATCCTCTTTGCTTGGCCGACCACAACAAAGGGAGAGAACCAAGTTTTTGGTTCAATTTATAAAATAAATCAAGTGTGGTTTGTTTTATAAAATTATGGATGATATAAATTTTTTATATAATAAACCAAGGTTTGGTTTATTTTTCATGAAAATTAAAATGAACCATGGATTGGTTTATTTTATAAAATCAATCATGGATTGATTTACCATGATAAGGAAATTTTTTCCATAAGAGAAAAGAGACTTGATTGATTTTTATCATGAATTAAAATATGATTTTAACCATGATATAAAATCAAACTTGGCATGATGGAATAAGTTATTCCATATTTGAGAGGCTTGATGGTTGAGAGGCCACTATATAAAGGACCCAAGGCAAGGCTTGGAAAAAAATCGAAGTGATGAAGGCATAGGCTCTCTCCCTCTCTTTCTCTCCTTCTCTCCCCTTCTTGCCGTGTGCCAACCAGCCCCAAGAAGGATCTTTTGCCGCAAGCCTCTTCTTTTGCTTCGCCGAAATTTTGATTCTGGCCATCCTTTTGTGGTTAGTCTTCCGACTTCTCTCTTGGTTTTTCTTGTCGCGTTCTCGGAGAATCTAGTAGTTCTCGAGAACATGAAACTCGTGGCTTTGCGAAGTCATCCCGAAGATACTCGGCGTGGACGCGAATAGAGGCGGAGCTTCCAAGGGACGCTTACGGTTGGATCTCGTCCCTTCCTTCGAGTTACGCGAGGTAATACGTAAATTAGTTTACGATTATGCAAAATTTTAAATATATGATCATGTCTACACAAGATAAAATTGCATGCTTAGATGTGTGGTTAAATAATTTGAGAAATTATTTATGCTAAACCTTCCGCTACACGTAATTAATTTTAAAATTACAAACCCGCATCTATGTCAACATGCACCCGGTCCCAACACCTCCAACTTAACCGAATGCTAGCGAGCGGATAATATCTCAATCAAACTGAGGTGCCTCAACTAAGAATCAAGGCGCCTCCATTCGGAACTGAGGCACACTCACTTGAATGAAGGCGCCTTAATTGCCATGTCAGTCAATGGTTAAATCTGACCAAAGGCTATAAAAAGAGACCTTGACCTCTAAATTTAGGACAATAACTGTAATTTACTTTCTGTATTCTTTTTTGAGCTTCTAAAGTTTTGTAAAAGGCTACTCTGCCTTCCACGAAGGAGTTCTAATAGTGAGCTTTCAACCGTCTCGGATTAGCAACCTTTTTGATTGCAACCAAGTAACTTCTTGTGTCTCTTACTCTATTTTTATGTTGTTTATTTTTATTAATCAATTGTGTTTATCCTTGCTAAGAAAAAATAAGAGATTTGGCTAACTAAAATTGCAGGACTATTCACCCCTTTTTAGCCAGTCGACCATAACCTTCAAGTTCAACAACGCTAAATAGCTTTGGGAGAAACTAATTAAACTATATGAAGGTTCAACTGACTTAAGAACTGCTAAAAAGGATCTATTACGAAGCTAGCTCCAAAACATCCAAATGAAAGAGGGTGAAACAATAAGTCAACTACACAACCGCTTTAAAGAGATACTAAATGGTATTAATGAAATTGGCAAATAGGTAGACAATCATAATTTGATCAAGTATACACTTAAGACATTTCTAAGGACTACCTTATGACCATCTATGTTTGATGTGTACAAAGTGTCTAAGGACTTGTCTACTATTAAGCTAGATGAATTCTTTTGTGATTTCGAACTTCATGAATAGACTAATCTTAATCCAAAGAATAAGATATAACTTTGATTGTAGGTAAATCCAAATCTAAGGAAGAAACCGAGTCAAAATTCCAGCCTGCATCAATTTCTAATGAAGACAATTTCTCTTTAGAAGATGTAGATCTGACAGAAGAAATTCACTCAAAGATTTGTGAATAAGAAGATCTCGAACAAAGATCTAACAAACATTTGTTTCAAATGTAAGAAGAAATGACACTTCAGAATAAACTATCCATTATTAGAGGAAAAAGAAAATGATCTTGAAAAGAAAAAGAAGAAGAAGAAGTCATTGAAAGCAACTTGGGACTAGCGATGACAATTTCCTCCAAATTCGATGTAGGATCCGATATTTGACCCGAATAAAAGAGAGTATATATAAGATTTTTTTTCACCAAAACACACTAACTATTTATGTTGATGTTAGGAATAAATTATAAAGATGTTTAATCTAATTTTTAAATTATAGATATATATATTTTTAAATATGATGTTAATTCTAATATATTTTTTGTTGAATGATATATTTGGATGGAAAGAAAAAAAATTATTAGTGTATAAGATATCTGATTCTTTAATGGGTATGGGTATTCAGATGAATATCCGATACCTGATGGGTATGAGGATAGAGGATATAAAATCTGACTCGAATCTGACCCATTTCCATTCCTACCTGGGACGAGCCATCATCCGAATCTAAATCAGACTTAGATCATGTCAACTTACTGACACTAACAACATCTCAAGAAGATTCTAGTTCAGAATTAGAGTCAGCGTACAACTCTATTGGATCGGAGAAATCGATAGGGGGGGTGAATATCGATATCAAAATTTTTTCGGAAAGCTAGAGAATATACGCAGCGGAAAATAACAAAACATATGCGAACACAATTTGGTTTTACTTGGTTCGGAGACGCGATCGGCTCCTACTCCAAGGCCCACGGTCCTTGACCGTTTACTTTGGGAAATTCTATAGTCGTAAAAAAGTTTTACAAATTAGGTACAGAAATAGAACAGAAATTAAACTTGCAACACTTTTCGTTACCGACGCCCGAAGTGGATCGAATTTCAGAGAAGAGGGTCGTCATTGGCGCTGGAATCTCGAAGTCGAAGCTTGTTGGAGCGTAGCGCTTGAATGATAAGGTTTGGAGCGTTGAGAGCGATGTGTATGGAAGCCTTGGGGGTGAACCCCCTTTTATAGCACCCATGGGGGCGCTTGTGTCGATGGGGGTGCCTACACGTTGCCTTCCCTACGCGATCTCTTATCCGCAGACTCGGTCAGCGCTTATCCATCTTCACTGGGGCGCCTGAGCTGATGGGGGTGCCTTGACCTCACGGGCGCCTGAGCTGCCTTGGTCCAGAGGCTTCTCGGCAGTGGTTTGGTTTTTGTCTTTACACTGGGGCACCCGTATCCATACGAGCGCCTAGCCCCATTGAGGCACCCCACTCCATTGGGGTGCCTGAGCTGTAGAAGCAACATTCCTTCGTTCCCTGCAACCAAGGTTAGTTCCAAAACACAACACGCAAATATGTTAGCCATTATTTACAACCTTAGCTGTCTTGGTTCTGACTTTGGGTCTCCCAAATGGAACCCTAGGTCGAACAGACGCCTACTGTTCCCTCGCACGGGGAACGCATCCTCACCTACTCCTCTCAGGAGAGTTTACCTTTTGCCAACCGGCTCCTCTGGTTGGACTTTTGCCCAATCCACCTGACCAGGTCTTCGTGCCCAACTTCCGGTCAGGTCTTCGGTGCCCAGCCCTTCACCAGGACTTCTTGCCCAGTCCTCGACCAGGACTTCTTGCCCAACTTCCGGTCAGGTCTTCTTGCCCAGTCCTTGACCAGGACTTCTTGCCTAGCCCTTTGCCACGACTTCTTGCCTTGTGTACCTAGGACCTTTCCTGTACACTCAGTAAGCTTGTTAGATCACAATGACACCATAACTTCTGAACCCATTGCCATTATCAAAACACAGGTTTGACTTAGGTGCTTCCTACACCAACAATCTCCGCCTTTTTGATTTATGGCAACACGGTTCAAAAAGTTAAGTTAAAAAAACATATAACAAGCAACGTATTAAAAAAATGTTTAGTTTCCTTCCCCTGAAATGAAGATTCTCCCCTTGAGTTTTTCAAAGATGAGGGAGTTTTTGTAAATCTTCTAAGTTCTTTAAATCTTTCATTTTTGGCAAAGATTTCTAGAATGTTTTTTTCCCACTTAGAAAGATTTTTAAAAAAATTTTCCATACTTAGAAAATTTCTAGAAAAAAGTTTTTTCAGACTTAGAAAAATTTTTAGAAAACGTTTTTCATACTTTCAATTTTGAAATGCTTTAGATTTGTAAGTATTTTCATTGTTTACTTTACTTTTTGAAAAGGAGATAAAAGTTTTGAAAAATTTAGAAAAAAATTTGAAAAATTTCTTTTCTCCTTTTCTTTCTTTCCCCCTTTGCCATAAATCAAAAAGAATTAATTATAGCACAAAAAAATTAGAGCAAAGAAAGTAAAGTTCTGTATTGAACCAACTCTAAAATCTTTACGCATAAGCTGGACCAAACCAATTTAAATCTTCTTTTTCGGGCCCTGTCTAACCTAGTTAGCTATTTACTAACTGTCATAAACAGTGGCTTTCGCTAGGGTTAGTCAAGTTAAGTGTTCTGATCAAGTTTAGTTTTCTAAACTAGACACTTAACCTGATTGCTGCTCAATTTGTATTTATTGCCCCAATTACTGCAGATGCACTAACTTAAAGCATCTTGAATTAAGACATAGACCTAAAAAGCTCAACCCAGTCTAGGTTATCAATCAAAAGTACCCTAAGGTACTTGTGAGATGCTGGCTTCTATATCTATAGGTGCATGCAGTTCTAGTGTTAGGGCCTAAGCTAAGCCCATTTGTGAAAAAACCCTAGTTTTGAAGGGGGTAAGTTTTTGAAAAAAAACTAAGTCGGGAAATCATTTTAAATTTCAAAACAAAAAAAAATATTTTTTCACAAAACATTAATGAACAGATAAAACAAATTTTAACAAAACATGTACAACAGTCCTATTTTACTAAGCATAATATTTTAATTATGAAGTATCTGACTTAGCATTCTAAGTAAAATGACATAAGACTAATAACTTATCAAACAAGTAAATCTGATAAATGCATAAGAGTCATCTGGTCAACAGGAGGACCAGCAATGTCAAACCATAGTCAAGCTTAGGTCTCCCCTAATCAGTGGGGATAGTCAAACAGTCAACAATACAATGAGATATCTGAAAATGTCACTCTGATCTATGAAGAAGGGCCAGGAGGGTTGATAACTTTCATTTTGTTGATTAAATTAGACCCTCAAATCCATGTTTTGATCCACTATTGATATGCTTAAGTTTGCATTATATTAGGTTTCATGGATTGTCTCCATTTTAGCTTAAAATTCAATTCTTTCTACATTTAAGATGTTTTGACACTAAAATTTAATAACATTTTGTAGAGTTCAGATGATCATGGACCTGGATCATATTGTGTCAAATTTGGATCAGAATTGGATCCGGATCAAAGGGATCAAGCATCGGATTAATCTGAGCCGTCCATTCAAGAGAACGGTTAGATCTAAGTCAACCGCCAACTTACGGTCGATCCAAGTTCAAGATAGACTTAATCAAGCTCATGGGTCAAGATCTGAAAGTTTGGGCCAGATTAGAGTTAATTCAGCCGTTGGATCAAGCGCTAGAGAATCTGAGCCGTCCATTCAAGAGAAGGGAGGATCTGAGCCATCCATTTCAGATCTGAGTGATCCAAGCTAAGGAGCAGTAGATCAGAGCCCTTGATCAAGATCTGTAGGATTTGGATCAGATCTGACTTGATCTGATCGTTGGTTTGGGCTAGATCAATCTCAGCCGTCGAAATTCAAAATGCTCAGTTAAATCAAGAATTCCCTCTGTCGCTCGGGGTCGTCGCGTCTTCGCCACTTCCATCATTGTTCTTGCGATTTTCTTCTCCGTTTCTTCGTCCGATCGCGCGACCACAGCAGTTTGGAGCTTCAATTCAAGTTCCCAAATCATTGAGATCAACTCCCCGAGAGGATTTTGATGGATTCTCGTCGTTGAAAAGCCCTGCGGAGAGGGTTTCGCCAAAGGGACTGCCTTCCATTCGATCGCCTCTTGGATGCTCGACTTCACCGATCGGAGCTGCCAACGAATTCAGAAGGGTTTTCTGAAGACCTTTGGAAGGTTCTGATCATCAAGCTTTCATCGATTCATCGATCAAGAGGATGCTCGGATGAAAAGACAGCTTCGACTTGATTCAGCGCAATCTCACAAGGAGAGCTCGGATCCGAGTGATTTGGCAAGCTAGAGGGTTTCTAGCTAGATCTTGGGTGACAACAAAATAGTTTTTGTATTGAAAATTCATTCTGCTGTTTAGTTTTCGATTCACATTCATTCTCTGCATTGTTTCAGTTCTATATCAGACTGCGATCAGCTACTGATCGGTCGTTGTGACCGATCCAGGCAGCACCTGATCGGACACTAGTCCGATCAGGCTAGTATCTGATTGGTCAGCCGACCGATCAGTAAAGTTTCTGCACCACATACTCTATTTTAGAAGTTAGCATAGTTTCAACTCTTAATTTCTGAATTTGGATAAAGTTTAGTTTCATTTCTGCAATAGATATCAATTTTATATTTTCGGTTTCTAATTGTTTCATTCAGTTTCCCTAGTGTTAAAGTTCAATTCTCGCAATACCTAGTTTAACTCTACTTAGTTAAATCAATTCCATTTCAATTACTGCTTTCGTTCTTACTTGCGAAACAAAACCCCCATTTTATCTCGAAAACCCAAATCATTTGACGACAAATAACCTTCAAGCTTGATTCAAACACTCACGACTAGTCCTTGGAAAAAAAATATGACATAAGACCCCTATTCTATCTTTAATCTTGCTAGCAAGGGTTTTCAGTTATAAATTCTAAATTTGAGTGCTCATCGTGACACTGGTATTGGGCACCATCAAATTTTTGGCGCCGTTGCCGGGGACACTTCATTAGTTGAGTTTGTTTGATTTTAGCTCGTGTGCTTATTTCTATATTTTTGTGATTCATTACACTTGCTTCATTCTTTTGTATACATTTGCTGTATTTTTTGTACTTGTGTATGACCAGATCTGCAGGTGGTATTCTAGAAGAGTTTGATCCTGAAATTGAAAGAACTTTCAGAGTCAGAAGGAACCAAATTAGTACTTCAGAGGCTATTGCTATTCTTCCTACTCAGTCTATGTAACCTTATTCAGTTGATCCTATGGCAGACCACCAGAATACCATGAAGGAACTAGCAGCACCAGATGATGTTTTTCAGTACTCCTACATTGCCTACCCAGAGCTCACTGGAGATTTTGAGTTAAGTTCAAGACTGATTCATCTCTTGCCCAAATTTCAAGGACAGTCTGGGGAGGATCCTGATGGACCCAAAAGATAGGTTGTCACGAATGTGAGTCTCAAATTTAGATATTTGTTAAGCTGGAAACCCTTTTCAGCTAGCAAAGATAAAAATGTAGTAAAGGGGCCACAGGTCGTATTTTTCCTAGGGCTAGTTAAGGTTGCTTGATTCAAGCTCGAGTTTACGTGTCGTCAAATATATATATATATATATTTGGGTTTCAAGTAAGAATTGGGTTTGGTTTCAATTAGAATTGAAAATGCAATGAAAAGAAAGAAAACTTAACTAAGCAAACTTAAACTAGGTATTGGCAACTAAGGACTCAACCAATTATGAACTTAATCAAGCCAATGCAAATCAGCGGAATGTGAAGAATAAAACTAATAGTAAATGCAATGTTACACTAGAAGTTGTATGTAACTACAGAGATTAAAATTCAAAACAACCAAATGGGAAACAAATTGTGCTCGAATCAGGGGTTGACTCTTCACTTAACACTAAAATTCAGAGATAAAGAAAACTGATACGCAAGGAGAAAAATCTATGTGCCGAATGATACCTACCAATGTTTAAATTGATCTACCAATCAGTTCTAAATTTCCACTTGATACAAATTGCAGATCTACAACTTGATACACATGAATAGCACACTAAAATTCAGAAACAACCGATATTGAAGCAGGATTTCAGAACTGGAATTTATTTGCAGCAACTAAGATTACAATTCAAGCACATCCGCATGCAAAATGAAGTTGATTTCAAGTACACAAATACACTAAAAGGTATGTTTAATCTTGATACGACTCAATGCTGAAACTTAACTGGATACTACACGCAGAAATGCAGCAAACTTGATACGCAAAAAAGAAAGGCTGATGTGCCAAAAATGATACTAAATGCAGAACTATTTACTAACAATTAAGAATTGAAACTGATCGATTTAGCATTGGAAAGCACAGCTATAAATGAAATGATATGCAGGGACGAGTGAAGAAATTCAGAACCCGAAAGCTAATCAATTCAGACACAAACTTGATGCAGAAGTGATGCGCAGGAATGCAGAAATTCAGAAATGATACGATTGCAGAAACAAACTTGCAACTGACATTAAATTGCACAATCTAGTGTCAGACAAGATGTAGAGGATCTAAAGTTTACTTGACACAAGCTACAGAAGCTACAACTAAAAACTTACAGAACTTGAAACTGATACGTAAGAACTTAAAACTAATATGCAGAAATAACTAAATTGAGAGACAAACTGAGATTAAATGTAGTTGTTCACTAAACAAGTAATCTATCTGATTCGAATGCAGATTTGGAAAACCAATAAATGCAGAAATGATCCAAAGAAACTAAGTTCACTGATACAAAATTTCAGAAACTGTAAATGATAACAGGAATTGAGATCTACTGATAAGAACAAAAATTCGCAAAGAAACTAAGCCTCGATCCCTTCCTTAGCTCAAGATCCTCTTGTCGTCACACAAGAGCAAGCCTCGAACCCCTTAGCTCAACAGATCGTTGAAAAATCTGCCCCCGTGATTGATTCAAACTCAAACTCTGCTCCCAGCTGAAAAACCAATCCGATCTCCTCGATCTCGCAGTGTAGAATTACGGTGATGATTTGGAGACGATTAGAACAATCCAGAGAACTCTCCGAATTGCTTAGATGATGAAAAGTGGCACAAAATCGAGATCCGATCAGTTGCAGGGCAGAGCTGATGAAACCCTCAATCAACTCTGTTCTTGGGCGAATTGGAGCTGGAATCTTCACGGAAACTTCATCCCGACGATCTAGATCTTGATCCAATGTTGAAATCGAAGTGGTCACACCCTCAGATGAAGAGAATTGAAGAAGAACGAAGAAATGCGAAGAACTAGAAATTGGCGAAGAAGACGCGACACTGATCGGAGAAGCTGAAATCAGTTTATATAGTTTGGAAATGGACGACCCAGATTATCTTAACTCCATCCAACGGCTGGATCTCATCCAATTTGAACCAAAATTTGATGATGTTGATCAAGGGTCAGGATCTGCCTCTCAGTGGCCCAGATCTTCCAGATTTGCAATGGATGGCTCAGATCAACCTGATCTTTGAATGGACGGTCTAGATCCTCCCGAGCTTGATCTAATGCCTGAATGATCTCTGATTTGGATGAAAATTTCAGATCTTGACCCGAGTGCTTGATCAGCCTTAACCCTAGCTCGGATTGCCTCAAACTCAGATGGCTCAGATCTAGCCGTTTTTGAATCGGACGACCCATATTAGTCGGATGCTTGATCACTCGATCCGGGTCCACTTCTGACTCAAGTTTGACCCAGCATGACCTAGGTCCATGATCCTTGCAAGCCTATAAAAATAGATTCATAATTTAGTGCCAAAATATTTCCAATGTATCAAGATTTATAATAAAGTCCAAAATAGAATAAATTCATAAAACCTAGGATAAATTCAATATTAAGCAAGTAAAATATGGGTCAAACATGGATTTTAGAATATGAAATGATCAACAAAATAGTACTTATCAACTCCCCTACACTTAAGCTTGAGTGTCTCGCGAAAACTACTAAATATGCATCCCTTAGATTCTTTCCTAACATAGTTAGAAGCAATTGAAAAGAAATTACCTAAGGTTGTCAATTCTCAAAAATCTAAGCTCTATGGATTAGTATCGTGTCCTTAAATCAACAACTTGCCATTTTCATCCTTCATGATTCATTGAAATGAATTTAACTCACTAAACCTCTCAAAGGAAATATTGGTGGCTCTCTTTTTGAGTTCTAAGTGCATGATGAAAGTGGAGCTCACTCAAACACACATGCTTTTTGCACTACCATAGGCTTGCTTATTATCTACTCTCCACCATTATTCATGATTAGGATCCACATCTACAAAATTTTATTCAAAAGTTAAAGACATATGAAATGGTAAGAATGAAGTAAGAATTAAGAAAATAGAAAAATTGATGAAGTGGAAGACTTGGATGCTTTAGAATATTTCTAATGTACTTTGCCCTCTTTATAGTCCTCATGTTGAAGTCAAAAGTGTGGTGGAGTAAGACTTGGATAATGCCTTTGATTCGGATGAAGAAAACTTTATTGGTTTCAATGTGCCAATTTGCTTTTGCGTGCCACTTGTTTTTTTTCCTTCTTCTTTATTTTTCTTTTTTTTTCTCGTAACCCTCTAGCTAAGTCAGAATTGTAGTGGAGCAAAGCTTTGATTCAGATGAGAATATCTTCACTGATTTTATAGTGACAAAACTTCAATTGTGTACCAACCTTGTTTCTTCCTTCTTTTTTTTTCAGCTACTAACTTTCTTTATTTGTGATCGCAACTCATTCTCTACTTCTACTCTTCTTCTTTTTGTTCAATCTTTTCTTGCAATTCGGCTTCCAAAATCTTTTTTTTCTTCTGTTCTGAACTAGAGAATTCAAATGGAGCAAAATAAAGAAACTGCTTCACAATTTTTTTCAAATTGTTTTCTCTTCTTTTTTTTTCCTGCTCTCAAATCTTCTAATGGAGCACTTCGGATCAGAGTTTGTATCAGAGAACTTGAGACATCAAACAACAATTAGGGAATTAGATGCTCCACATACAACCCTCACTAACCATCTCTTGCAACTCACTCTTGATACATATCCTTTTCAAGTTGGCACACTTCTATCATTTTTTTTTCTGTTTCAAGTTTCAGCTCCACGACAGATTTTTTCAGACTTTGCAATTCTCTGATTTCTCAAAGCAATTAGCATCAATAGTAGTGGAGAGTTAAATGCTTCACTAAGTGAGCTGATACACTGCATTTTTCCTTAGCCACGGCACTGCACTTCACTATTTTTTTTTCGGTTTTGATATGAAAAACCCAATCAGCCACATTTTCCTTTGTTCCGATCAGTAGTGGATATACTCAACACTTTTCGATACATTTATATACTTAATGCCTTGATTCATAGCCTTGGAAACCCAATTTTAGTTTCAAGTTGATACAAAACTGCCTTACTAGCATTCCAACTGATTTTTTTCTTTCTTTCTTACAGATTCAACAACAGCTCCCAACAGATTTTTCAACACTTTGCAGCTTACTTCGAATTCAGCTTGTATCATTCAATAGCTCCCAGTCGAATTGTCTCAGATTCCAAGCCCTTTTCCTATTTAATGTACTTGCTACTTTGCTCGATACTCATTGTTTTATTCAGTAGTCACAATTCGATTCAGTGTTTGATCATGTTCAACTGCAATTCAGCTCCTAGCAGAGTGTTCTGATTTTTATTAACTCCCATAATTCCAATTTTCCACATTTTCCAACCAAAACATGCTTCACAGAATTTTTTTCTTTTGGCACAGATTTTCCTTTTGCGTGCCAATTCTTTTTTTTTTCTCTTCATTGCATGCCACTTCGATCTTCAAAGTATAATAAGGAATCTAGATGCCTCACTTGTTTTCCTCCTTAACTACTTCTTCCCATTTGTTCTTGATATCAAACTCAATTCAACTTGACACCTCTTTGATTCAACCACAAAGATTTTTTTTTCTTTGAAATGAAATGCATTCTTGATACAAAATGATTCCAAAACACTAGCCACCTCTCCCACACTTGATCTTTTGTCCGTCTCGGGCAAAGTAACATCAAGAAACATCCCAAACAAACAAGTCCCTAGAAAAGTATGGTTAAGAGTAGGAAGTATGGAAAGGAAAATAGAATAAACTTGATTATTGCCAAAAATTGATATGGAAAGGAAAATAAATTGATTAGCCTCTATAGATGTGATCCAATCATAGAAATATGATTTTGAAAAACCTAAGCAAGTTCTGGAGTACAATCACATATGTGTGTCACAAAAATAAGGCTAATTCTTACTAGGTACAAATAATTCATCTCAAGTCATCAATTAAGAATCCATAGTCAAGTAGTACTCAAGCATCCAAGATTTCATCCATTAGCTCAAACCTTAAGTTTTAACAACCAAATTTAATTAATTTTCAAAAGACTCTAAAATGATATGAAGATAACCTATAGGGATACATTTATTCCTATTCATTAAGAAAAAGTGCCAATAAAAAATAACATGGTATTTACAATGTCTATTTATTCATTCTACACTATTAAAGCATTATTAACAAGAACTCATCTTAAAAGAAAATTTTACTTCTAGAAATCATAAAAGTGAAAAATGTAATGAAAGAAAATGCAAGAAAGAACAAACTCCCATTTATTTCTGGCGGTTGGAGTCTATCAAGAAATAACCTCCATCGTGGTAGTGGAGGAGTATGGGTAATTGAGAGAGCATTCATTTGATTAATTTTATGGTGCATTACTCCCACACACTTAAACTTTACAGAAAAATATTCAGGTGGCCTTTGACGATTAAGGTACAACATCCATTTTAGAGGTGGAGTGCTATGAGTCAAAGTAAAATCAACTCCTCCCTCTTGATACTTCTTGAAAATCCTTCCAGGAGGTTGGAGACTGTTTAGATGAAGCACCAACTCCAGAAGTCTTCGGGACCCTGCAAAACCATGTAAAACCTTTCTCATGCGTGTAGGGTAAGATAGAAGTGTAATACCATCAATCTCTACATAAAATGTATCCAAAAATGCATTACATCTAATAAAATCAATTTTTGGTACCTTAATGAATTTTTCACCATCAATTTCTAAATAAGATGTATCGAGATATGCATCACAATCAATAAAATCAATTTTAGGTACCTCAATGGAATTTTCACAAGCAGTTTCTACATAAAGTATATCAAGAAATGTTTCACAACCAATAAAATCAATCTCGGGTACCTCCATAAGTTTTTCACAATCAGCATTTGCATATGATGTATCACAACATGCTCCACATTCAACAAATTCAACACTAGGTACCTCTATAAATTTTCCACAATCAAATTCTACACAAGATGTATCCATAAGTGTATCACAAATAATAAAATCAGTTTAATGTACCTCTATTGATTTTTCCAAAGAAATAAGAGGTATACTTACCTGATCGTGCTGAAGAATACCTGGAGATTCTACAAGAATAGATGTATCCATAGCTTCCTCCTGGTCAAGTACAGGTTCCATCTCAGGCTCAAGTTCTGGTGGACACTCAACTGGAACAAGTGATTCTTGGGTTCTTGCTTCCACCATGCAAGCCCCTACACTTTCTGGCTTATCCTTTGAATCTTCTAATGTATCAGTCAATGGTGGTCCTTGGGGCTCTGTGCAATCCCCTACACCTGTAGAATCATCTCCCATGCATGCTTCCTCAGTAATATCTGCAACAATCATATTAGAAAAATTAGGACCATCAATAGCAATATCATCACAAAATAATAGATAAGAAGGGTCCTGTAAAGCTTTAGTTTCGAACTCAAGGCTGTCACATGCTTTTCCATCTATCTCCTCCAATGCCTTCACAACTGATGCATCCTCAGCTTTCTCTGAAATCAAATCTCCCACCACTATGTCAAATGCAACATCATCAGCAATTAACTGTGCCTCAACAGTCTCATCTGGGATGTCCATGCTCATAATAGAGTGATCTTCCCTAGGGTACTTCATGTCATCGAAAATACTAAATTGGACCACTGTGTCCCCCACTTCCATCGAAAGTGTATCAGCATAAACATCAATTTTTGTCCTGGCAGTCTTCAGAAATGGCCTCCCAAAGATGAGTGGGGATCTATGTGTAAGATATTCTCCTTCCATGTCTAGAATGTAGAAGTTTGTAGGGAAAATCAACTCCTTAACTTTTACCAAAACATCTTCAATAACTCATGCTAGATGGGTCTGGCTTCTGTCAGCTAACTGAATTACCACTCCAGTGGGCTGTAGAGGGTCAATGCCAAGCATCTGGAAGACCGATCTGGCCATTACATTGATGGAGGCTCCCAAGTCTAGCATAGTGTCATGAAACATAGTCCTCCCTATCTCACATGATACAGTAAAAACTCCAGGGTCTTCACACTTTTGAGGTATGACATGGATGAGTGCTGAAACATTTTTCCCCAAGATGACCAACTCATTCTCCTTAAGCTTCTTCTTGTGAACACATAAATCCTTCAGGAATTTTGCATACTTAGGAATCTGTTTAATCATGGTCAACAGGGGTACATTAATCTCTACTTTGCTAAACAATTTTACAAGCTCATTGTATTCTTTAGTTTTCTCTTCCTCCACTTGTCTTTTCGCTTGAGTTTTCCACTGTGGAAAGGGCAAGGGAACCCTCATTTCTTCCTCTTGAACCGAATTTGGAGGGGCTGAATTTTGAGCTGCTGTCCCACTTGTTGTAGCTGCTGTGAAGTCGGTTTCGGATCTGATTTCCCCCTCATTTTCCACCAAAATCACAGGATTACTTGATGAAGGAGTTGAGCACTGACTAGGGGTGGAAGCAACTGGTTTTGAAGTGATTTCGGGGCTGATTGGTGCTGAAAATGTAGGTGCTGCCCTGTTTTTAGAAAAATCTACTCTTGGACCCTATTTAGTTGAAGTAACCTTCCCACTCCTCAAAGTAATAGCGCTAACATTTCCCTTTGGATTGGGAATAGCTTGAGAAGGTAGTTGGCTTGATCCTTGAGCTTGACTTTGATTTATCCCACTAGCCAATTGACCAATTTGCCTTTCGAGATTTTGTATGGCATGATCATTCCTTTATTGTTGTAAAATTTGTTGAAACATCTCTTCTACCCTTTGTTGTGGCATACTTCCCCCACTAGAGCATCCATAGCTCCCTTGGTTAGCATAGGGCTTTGATTAATCTTGAAATGATGAAGTAGTCGGCTGAAAAATATTACCCTGCTGTGATTGTTGGAATTGGGGCTGTTGGGGCTGATAGGAGAGCTGAAATTGTTGCTGAAATGATTGATAATTGGGCTGGAATGATGATTGAACTTGCTGAGAATTATAGCCTTGAAAATTCTGATTTTGAAATGGGATTGGTTGTGGTGAAGATTGAAACTGAGTGGGCTGAAATCCTTGATTTTGTAGCTGAACGTTTTGGTTGTAAGGCTGCGAGGGTTGGAAAACTTGCTAGTTTTGAGGTTGGAACGTCTGAAATATTTGAAAACCTTGCTGCCCCTGCTGAATTGGCTGGAATTGAGGCTGGAATTGCTGCTGAGGTTGCTGAAATGTTGGCTGAAATGGCTGAATTTGGGGGCAAGTTCAACAATCCTACTTTCAAGGATCACAGCAAGTTCAACAATTTCAACAACCTACTTCTACATTTCAAAGCCAATCAAAGCCTCATGCTAACCAAGGAAGCTATGGAGGCTCTAGTGGGGGAAATGCGCAACAACAAAGGATAGAAGAGATGCTTCAACAACTTTTGCAACAACAAAGAAATGATCCACCATTCAAAACCTTGAGAGGCAAATTGGACAATTGGCTAGTGGGATGAACCAAATGCAAGCCCAAGGATCAAGCCAACTACCTTCTCAAGCTACTCCCAATCCAAAGGGAAATGTTAGTGCTATTACTTTGAGGAGTGGGAAGGTGGTTTCAACTCAAAATGGTCCAAGAGCTGATTTTTCTGAAAACAGGACAGCAACTTTATTTCCAGCCCCAAACAGCCCTAAAACCACTTCAAAATCAGTTAGTTTCAACCCTAGTCCAAGCCTAACTCCTTCCTCAAGTAATCCTGTGATTTTGGTGGAGAATGAAGGAGAAATCAGTGAAAAAGGAGAGTTCACAGCAGCTACTTCAATGGAGAAATCAGTTCAAAATTTAGCTCCTCATGTTTCGGCTCAAGAGGAGGATTTGAGAGTTCCTTTGCCCTTCCCCCAGAGCAATACTCAAGCCAAGAAGCAGGTAGTGGAGGAGAAAGCTAAAGAATACAATGAGCTTGTGAAATTGTTTAGTAAGGTGGAAATCAATGTACCCTTGTTGACCATGATAAAATAGATCCTAAGTATGTAAAATTTCTCAAAGACTTATATGTTCACAAGAAGAAGCTTAAGGAGAATGAGTTAGTCAGCTTGGGGAAAAATATTTCAGCACTTATCCACTCCATCCCTCAGAAGTGTGAAGATCCAGGGGTTTTCACTGTGTCTTGTGAGATAGGGAGGATCATGTTCCATGATGCTATATTGGATTTAGGAGCTTCCATAAATGTGATGCCCAGATCAGTCTTCCAGCTGCTTGGTATTGGCCCTCTACAGCCTACTGGTGTGGTGATTCAGTTAGCAGACCAGAGTCAGACCCACCCAGCCGGTATAATTGAAGATGTGTTGGTAAAGGTAAAGGAGTTGATATTTCCTGTAGATTTTTACATTCTGGATATGGAGGGAGACTACCTTGCACACAGATCTCCACTCATCCTAGGGAGGTTGTTTTTAAAGACTGCGAGGACAAAGATAGATGTTTATGCTGGCACACTGTCCATGGAGATTGGAGACACAGTAGTTCAATTTAGCATATTTGATGTCATGAAGCACTCGAGGGAGGACCACTCTATTATGAGCATTGGTATTTTGGAGGAGTTGGATGATGCAGATCTATTGGCTGAGGGAGTTTCATTTATGGATTTCAGAGGAGTTGGTATTTCAGAAGAGGCTGAGGTTGTATTTGTTACTGAGGTTGAGGACATTTCAGAGGGTATTTCAGACTTACTTCTAGCTAAAAAAGATTTTCTAGGTGTAGGGGATTGCACAGAGCTCCAAGGATCACCTACTTCTATTGATATTTCAAAGGACTCAGAAGAGAGGTGTGTGAGTGTAGGGGATTGCACTGAGCTCCAAGGATCACCCATACCTAGTGAGCAGGCCCAGATTGAGCTTAAGCCGCTACCAGATGATTTGAAGTATGTTTTTCTTGGAGAGGAGCAGAGTTTTCCAGTCATTATTGCTCAGCACCTGGAATCAGAGCAGGAAGAGAAATTATTGCAAGTCTTGAGGTAGCACAAGAAAGCTATTGGGTGGACTTTATCAGATATACCAGGTATTAACCCAGCTATTTGCATGCACAGGATCTTTTTGAAAGAAAATGTCAAACCAGTGAGGCAACCACAGAGGAGACTTAATCCACTCATTTTGGATGTTGTAAAGAAAGAGGTGACTCGACTTCTACAGGCAGGTATCATTTACCCTATTTCTGATAGTCAGTGGGTTAGTCCCATTCATGTGGTGCCCAAGAAATCTGGAGTTACAGTGGTGAAAACTGCAAGTAATGAGCTAGTGCCCACCAGAGTTAAGAATTCATGGAGAGTATGCATTGATTATAGGAAGCTAAACCAAGTCACGAGGAAGCATCACTTCCCATTGCCGTTTATTGATCAGATGCTTGAGAGGTTGGCAGGGAAGTCCCATTATTGCTTCTTGGACGGGTACTCAGGCTACTTCCAGATTTGTATTGACCCGGAGGACCAGGAGAAGACCACCTTCACTTGTCACTTCGGCACCTTCGCATATAAACACATGCCATTTGGACTCTGCAACGCTCCAGGAACGTTTCAGCGATACATGGTAAGTATATTTGGTGAGTTATTAGAGCATTGCATAGAGATCTTTATGGATGATTTTTCAGTTTTTGGCACTTCATTTGATTCATGTTTAGATAATTTGTCTAGGGTTTTACATAGATGCATTGAGACTAACCTTGTGCTTAATTTTGAAAAATGTCATTTTATGGTAGAACATGGAATTGTATTAGGTCATATAGTCTCTAGGAGAGGTATTGAGGTAGATCCTGCTAAAATTAGTGCTATATCTTCTTTATCTTACCCCATATGCGTACGGGATATTCGTGCTTTTCTTGGACATGCAGGATTCTATCGTTGATTTATTAGAGACTTCAGTTTGATTGCTCGGCCCTTGACGAAACTTTTGCAAAAAGATGTTGAATTTTGTTTTGATGATAAATGCAAAGAAGCTTTTCACAGGCTCAGGGAGGCCCTTACTTCAACTCCTATTATTAGATCACCTGACTGGAATTTACCATTTGAACTAATGTGTGATGCATCTAACTTTACTGTAGGAGCTGTTCTAGCACAAAGGGTGGATGGAGCACCTCATGTCATATGCTACGCCTCCAAGATCCTAGATGTTGCCCAAGCCAATTACACCAACACTGAGAAGGAGCTTCTTGCCATAGTTTTTGCTTTAGACCATCTTAGATCTTATTTGTTGTGCTCACATGTCATTGTTTTTTCTGATCATGCAGCTTTAAAATACCTATTGAAGAAGCCAGATGCTAAGCCTAGGCTAATCAGATGGATGCTTCTACTCCAGGAGTTTGACTTGGAAATCAGATATAGGAGTGGCAAAGAAAACTTGGTTGCAGATCACCTGAGCAGGATTGAGGGAGATGAATCTCCTACCACCATTGATGATGACTTTAGAGATGAGTACCTTCTTGTAGTACATGGTGAGTCACCTTGGTATGCAGACCTTGTTAACTTTCTAGTAGTTCATGTTTTTCCTACACACTTTTCTAAAGCTCAAAAAGATAAACTTAAAAGTGATGCTAAATTTTATGTGTGGGATGACCCGTATTTATGGAAATTTTATAATGATCAAATAATTAGGAGATGCATACCTGACCATAAGATTTGTTCAGTACTTACTTTTTGCCATTCATCAGCATGTGGGGGACACTTTGGACCACAAAGAACAGCTAGGAAAGTTTTAGAGTGTGGATTGTATTGACCCACCTTATTTCATGATGCATATGTGTTTTATAAAAATTGTGATAGATGTCAGCGAACTGGGAACATAGGAGCTAGAAATGAGATGCCCCAACAGACTATGCTATATTGTGAGATTTTTTATGTTTGAGGTATAGACTTTATGGGACCTTTTCCTGCATCCTGTGGATATTTGTACATTTTACTTGCTGTAGATTATGTTTCTAAATGGGTGGAGGCTATTCCCTCCAGGACTGATAACTCTTATGTTGTTGTTAGTTTTGTCAGGTCACACATATTTTGCAGGTTTGGAATTCCCAGGGCTATCATAAGTGACCAAGGATCTCACTTTTGCAACAAACACATGAAGGCCCTACTTAGTAAGTATGGGGTGGTACACAAGGTTTCTACTTCCTATCATCCCCAAACAAATGGCCAAGCCGAAATTTCAAATAGAGAAATCAAATCAATTTTGGAAAAGACCGTTGGGCCAAATAGAAAAGATTGGAGCAAGAGGCTAGATGATGTACTATGGGCCTATAGAACGGCATTCAAGACACCGATTGGCATGTCTCCCTACCGGTTAGTCTATGGTAAAGCTTGTCATCTACCCATGGAGATAGAGCACAAAGCATATTGGGCGGTGAAGGCTTGCAACTTCGATGCTACTAAGGTGGGAGAAGAGATCTAGAAAACTTCAACTTCAAGAGCTTGAAGAGATTAGACTAGAGGCATTTGAGAACTCAAGGATCTACAAGGAAAAGACCAAGAACTTCCATGACAAACACATAGTGAGAAAAGAATTTCAAATTGGTGACAAGGTTTTATTGTACAAGTCAAGACTCAAGTTGATTAAGGGTAAGTTGAGGTCAAGGTGGGAAGGTCCATTTCTTGTAACTAATATTTTTCCCTATGGAGTTGTTGAAATTAAGGATGAAGTTAACAATTTTGTTTGGAAAGTCAATGACCATCGGCTCAAGAAGTACTATGAAGAATTAAAGGAGCTAGAGGTGGATGGAGTGGACATCAAAGATGTTATCTACCCAACCTAAAGAGGAGTTTTCTTTTCCTTGCATTTTATTTCATTGTAGATATCGTGTTATTGTTTCCAAGTAGTTAAGTTTCCTTTTACATGAATTGTTGACAATAAATGCTTAGGAAGTGTAGATTGAATAAATAGTGATTGTATATACCATTTTACCCTTTTGGCACCTCATTTCTTGCATGATTAGGAATAAATGTATGCCTCTAGGTTTTCTCTATATCATTTTTAGAGTCTCTTGAAAGTAAATTAAATTTGGTTGTCAAGACTTAGGATTTGAGCCAATGGATGAAAATTCTTAGTTGCTTGAGTACTACTTAGTTATGGACACTAGAGTGATGACTTGAGATGAATTTTTTTACCTAGTGAGGTTTTGGCTTTATTGTTGAGATACACACATGTGAATGTACTCTAGAACTTGCTTAAGTTCTTTCAAAATCATATTTCTATGATTGGACCACATTTATATAGGTAAATCATTTTGTCTCCCCTTCTCATTACAATAATCCTTGTTGATACATGCTTTATTCTTTCGTTTCCCTATTTTTCTGCTCATTACCATATTTCTCTATAGACTTGGTTACTTGGGATTGTTCTTGATGTTACTTTGCCCGAGATGGACAAAAGTTTAAGTGTGGGGGAGGTGGCTAGTGCTTTTTAATGGTTTTGGTGAGAAGTGATGTATTTTGAAGTTTATTATCTGTTTTATGGATTTTAAGATGGATTGTTTTTATGGATTCTGAGTGTTTGAAGGGACTAAAGGAATGGAAGAATATGAGGAATGCAATGCAAAAACAAAACAAAAAAAGAGAAGAAAAGAAGTGAGGAAGTGTGCCAATTAGATGGAGTGGTGTATCAAAGATGAGTTGTGAGTAGTAAGAAGTAAAGATCACTTTTGGAGCAATTTGATTTCCAAATGTTGTTTGGTGTTTCAACTCTATGAGGCTAATTTTGAAAGGAATGGGAGCTCATAAAGGTTAGTTACTAGAGATACTTTTCAAGCCTACCAAAAGTTTCCATTTAGACATGGAATTGGCAAGTGGAATTGCCTTCAAAGGTTCAAATGGTTACCATGACTGAAGTGGGGAATTGGGAGTAAAATTTGGTCGTGGGATGTAGTTGATGCTGCAGGAAAAAAAAAGAAAAAAAAACATACAACAAGCAGCTGAAAAAAATCACAGAAAAACAGAAAAAAAAAGAAGAGAAGAAAAGAGAAGTAAAGAAAAGACAAATGAAAACATGAAAGTTCAAAAGAGGGATAGATTTCTGAACTTGAAGTCGTTAATAAGAAGCTAGATGGATTATGATTTAGTGTTGATTGAAAGAAGAAGAAGATTCTCGGCAGAAACAGTTTCAGAGTTCTGAGATTGGCTACTGATCAGCCCCTGATCAGTCACCAGTTCGATCAGGGAGCACCAGTCCGATCATCAGACCGATCAGGTAATGTCTGATCGATCTCTAGACCAATCAGAGAAGCTGGCACAGTACAGAACACTGCTTTTAGTATTGAACCTCCTCCAAATTAGTTCATACTCACTCGCCTTGGCTCGGAATTTATAAAGAGGCTATCATGAGAGGGCAAAGAGCATGAGAAATAATTTTGAGTATCCAAGTCTTCTATTTTGCATTACTTTCCCATATTTCTTCTTTATGCTATATTTCTTCATCATTTTCCTTTTTTTATCATATCATATGTCTCTATTTCCTTTACCATTAGTCTTTGGTATCAAAATTCATAGAACTTTTCTTTCGTGCTATTCAATTCATATTTATTAAATTTGCTCTAATAAACCTTTGTAGATGTGGATCCAAGGAAAGAATGATGGCGGAGAGTAGATAATAAGCAAGCTTATGGTAGTTCAAGAAACATATTGTGTTTGAGTGAGCTCCACTTTCATTAAAATGTAGAACTTAGGAAGAGAGCCACTTAAAATCCCTTTGGAAGGTTTTGTGTGTTGAATTCATCTCTATGAGTCATGAAAGAGGAAATATGCTAAGTTGTTGATTTGAGGACAAGATACTAGTCTATTGAGTTTAGATTTTTGAGAATTGACAACCCTAGGTAATTTCTTTTCAATTGCTTCTTACTATGATTGAGAATAATCTAGGGGGGATACATATTAGTTTCTTAGAAGCTTGTGCGAGACGCCCAAGAATAAGTGTGGGGGAGTTGATAACTTTCATTTTGTTGATTAAATTAGGCCCTCAAATACATGTTTTGATCCACTATTCATATGCTTAAGTTTGCATTATATTAGGTTGCATGGATTGTCTCCATTTTAGCTTAAAATTCAATTCTTTCTACATTTAAGATGTTTTGGCACTAAAATTTAATAGCATTTTGTAGAGTTCAGATGATCATGGACCTGGATCATATTGAGTCAAACTTGGGTCAGAATTGGATCCGGATCAAAGGGATCAAGCATCAGATTAATCTGAGTCGTCCATTCAAGAGAACGGTTAGATCTAAGCCAACCGCCAACTTTCGGTCGATCCAAGTTTAAGATAGACTTAATCAAGCTCATGGGTCAAGATCTGAAAGTTTGGGCCAGATCAGAGTTAATTCAGCCGTTGGATCAAGCGCTAGAGAATCTGAGCCATCCATTCAAGAGAAGGGATGATCTAAGCCATCCGCTTCAGATCTGAGTGATCCAAGCTAAGGAGCAGTAGATCAGAGCCCTTGATCAAGATCTGTAGGATTTGGATCAGATATGACTTGATCTGATCGTTGGTTTGGGCTGGATCAATCTCAGCCGTCGAAATTCAAAATGCTCAGTTAAATCAAGAATTCCCTCTGTCGCTCGGGGTCGTCGCGTCTTCGCCACTTCCATCATTGTTCTTGTGATTTTCTTCTCCGTTTCTTCGTCCGATCGCGCGACCACATCAGTTTGGAGCTTCAATTCAAGTTCCCAAGTCATTAAGATCAACTCCCCGAGAGGATTTTGATGGATTCTCGTCGTTGAAAAGACCTGCGGAGAGGGTTTCGCCAAAGGGACTGCCTTCTGTTTGATCGCCTCTTGGATGCTCGACTTTACCGATCGGAGCTGCCAACGAATTCAGAAGGGTTTTCTGAAGACCTTTGGAAGGTTCTGATCATCAAGCTTTAATCGATTCATCGATCAAGAGGATGCTCGGATGAAAAGATAGCTTTGACATGATTCAGCGCAATCTCACAAGGAGAGCTCGGATCTGGGTGATTTGGCAAGCTAGAGGGTTTCTAGCTAGATCTTAGGTGACAACAAGATAGTTTTTGTATTGAAAATTCATTCTGCTGTTTAGTTTTCTATTCGCATTCATTCTCTGCATTGTTTCAGTTCTGTATCAGACTGCGATCAGCTACTGATCAACCGTTGTGACCGATCCAGGCAGCACCTGATCGGACACCAGTCCGATCAGGCTTGTATCTGATCGGTCAGCCGATCGATCAGTAAAGTTTCTGCACCACATACTCTATTTCAGAAGTTAGCATAGTTTCAACTCTTAATTTCTAAATTTGGATAAAGTTTAGTTTCATTTCTGCAATAGATATCAATTTTATATTTCTGTTTCTACTTGTTTCATTCAGTTTCCCTAGTGTTAAAGTTCAATTCTCGCAATACCTAGTTTAACTCTACTTAGTTAAATCAATTCCATTTCAATTACTGCTTTCGTTCTTACTTGTGAAGCAAAACCCTCATTTTATCTCGAAAACCTTAATCATTTGACGAAAATAACCTTCAAGCTCAATTCAAACACTCACGACTAGTCTTTGGAAAAATACTGTTGATGCAGACTGGCCCGGTTGTTGTTTTGGTGTTTGACAATGATTTAAGTTTGGTTGAACTAATTGTGATTAAGTCCTGATCGGGGATCAGACACGTTATGGGAAATCCTAGCTTGGAAGGCTAGATGTTGGAAAATCCTAACCTGAAGGGTTAGGTGTTGAAAATCCTAGCTTGGAGGGCTAGGTGTGTGAAAAGTCCTAATTCGGAAGAGGTGGGTGAAAAGTCCTAGCTTGGAGGGCTAGGTGAAAAGTCCTAACTTGGAGGGTTAGGTGCAAATTCTCATCTTGGAGAATTAGGTGAAAAAGTCCTGACTTGGAGGGTCAGGTCCTAGCATGGAGGGCTAGGTTTGGAAAAGTCCTAATTCGGAAGGGTTGGGTGAAAAGTCCTAGCTTGGAGGGCTAGGTGAAAAGTCCTAACTTGGAGGGTTAGGTGAAAAGTCCCAACTTGGAGTATTAGGTGAAAAGTCCTGGCTTGGAGGGTCAGGTGCCTAGCTTGGAGGGGTAGGTTGGATGAAGGTCTAACTCGGAGGAGTTGGGTGAAAAGTCCTAGCTTGGAGGGCTAGGTGAAAAGTCCTAGCTTGGAGGGCTAGGTGAAAAGTCCTAACTTGGAGGGTTAGGTGCAAATTCCCAAC
The DNA here is from genome assembly GCA_024364735.1 of Boesenbergia rotunda. Lineage (NCBI taxonomy): Eukaryota > Viridiplantae > Streptophyta > Magnoliopsida > Zingiberales > Zingiberaceae > Boesenbergia > Boesenbergia rotunda. The sequence goes on along the minus strand of JAGFNQ010005177.1, from coordinate 237,694 downwards.
TTGGAGAGTTAGATTGAAAAATCCTTAGCTTGGAGGGCTAAGGTGAATGAAATCCTAGCTTGGAAGGCTAGTCTGCGTCCCTGGATCGGTCTGGTGACCGATCAGGGAGTTGGCACGCTGCTCCTTCGTGGATCGGTCTAGTGACCGATCCAGCAATGTCTGATTGGTCTGGTGACCGATCAGGGAGTGTGTGTTTCACACACTGCACAGCTCCTGATCGGTCTGGTGACCGATCAGGGAGAGAACAGTGAGTTGAGTTCCCCTGCTGATCTGCTCCTGATCGGTCTGGTGACCGATCAGGGATACTGCTCAGATCGGTCTAGTGAACGATCATTTGTCGCAAGGTTCTCACTATCACCGATCAGGATGACTCCTGATTGGTCTGGAAGCAGCCTGATAGGTCTGGTGACCGATCAGGTAGGAGCCTGATTGGTCTGGTGACCGATCAGGAGTGTGCAGAAGACTTCTGGATCGGTCTGGTGACCGATCAGGGTCCTTCCTGATCGGTCTGGTGACCGATCAGGCGCAGAACTTTAATTCAAATATGCTGTCAGAAGTCTGTTTTCTCTGCCGATTCTCTGATACACTGCTGATATGTTTTGATATGCATTGCTAAGCCTCTGTTGGAGTGTGCAGGTGATAGCAGGTGATTCAAACACTCAAGGAGGGTCAATGGGAGGCTTTCCGTTGAGCAGGTTTGGCTGTTTCTCATTCTCAAGTTTCAACGGGCAACTGACGTAGCTGGCGACTGACGGAGGCTCAGCTGGAGAGGAGGTCTTCAGTGGACTGAGTGCTCAGGGAGGTCAGTGGGTTCAGGCTGGCTCAGTGGATGCTGATGAAGCTTGTGATGGTGAGCAGAGCTTAAGTGACGAAGCTGGAAGCAGAGGAGCGGAAGAGAACAAGACAGAAACTTGGGAAGTTTGGCTGGGCTGTGTTCGTGCTCTCTGTTGCTTTGTGCTTGAGCGATCTTGTTGCATTCCTGTGAGAGCTTTGTGAGTGTTTCTTCATGTGTGATCTCCTGTACTCAAGTTATATCATCCGTGAGATCTGTGGAGAGGTTTCTCCACCGAGAAGGAGGCTCTATCTTATCCGGGTTCACCGGGGCTTGATCTCCCGACGATCAAGGGATCGCCCACCTTACGGGCATGCCAAGGAGTAGGGACAAGTTATCCCCGAACCTTGTACATCTTCGTCTTAGCGTTTGTTTGGTTTGTGATTCCTTTCTCTGTTTTATTTTTCCTGTTGTATTTTGTTTCCACTGCTACTAATCTGATCACAGGAAGAAAGTTTTAAAAAGAGGGGGCGATTTGAGTGTCTGGCTATATTCACCCCCCCTCTATAACCATCTCGTTCCCAACAAGTGGTATCAGAGCTTGGGGCTCTGTACACGGCTTAACATCCGAGAGCTTACAACAAGATGGCTGGAAGAGAAGGATTGAGCACAAACCGACCTCCATTCCTCGACGGCACTGATTTTTCATATTGGAAGTCAAGGATGGAGTTCTATCTCAAAACCAACATGAGTTGTGGTTCTCTATCAAGGAGGGGTTTTCCCTTCCAAAGGATAATGAAGGAAAGGAGCTTGAGTTTTCCAAGTGGTCGGCTGAGCAAATCCGGAAGGGGGAAGCCAATGCCAAAGCTATTGTCACCTTGCAATGTGGGATGACGAAGGAGGAGTTGATCAAGGTGGGTCCTTTTACAAGTGCTAAGGATCTTTGGAACAAAATCATTGAGCTCCATGAAGGAACTCAAGACACCCGAATAGCCAAGAAGGACCTCCTTCACAGTCAACTCCAAAATCTGTCCATGGAAGAAAATGAAAAGGTAAGTGAACTCCATGGAAGATTCAAAGAGATCCTCAATGGCCTCCACTCCATCAATGAGAAGGTAGAAAACCGGGATCTAGTAAGGTTAGTTCTAAAAGCTTTTCCAAGGAATACATTGTGGTCATCCATGGTGGATGCCTACAAGGTTTCCAAGGATCTTTCTTTAGTTAAGTTAGAAGATCTATTTTGTGAAATGGAACTACATGAGATCTCTAACCAAAGCCCAAAGGAGAAAGGGTTGGCTTTTGTGGCATGTGACAGGAAGAAGAAGAAGGAGAAGGAGGAGGAAAAGAACCACTGTCATGTGGCTCTCGTAGCCTTAGCAGAATCATCCAATGAGAGCAGTGATGAATCAAGTGACTCCTCAACCGCGCCTTCATCATCTTCGGGATGATGAAGAGGTAATTTCTCCCGAGCTAGATAAGTGCTATAGAGCAATAGCTTGCTTGACAAACATGCTCAAAAGGTCCAAGAACAAAATTAAATCCTTAAAGGTAGAGGTAGAAAAATTGAAAACCTCTAAGGATGAGATAATTGATGGTATGCATGATAAGTCCCTTGAAAATGAAAATAAGGACTTAAGGAGCGAAGTTGAAAAACTCAAGAATGTTCTTGAGAAGTTTTCAACTAGCTCCAAAACTTTAGACATGATCTTAAACTCCCAAAGGGCGGTTTACAATAGGGTCGGTATAGGTTACCGACCTAAAGAACCAACCTTTGTATCATTAATGTCAAGAACCCAATTTAGATCATCAAATGATTCTAGGGTTCAAAAGGTTAGAAAGAAATTGATTAAGGCATGAGTGCCTAAGTCCCTCATTGTTATGCATTAGGTCCCAAAATTTGGGTACCTAAAACCTCCATATTTCGAATTGTATAAGCATTGTTTGAGGGGGAGCATCTATCAACATAGGTTGTTGATAAGTGGTGCTCCAAAGGTCAACAAGCCTTGGAAATTGTTTGAAGGGTTTAGATTCACACATAACTTGCTCTTGGCATGAATTGCTTAAAAGAATTGGTTTTATTGTTGCAATTTGTGTTTTCATGCAAGTTATGGTTTATGAAATGTCTTATCTCAAGTCCAAGTATGCCATGATTATCTTGTATGTGTTATAACACATAAATGTATGTTGAAGAACAAGATGAACATATAGTTTGGGCTGATCATTATAAAAATCTCACAAGGTATCACCATGAGTTTTAAATTCAATGTTTAACCTTCTATGACCTAGTGATTCCCTTGTATCAAACTAAGGTTTCTTGATATGATCATGCTTTGATACAAACATGTTTTGATACTCAATTTCATGCTTAGAGAATACTTTCATGTGTTGACTCAAATAGTGTTGTAGAACATGGATGCATGCTAAAAAACAAGTATGGACACATTGAAAATCTCACAATACATCATTAGACAAGAACATGAACTTAAGGTCTAGGTTCAGTGTTTTCTTGCTATTGAAATGAATCAAAAGAATTGGCATGTATTCAAGGCCTTCACACTTAGTGTTGCTTGTGATGGTAAATGAACTTGATAAAAACTTGGGATCTTAATCATACCTTGATACTAATGTTATATAAGCATGATTTGAAAATTTGATCCCATCTTTTGTGTCATGAAACTTGATCATGCCTTGATACTGGTGTTATATAGGCATGTTTTGAAATCTAATTATATGTTGACCACCTTCGAATTTACCATGCTTTCTGGAATCATGCTTTGAACTTTGTAGTTGTAGCTATACTCTCAAGTATGATATGAACCATGTTGCATGATATGAAAATATACATTTTGGTTAAGGGACCCCATGTTTAGAACCAAAGTAAATAAATCTAATTGAGTTAGGGTTTGGGAATGGCTACGAATTGAAATAAACCTAATTTCAGAGTTTCTGAAATCGATTTTTGAAATCTGGAACTCAGAAAACATCCTGTGTCGAACCTGATCGGTCCACCGACCGATCAGGGATCCCTCTGATCGGTCCGGTGACCGATCAGATAAATACTGATCAGTAAGTTCCATGATTGGATCAAAACTCCTCAGTCCGATCTCCTTTCATCGAATTGTATCAGTTTAATTATCATACTACAAATAAACATGATACAATCCGCTTACAATTGAAACATATTTGATCACCCATTGGTACAAACCTGGTACTAAGGGAGCACAAAATTGTTCAAGTGATACAAACCTGGTACTTAATAGTGATTTGATACAAACCTATGTTGGAATGTTCAAATTCATAATAAAGGGTTTGTTGAGTCATGACTCTTGTTCTTAATGTCGTGTTTCAGAAATTTTTCTGAAATGACGAATATTAATAGAGTCTACACCCCTATTGTGGAATGTAAATTGTTAATGCAGTCTGATCAGGAATGTATCAGAGTTTCAGGAATTTTTCTGAATTTTGATCGCTCCCCAGACTAACAAGAAATATGTCTGTATCACGTAATCAACAGACCTGGTTGGTCACGGAGACCAATCGGGACTATGTTTCAAATACAGATGCATTCCTTACTAGTCCTATGAAGCATATACATATTTGACCATAATATACTTCTGTATATGTCTTCACATGGAAGTCCAAGTGATAACGCAGTCCGATCTTGAACGAATCAGAATTACAGAAATTTTTCTGAAAATTGATCGTTCATAGATAAATCAGAAATTTTCTGTATCGATCATCAGTCTGATGGAACTGCGATAATATTATCATATGATGCATATACATTGTTGCCATGATACACTTATGGTATATGCCTCTCATATGCAATTCAAAAATCATCCTTTGACTTACTTGTCATATGAAACATATACATGTTTTGACCTTGATATATTTGTGTATATGTTTTTGTGCAAGTTCACACTTATTATCGTATGATGCATATACATTGTTTCCATGATACATTTATGGTATATGCCTCTCATATGCAATTTAGAAATTATCCTTTGATTATTTTTTTGGGGAGACCCTTAATTGAGGGGGAGTTGTGTTCAAACTTAATAACCATACCTTTTTCGATGTTTGACAAAGGGGGAGAAAAATGGTTGATTAAGTTTATGGTTTTATANCGAGCCACTAATCCTAATAGAGCAGACCTTGGTCTACCAGGGCCAAGACCTTGGAATTGGACACCTGGATTTCTTTAACGACGCCCTTGGACGCCGGGTACTGGCCTTAGAAAATAAAATAGCTTTTCTTTCTTTTCTTTCTAATCTGTAAATGCCTTGGCATTTTCTGGAGCACCTTGCGTGCTAAAATCCCTAAGTCTTGACTTTTGGGGATTTCTTAAGGCCTTGGCCTTTTCTTTTCTTATCTTTATCTTCTCTTTTCTTTTCTCATAGCTTTTCTTGGACCCTAATCTCATATAGGGCACTCAATAAAATATATAAGCATATAATGAACTAAGATCACATGCAAAAATCTTAACAAGAAGTAAATATCACTTTTTTAAAAACTTTTAAGGGAAATTCTTGCGGAAAAACCGCCTCTTACTGCAGGTGAGCAGTACTTACATTGATATCTTGGACTTACAACCAAGATTAGTGTCTAGAGCTCGGAAGGAACTTGGGATCTCGACGAATTCTTCGCGCCTACGCGTTCCTCTCGTCGCGGGGATCCCGAATATAGGAATATCTCTTGGAAGAAAGCCTTGGCCGGCCCTCTAGGCTTGGTGTGGCGTGCGCACAAGAGAGGAGAGGGAGAGGGGTCGGCGCAACCTTGGGAGAGGGAGAGGGTTTGAGAGAAAATAAAACTTCTCTCTTTAATTATCTATTTATACTTATGGGGCGGATTGACCTAACTACAACTTAAATACAGGTCTCTCCATCCTTGTCTGTGCTTGATACCCTGGCCCAGCTGGTCGCGCGCTTGTGTGGTCTCGCGGTGGTCGCGGGTTCGATCCACCCGCTGCACTAAACCGGTTTTTCCCTTTTTTTTTCTTTCTCTCTTCTTTTAAAATACCAAACGGACTCGGAAAATTCCATAAAAATATTCTAAAAATTCCTAAAAATATCTAGAATATTTCTAAACTATTTTTAAATAATTCTAAGGACTTTAAGAACCAAAAATAGGAATTTTGGGGCGTTACAAATAGAGTGACATTCAATAACGAAGATGCCTGAAGAGGATGGGGCATCGGATGCCTTTTTCTTTAAGGACTCAAGATAAACCTTGCAGTTTCTTCGCCAGTGGCCCTTCTTGCCACAGTGATGGCAAGTGCCTTTTGGTACCTTTTCAATCCTTTTGTCCTTAGTTAACTTATTGGTGTCCAAAATGGAACGCAAATTCAGAGAAGACATGATCAAGTGATTATCCTAGAAATACAAATTGAGCTTATGTGAGAAGAATGATAAAGAATGCATCAACATACATTAATTAAATCCTATTTATTTTTCGAATTGAATAACCCTTTTTATCAATTCGGGAGATCGTAGGAACATCTCCAAATAGGTTGATATCCAACCATAGATAAGAACAACCATGGCTGTGGCCATCAAATTATTCTTAGCTATGAAGGTAGGTAATTATACCGATTACATATCACATATATGTAACTACCACTTTATGCTATCAACTAATTGAATGTTTGCATAAATCATTGGGTTGTTAACTCATTAACAAGTATGCAACAATATACATAGCACCCAACTGCACCTCTCTTTACATCGACCTTGGCTGTGGCACAACAAATCGATGCTCCAAGCTTAAGGCTAACCCATTAATCAAGAAATAGTTTTAATATGGTTGGAGCTCATTCAACCGTTTAGTCAGGCTTGGATGTGTCCAACAACAAAACTAAGGATTGACCTCTGACTCCAACTATATTAATCATAAACTAATTCTATGGTTTGAACATGTTGAGGTTCAAGCCGGGCATGGATGTGTCCATCAACCCAAACGAGAAACAAAACTCTGGTTCTAACCATATTAATGGAAGGTGTTGGCCTTAATATTTTGTAAGGGGTTTTGGGTCTCATCCTTTTCTTTCTAAGCACATTCATGACATATAATTATGTCATGTACTAACGATTTCCTTAATAAAGTATGTATGTGACTTAATTTATCAAGTCTCATTAATTGAATTAGGAATCGGATTTTCTAATTCTAATTTCATACTTTATTCAAGGAATTGTTTTGGGAAACAATTTCCTAAATTGTCATAATCAATTTCGGAAATAATATGTTTAAGACTTTGATTTCTCTAAATCAAATCTTATTAAATTAAGAGACAGATTCCCTTAATTCAACCACATATTATTTTCATGAAAATCTTATTTAAGAAAACTCTATAGGAAACAATTTTCCTAATTAATTTTGGAGACAACAATATGTAAGAGCATCACCTCTTAAATCAAATAAGGAAATTATCGTTTGAGAATCACCTCAAAATTTTCAAGATTTGATTACATATTTTATTTATAGACTAATTAATTACAACATATTATTTTCTTTGGGTGGCTCCCCGAGGCTCAGATACCCATAGAAAAGAAATTTGTTATAAATCTAATTTGGCCTGCTCCCCGAGGCGTAGCCAAATTAAACATGACAATTTTATTCAAAATAGAAAATTAAATTACAACAACTAACTTTAATTTGGGTGGCTCCCCGAGGCACTCCCCAAAGTAAAGAATTTTGTTAATAATTTAAAACCAATTCGAATTTAATTGTCAATTAATAATCCATAAATTTGTCTAGACTTTCTTGAAAGAAAGTGCCCAAAATTGCGAGATTTCCATAATAGGTTTTCAGAATAATTGTAAGTTTCTGGTACAAAGAAAACTTACATATTTCCAAAATTAAAAAATTTCCAAAATAAAAAATTTCCAAAATTGGAAAGTTTCCAAAAATGGGAAGTTTTCACAATTATCATAAAATTTCAGAAACTAGGATATTTCAAAAGTTTGCGAAATTTCATGAGGATTTCCAAACTTTGAAATTCCTAAATCTAAAATTTATCATAATTGGAAAATTTTCCAAAATTGAGATCATGACAAAGTTTTCCGCAAAACAATTATATGATTATGTCGAACACTAACCGGCTCTGATACCACTGTTGGGACCGGGTGCATGTTGACATTGATGCGGGTTCGTAATTTTAAAATTTAATTACGTGCAGCGGAAGGTTTAGCATAAATAATTTCACAAATTATTTAACTACACATCTAAGCATGCAACTTTATATTGTGTAGACATGATCATATATTAAAATTTTACAGAAAGTAAACTAATTTACTTAATATCTCGCGTAACTCGAAGGAAGGGACGAGATCCAACCGTAGCGTCCCTTGGAAGCTCCGCCTCTATTTGCGCCCACGCCGAGTTTTCTTCGGGATGACTTCGCAAAGCCACGAGTTTCGTGCCGACAAGAACTACTAGATTCTCCAAAGGCACGACAAGAATACCAAGAGAGAGATGGGAAGACTAACCACCAAACGAAGAACGGAATCAAGATTCCGGGAGGAAGGAAGGAGTTGCGCCCGCTTCTTCTTCTTCTTCGGCAGCTGCTTGGTGGATGAAGCTCACGGCAACAAAGGGGTCCTCCTTTTAGGGCCGGCGGCACTAGAGGAGGGAGAGGGAGAGAAGGAGAGAGAGAGAGGGCTTATTTCTAGATCTCTTGGATTGATTTCCAAGCCTTGCCTTGGTTCCTTTATATAGTAGTCTCTCAATCGCCAAGTCTCCTTTTTATGGAATAAATTTTTATAAGAAATTTATCATATAAATTTTTCTATGAATTATTCCATCATACCAAGTTTTTATAATAACTTAATTTATGATAAAAACAACCATGTCTCCCTTTTCTTATGGAAAGAAATTTCTTTATATAAATTTCTTTATATAAATTTTTTAATATAAATTTCTTTATCATGATAAATCAATCCATTATTGATTTTATAAAATAAAATAAACCAATCCATGGTTCATTTTAATTTCCATGAAAATAAATCTCTTTATATAAATTTCTTTATATAAATTTCTTTATCATGGTAAATCAATCCATTATTGATTTTATAAAATAAAATAAACCAATCCATGGTTCATTTTAATTTCTATGAAAAATAAATCTCTTTATATAAATTTCTTTATATAAATTTCTTTATCTATAATTTTATAAAACAAACCACACTCGGTTTATTTTATAATTTGAACTAAACAATTTGGTTCTCCCATTTTATTGTGGTCGGCCAAACAAAGAGGGTGGGGACCCTCTTTGGCCGGCCAAACCCAAGCCTATACCATACGAATTAAACTCATTTAATTCGTCCAATAAGTCTTCAAAAGAATTAGCCATTTTATGCTTCCGATGCGTCTCTGAAAAATTCAGATTCGACTTATCTCTCTTGATCAGAAAATCCAATTTTCAACTCGTTTTAAATCCCTCGGATTACTCGTAGTGCGTGTGACTAAATAGACTTTCGATTTATGTTGACCGTCTATAATTAACCAATTATAGAACGATCATGAGCGGCACCTAGTAGTACATCATGATCCCTAATTAATCGAAAGATCAACGGTTGACCTCAGAAATTATTCTGAAACCCTTCAGCAGCTATAATGAATCGTGCCCCATTCCCTTCACCATCTTATACCCACTTGGTTCAGGACACGGTCTATGTGTGTCAGTCCCCACTAGGCTGACTACGTCACACCTAGCCCAAGCAATGTTTTTCTCGTCCTACGGATTCTAATTACTCTCATGTGTCTAAGAGATTCATACTCTGAACATGTCATGCTCTGGCCAGAGGCTTCGAGTAACAATCCGACGATAGGCCTCAGGTATACATCTCCTCGCAAGGAGTGGTGAATCCTTTGTAGGCTGTTCAAACATCTTCGGGCACTTCGGCTTATACCCAATCATCTTGGGTTCACACCTCCATGGAGATGCTTGCTTAAGATGTCAAAGTATAAGTCTTCATGACCAAGATGACTTGAACACCGCAAGTCAAAGGAACATCGCACATAAGCTGCAGTAAGAACTTCACTGACATGTCTATATGTAGACTACCATATGAAGTCTTACAGCCAGTCACTCCAATGAACTAGTTCCCTTAACTATCATCCATGTTTATCTTCGGACATCCCAATGTCTCCAGCCAGTGAGAATCAGCTGATTAGAGAATAACCCATGCTAGTCTCAACAGAATTGATAGTGTCCGTATTTATCAATTCATCGACTAGGGACAATTTCAATACTTCACAATTGTACATGTAGAGATAATCACTAGTTGTGAATTCATCACAAATTCTCTCATGCTGTGAATTGTATTGCGGACATTCAGTAGATGAGTTTAAGATCTCAATCAAATACATAAACATGTATACTCAAATAGTGAATATTCATTTATTAAAATAAATGATTACAATCATAAGGCGATTGCCTTAGGACACTTCTCTCATATCACTAACAGTTCTTTCATGGTCTTCTGGTGGTTTGCCATGATAATGCCTGAATGAGTAGGAATAGTCTGAAGAGGAATGTCAATAGCCTCGGAAATTATGCCTTGGTTCCTCCTTACTCTGAAAGTTCTCTCAATTTCAGGGTCAATTCCTCGAAATCACCACCTGCTAACCTGGTCATAAAATAAACAAATCGCAGCAAATGTGTATGGAAAAATAAAATAGATAAAGTAAATCACAAGATATAGCAGTAGACACGCAAGCAAAAATCAAACAAACTTAACTAGTAGATTCTCCGGCAACGGCGCCAAAAATTTGATGAACCCCAGAGATAGATGTCACAAATATGGGTCTCAAAGTTAGATATTTCAACTGTTGGAAACCCTAGCTCACAATATAAATGTAGTACAGGAGCCATAGGTCGTATTTTTCCTAGGGCTAGTTAAGGATGTTTAGTTCAAGCTCGAATTTATGTGTCGTCAAATATTTTTGGGTTTCAAATAAGATTTAGGTTTTGTTTGCAATCAGAAATGAAATTATAGTGAAAAGGAAAGAAACTTAACTAGACGAATTTAAACTAGGTAATTTCAACTAATGAACTCGACCAATGGGAAACTTAATCAACCAATGCAATTTAGCCGAATTTGAAGAACAAATCTGATATCAAATGCAATATTACACTACAGGTTGTGTTCAACTTCAGGAATTACCACTCTAAGCAAACCAAATACTAAACAATTTATATCAAATCAGTGCTGGAATTTTGATTGATACTAATGCAGAAACTATAAACCTAATTGCAGAAATGGAATCTAAAATTCAGAAACAACCTAATGCGAAACAAACTGATATCAAATGCAATATTACTCTACAAGTTGTGTTCAATTTTGATACCAATCAATGCCGAAACTCCACTTGATACAAAATGCAGCCACTAAAATCTGATATGTAGAAATGAAGATTACAATTCACAAACAAGCTGGATGTAAGACAAACTGATTTCAAGCACAAAAGCACACTAAAATGTGTGTTTACTTCAGGTATCAAACTCAAAACAAACAGAATGCAAACAAGCTACAAAATTCAGAAACTAATGTAAGTTGATACGTAGAAACTAAAACTGATACGCAACGATAAATGAAATCGTGAAGCAAGCTGAAATTAAGTGCACTTGTTCACTAAACAGGCAACCTATCTAATAAACTTGCAGAATTGAAAAACTAATGAATGCATGAACGATTCAGAAAAAAACTGAGTTCACTAATACACAATTCAGAACTGTAATTGATACGCAGAAACCAATGTTCAGATATGAAACTAGAGTTCAGAAATGAAATTTCACAAAGAAACTAAGCATCGATCCCTTCTCTTGGTACAAGCACTTCTTGCTGTCACACAAGAGTAAGCACGAACCCCCTAGCTTGACAAATCGCTGGAATATCTAACTCCGCGATCGATTCAACTCAAAATCTGCTCCCGGCTAAAAAATCCATCCGATCTCCTCAAACTCAATGTGTGGGATTGCGACAATGACTTAGGAACGATCAGAGCAATCCAGAGAACCCTCCGACTTGCTCAGGTGGATAAAAAATGGCACGCAACAGAGATTCGATCAGTTGAATGGCAGAGCTGGTAAAACCCTCACTTAGCTCTGTTCAGTGACGAATTTGAGTTGAAAACCTCACGAAGACATCGTCCCCCACGATCTAGAACTCGATCTATGGTTGGAATCAGTGCGGTCGCGCGATTGGATGAGAAAAATTGAAGAAGAAACTAAGAACTGGAAGAACGATAAGCTGCGGCGAAGACGCGACAGATCTGATCGGGGAAGGAATCAGTTTATATAGTTTGAAAATGGACGGCTGTGATTCTCTTTACTCCATCCAACGGCTGGATCTCTTCAGATTTGAATCAAACCTTCCCGATCTTGATCTAGGGTTAGGATCTACCTCTCAATAACTAGGATCTTCCATATTTGCAACGGATGGCTCAGATCTACCTGATCTTTGAATGGACGGTCTAGATCCTCTTGAGCTTGATCCAACGGCTGAATGATCTCTGATTTGGATGAAACCTTCAGATCTTGACCAGAGTGCTTGATTAGCTTTAACCCTAGCTCGGATTGCATCAAAAGTTCGCAGATGGCTCAGATCTAGCCGTTTTTGAATCGGACGACCCATATTAGTCTGATGCTTGATCACTCGATCCAGATCCACTTCTGACTCAAGTTTGACCCAGCATGACCTAGGTCCATGATCCTTCCAAGCCTATAAAAGTAGATTCACAATTTAGTGCCAAAATATTTCAAATGTATAAAGATTTACAATAAAGCCCAAAACAGAATTAATTCGTAGAACCTATGGTAAATTCAAGATTAAGCAAGTAAAATATGGGTCAAACATGGATTTTAGAACCTGAAATGATCAACAAAATAGTACTTATCACCTCCCTCAGTTCTTCTTTAGGCCCTTCATCCTCTCATAGGTTGGCGAGATTAATTTGCAAGGCTTCGTAGGACTTCGGATTTTTACGGGACTCCGATCTGTCTTCCCCGTTATAGCATCGCCGAGACACCAACTAGTCTCCCTTGACTTCAGCCACTTGGTCGCCTACCAAAAATTTGATCTTCTGGTGATAGACCGAGACCACCGCCTAGAATATACTGAGCGCGAGGCATCCCAGGATGACATTGTAGGATGAGGGAGCATCCACGACCAGGAAGGGGGTCCTCCTGGTCCTCTCCAGAGTGTCACTGCCCAACGACAGCGATAGGGTAATTTGCCCTATCGGCTGTATTCGATATCCGGTGAAGCCGAAGAGCGGGGTCGAAACCAGAAGCAGTTCATCTTCGTCAATCTGCATCTGATCCAGAGCGGCCTTGTACAGGATATTCACAGAACTACCTGTATCCATGAAGATACGCTTGACCTCATAATTTGTGATACGCGCAAGAATTACCAGGGCGCCCTCAGGGGGGCTTTTGTGTCCTCCAAGTTCTCTGGGCTGAAGGAGATTATGGGGCCACGACTTTGACTACTACTCGTCCCGATGGTGTAGTTCTCCAATCGTCGAGTATGAGCCTTCCTTGCACGGTTGGAGTCCCCTCCGGTAGGACCTCCAGAGATCACTCCCACATGTCCGGAAGGAGGGCCATGTGCAGGGGCCTTGGCCTTCTTAGGGTCTCTTTCCAATGAGGGAGACCTGCGGGGTCCAACCTCCCGACTTCTCCCTCTTGACCGCGATTGAGACCGACGTCGGGTCTCGTTCTCTACCGACGGTTGTTGTCAGGGAAACAAGCTTCGCTGGGGGGACCTTCGTCGATACCCCGTCTTCTTCTACTTCCTTCGAGGTTTGAGGTCTGCATCCTCCTTCAGTTTTATCTTCAGGGCATGACACTCTTCGGTGGTGTGCGTCGTACTGCCATGGAATTTGGAGTACTTCATCAGCGGCTCTGGTTGCTGGGTGTCAACTATCTCTACCAGTTTCCGCCTACCAGCCCACTGGTCTTATCCCAAGTGAAGTTCTTTTCCTCATGTTGGAGCTGGAGGTTCCCTCCTTTCCGACCGTACACCAGTTTGAGTAGGGACCCCGGCTGGTTCCTGGCGGCGGGCGTGTTGCACTTCTTCCACGTTGACGTGCTTGACAGAACGCCCCAGCAGATCATCAAAGCTAGTGTGTGGCTTCTTCACCAAAGATCGGAAGAAATCCCCTTCCGAGAGCCCTTGGGTGCAGGCACTGATGAGGATCTTTGACGTCGCAGTTGGCACATCCTGCGCCACTCAGTTGAACCGCTGGATGTAATCCTTGAGTGGTTCCTTTGGCTTTTGCTTTAGAACAAATAAATTTAATGTCGTCTTCTGATAGCGACAACTGCTGGCGAAATGGTGGAGGAAGACAGTTCTTAACTCCATGAAGGAATTGATAGAACCCTGGGGCAGCCTCTGGAACCATCGTTGGGCTGCTCCTGATAGGGTGTTTAAGAACACCCGACACTTTACACTGTCGGTGTACTGGTTCATGAGTGCCGCATTCTCAAACTTGTACACATAATCTTCAGGATTTGTCTTTCTGTCGTAATCGGCAATCCCAGGCCCGCGGAATTGCTTTGGCATGGGATCTTCTACAATCTCCAACGAGAAAGTAGTGGAGGGTGCCTTTGAGGAGGCCTTAGGTTCTTCCCTCCTCCCTAGTCTGTCCTCCTGTCTCAGTGCGTTGGAGGCTACTGAGTTGGCCTTCTCCACATCTCTTAGCGAATCCTGTAGGTGGACCAGGACTGCTTCGGCGTGTCTCCCCGGTGGTGAGACAGATCTCTGTTGTTGAGGGTGCGAAGTGGAGATTCTGGGGATCTCCTCTTGCACAGAAGCGACTCACCGTGAGACAACCTGCTCGATTTGGTGCTATTCGAGCACCCCTTTGACAGCGTTGGCCACCAAGCGATCTAATTCCTCTTTCGTCAGAACGATGGATTGTCCCGCCGGCTCTGCCATCGGTGCTCCTTCTGGTGCTTTAATAGTTTCCCATAGACGGTGCCAAACTTGTTCCGGAAGGAATCGATGTCAACGGTCAGTCACTAGGGTTCAACCCACGAGGATGATGATGAGAGAGGAAGAGCTTCCACCCTGCAAAATTAACATGAGCGTTAAGGGAGCACGCCGGAGGTTGTCTGACGAAGCCCACTTTGATGCTCAAATCAGTGCCTGAATCTCTCAAAGGGAAGTAAATGGAAAGTGCGTGTAAGAATGAATGAGCGTAATCCCTTTACCTGGGGGGTTGGAGTACCTTTTATACCTAGGGCGACAGTCACACGTGTCCCACGTTCTTCTCCACGTCCCTTTAATTGTCGATTATTGGATAATTCTTGTAACAACCCTCACAGCCATTAAATTTGGACCGTTATGATGATTAAGGCTTTAATGGCAGTGTATTATGAGTCATGATTATCCTGTCATTAGTGATGATTATCCGCATATCCGAAAAAAGGAGGTGGTTACTTAAGGTTGAGTGATCTTTGGTCTCCACTGCCCCAAGGTGATCTCGGGATCCTTTGGCCCGGGGGTGTCCCGGGCGTTCGCCTTCCCGAGGTGGTCTCGGGGATCTGACCTCCCGAGGTGATCTCGGGTGTGTGTCCTCCTGGATCGATCTCCAGAGTATGTCTATCCGAGATGGTCTCGGGAATCCACCTTCCCGAGGGGGTCTCGGGAGTCAAAGAAAGAGAGTCGTCCAGGTTCGGTAGATCTTGCCACATAGCTTCTCCAGTTCACACATCAGCCACGGGGCGTTCAACCCCATCACTTTTAATTATCTTTTTCATAAAAACACCCCCTCATATCTCGCGGCCTTCCTAACTTGTAGTCGAAACCACCTTCATGGGAATCTGACACCAAGAACAAGTCAAAATTCGTGCAGCTCTATGGGAGTGTTTGGTAGAGCTTCTGTTAGTCGTTTTTTAGATTCTAGCTACGTAAAAGTACTTTTGAGTGTTTGTGAATGTTAGATTCTACTTTAGCTCCTATAGCTTTTGCTCAAAATCTACAAGAAAAAATTTGATACTTTTACTAGCTTCTGCTTTTTCATTTATGATAGCAAATTAAAAGTTAATATGTATCCTTAAATAATTTATCATTTTACATAATTACTAATTTACATAGTTACCTTAAAATAATATTTTATATTTTTATATAATTTAGATTTTCAAAATTTTATATAATATATTTTTATATTAACATAAATTATATTATTTTTTATTTTTATTATTTTTATATATTTTTTCAAACATCCATACTATTTAAAAAATTAATTTTATATATTTACAGTATTTATCAATTAACCATACTGTGCTTGCATCTTCTATTTGAGCTAGTCCTGGGAAAGTTGTGCCTTCTTTAGTTATTCATAGGGCATTTAAATTGCTCCATGCGAACATTCACGCTAGTACGATTTGTCCTTTTTCTAGTATAAAAGGAATTTTCAGCACATTAAATAATAGGAAAAATTGTAAATGTAAGAAGATTACATTTCATGCTGCCATAACAAGGGATCTTGTGCTAGCTATTATTTTATCAAATGTAAAACGGCTTTTTATCAAAGGGCGTACTTAATAATTGGTATTTATCAAAAGGCATATCATAGTTTCATTGTTACCAAAGGACACACATATTTTAGTAAACTTCCTCTTATAACCCTACCGTCAAGTACTGCATGCATTTCTTTTTCTCTTTCTCTTTCTCATTCTCAATAACAAATTTCAAGACGGACCATAAAGAGATGTTCCTTTATATTTTAATTTTTATATTATGGAACCTTTCTCAAAATAAAAAAATATTTAAATTAATTAAAATGTTTTTATTAAATTAAAATTGAAAGAACATATCAGACCCACGTTGGGCCTGAAATGGTTCCATTTCAGGTCCAACGTGTCCAATATTAAGGGTATTTTTTTGATTCTTTATTATTACATTTTAACACCTTGACGAAGTTCAAATAAACAATGGATAGCAAATTTGAACTCCTTGTAACCTCAGAAATCCACGGGAACTGAAATTTCTACAATCGGAGCTCTCTAGGTCAATCAGTGAGTTTTGACCAAAACTCACTAATTGACCTAGAGAGCTCCGATTGTAAAAATTTCAGTTCTCGTGGATTTCTAAAGTTACAAGGAGTTCAAATTTGCTATCCATTGTTTATTTGGACTTCTCTGAAATATAAAATGTAATAATGAAGAACCGAGAAAATATCACACATTAGGCCTTTTAGGTTCATTGGGCCTGAAATGGTTCCATTTCAGGCCCACGTTCCATTTCAGGCCCAACGTGCCCAATATTAAAGGTCTTTTCTCAATTTTTTGTTATTACATTTTAACACCTTGAAGAAGTCCAAATAAATAATGGATAGTAAATTTGAACTCCTTGTAACCTCATAAATCCATGGGAACTGAAATTTTTACAATCGGAGCTCTCTAGGTCAATCAGTGGGTTTTGAACCTAAAAGGCCTAATGTGTGATATCTTCTCGGTTCTTTATTATTACATTTTAACACCTCGGAGACGTCCAAATAAACAATGGATAACATATTTGAACTCTTTGTATCCTCAGAAATCCATGGGAACTGAAATTTTTACAATCGGAGCTCTTTAGGACAATTAGTGGGTTTTGACCAAAACCCACTGATTGACCTAGAGAGCTCCGATTGTAAAACTTTCAGTTCCCATGAATTTCTGAGGTTACAAAAAGTTCAAATTTGCTATCCATTGTTCATTTGGACTTTTTCAATGAGTTAAAATGCAATAACAAAGAATCGAGAAAAGACCTTTAATATTAGGCACGTTGGGCCTGAAATGGGCACGTTGGGCCTGAAATGGAATCATTTCAGGCCCAACGTGGGCCTGAAATGGAACCATTTCAGGCCCAATGACCCTAAAAGGCCTAATGTGTGATTTCTTCTCGGTTCTTCATTATTACATTTTAACACCTCGGAGAAGTCCAAATAAACAATGGATAACAAATTTGAACTCCTTGTAACCTCAGAAATCTACAGGAACTGAAATTTTTACAATCGGAGCTCTTTAGGTCAATCAGTGGATTTTGACACATTAGACCTTTTAGGGTCATTGGGTCTAAAATGGTTCCATTTCAGGCCCAACGTGGGCCTGAAATGTTTCCATTTCAGGCCCAACGTGGGCCTGAAATGTTTCCATTTCAGACCCAACGTGCCCAATATTAAAGGTTTTCTCTCGGTTCTTCATTATTACATTTTAACACCTCAGAGAAGTCTAAATAAACAATGGATAGCAAATTTGAACTCCTTGTAACCTCAGAAATCTACGGGAACTGAAATTTTTACAATCGGAGCTCTCGAGGTCTATCAGTGTGTTTTGGTCAAAACCCACTGATTGACCTAGAGAGCTCCGATTGTAAAAATTTCAGTTCCCGTGGATTTCTGAGGTTACAAGGAGTTCAAATTTGCTATCCATTGTTTATTTGGACTTCTCTAAGGTGTTAAAATGTAATAATGAAGAACCAAGAAGAAATCACACATTAGGCATTTTAGGGTCAAAACCCACTGATTGACCTAGAGAGTTCCGATTGTAAAAATTTCAGCTCCCGTGGATTTATGAAGTTACAAGGAGTTCAAATTTGCTATCCATTATTTATTTGGACTTCTCTGAGGTGTTAAAATGTAATAATGAAGAACCGAGAAGAAATCACACATTAGGCCTTTTAGGGTCTTTGGGCCTGAAATGGATCCATTTCAGGCCCACGTTGGGCCTAAAATGATTCCATTCCAGGCCCAACATGGGCCTGAAATGTTTCTATTTCAGGCCCAACGTGTCCTTTTCAGGCCCAACATGCCCAATATTAAAGGATTTTTCTCAATTCTTTGTTATTACATTTTAATACCTTGAAGAAGTCCAAATAAAAAATGGATAGCAAATTTGAACTCTTTGTAACCTCAGAAATCCATGGGAACTGAAATTTTTACAATCGAAGCTCTCTAGGTCAATCAGTCGGTTTTGACCAAAACCCACTGATTGACCTAGATGTTAGAATTTGGATGGCTAGAGAGGGGGGGGGGGGGGTGAATGTAGTCAGATACTTAAACTTAGCACCTTTTCAAATTTTCCTGCACTTAGATGTTTAGTAGCACAACGGAAGCAATAAAAACAGAGTATGCAGTAAACTAAACCCTAAGTTAAGCACAAGCCCAAGAATGCTAACAAGAAGATTTACAAGGTTCGGGAATAACTTGCCCCTACTCCAAGGCGTGCCCATAAGGTGGGCAATCCCTTTATCGTCGGCAGATCAAGCCCCGGAAAATCCGGATAATGAGCAACCTCCTTCTCGGTGGAGTAACCTCTCCACAGCGTTTCAAGATGATGAAGTATAACGTACAGGAAACACAAGAAGGATCTTACTTAGCACTTAGAACCATAAGAACACAAGCAAACTTCTCTAAGCTTTACCCAGCGCAGATCTCACGTAAGACTCTCCTCTTCGTGTCTTCTCGCTGATGGACTCAAGCTTCTTGTTTCTCTTCTCCCAAGTGCCCAAGTAACAGAAGGTTGCTTCAGAGATCACAGTTGCTTGCTCAAGATGATGGAACAGTAGATAGCACAAGCACGCAGCAAGAAGTGTTCGCAGCATGCTCTAGCAAGAAGTCTCTCCAGCCCTTCTCCGCTACGCAGCTTAAGTCTTCTCCACTATCGCTAGGTCACCACCTCACTGCAGCCTCCAGCTGCTCACCTACCAACGCCAGCTACCACTGAGCTCTCCCTGGACTCCCTGATCTTCCCTCAGCCAAACTCCAGTCAGCAACTCCAGCCGTTGCAACCTGAGATGGCAAATGGACAAACCTGCTCCAAGGAAAGGCTTCCATTGACTCTCCTTGAGTGTTTGAATCCATCCCTGTCACCTGCACACTTAATCAGAGCATTAGCACAGCATATCAAGTAGAAAATCAAGTATAAGAGATTAAGCGCAAAGAATCAGATACGTTCAGACGCGATCAGAGCATCTGACAATGCATTTTGAATTAAAGTGATCGGTCACCAGACCGATCAGAGTGAAGCCTGATCGGTCACCAGACCGATCAGGATAGGCACAGACCGATCAGGCTCAAGCCTGATCAGTCCACTGCGAGAAAACGGTAATCGCGGATATCAGATCCTAGGTTGTGGATCGGTCACCGGACCGTTCAAGAGCTGATCAGCGGGGGAACTCAACTCACTGTGTGCTCCCTGATCGGTCACCGGACCGATCAGGAGCCAAGCAGTGAGGGAACTGCCTGCTCCCTGATCGGTCACTGGACCGATCAGGAGCCAAGCAGTGAGGGAACTACCTGCTCCCTGATCGGTCCCCGGACCGATCAGGAGCCGGGCAGTGAGGGAACTGCCTGCTCCCTGATCGGTCACCGGACCGATCAGGAGCCTGGGAGTAGGTTCCCAACCTCACTACGTGCTCCCTGATCGGTCACCAGACCGATCAGTCATCACTGGATCGGTCACCAGACCGATCCTCGATGGAGCACCATGCCAACTTCCCTGATCGGTCATCAGACCGATCCAGGCAAGGTCAAATCTCCTCTAAGTCATGAGAACAAGCCTCCGGCCCATCTCTGACTCGTGCCATGTCCAGCTTCACTCACTGGGACTTCAACCTAGCCCTCCAAGCTAGGACCTGGCTTCACTCACCAGGGTTTTAGTCACCCGGCTTCACTCACCGGGACCCGACTTCACTCACCGGGATTTCAGTCACCCGGCTTCACTCACTGGGACTCGGCTTCACTCACCGGGATTTCATCCAACCTAGCCCTCCAGGCTAGGACCTGACCCTTCAGGCTAGGACCTGACCCTCCAAGCCAGGGTTTTTCCACACCTAACCCTCCAAGTTATGATTTTCCACATCTAGCCCTCCAAGCTAGGATTTTTCCACACCTAACCCTCTAGGTTAGGACTTTTCCACACTAGCCCTCCAAGCTAGGATTTTTCCACACCTAACCGTCCAGATTAGGATTTTTCCACACCTAGCCCTCCAAGCTAGGATTTTTCCACACCTAACCCTCCAGGTTAGGACTTTTCCACACCTAGCCCTCCAAGCTAGGATTTTTCCACACCTAACCTTCCAGGTTAGGACTTTTCCACTTCGTGCCTAATCCCCGATCAGGACTTAATCATAATTATCTCATCAACCTAAACTAAAATCGGTGTCAACACCAAAACAATAATCAGGGTCAGACTGCATCAACACTAGAGAGCTCCGATTGTAAAAATTTTAGTTCCCGTTGATTTCTGAGGTTACAAAGAGTTCAAATATGCTATCCATTATTTATTTGGACTTCTCCAAGGTATTAAAATGTAATAATGAAGAACCGAGAAGATATCACACATTAGGCCTTTAGGGTCAAAACCCACTGATTGACCTAGAGAGCCCCGATTGTAAAAATTTCAGTTCCCGTGGATTTATGAGGTTACAAGGAGTTCAAATTTACTATCCATTGTTTATTTGGATTTCTTCAAGGTGTTAAAATATAATAACAAAGAATCGAGATAAGACCTTTAATATTGGGCACGTTGGGCCTGAAATGAGGGCCTGAAATGGAATCATTTCAGGCCCAATCACCCTAAAATATTGCCTAATGTGTGATTTCTTTTTGGTTCTTCATTATTACATTTTAACATCTCGGAGAAGTCCAAATAAACAATGGATAGTAAATTTGAACTCATTGTAACCTCAGAAATCCATGGGAACTGAAATTTTTACAATCGGAGCTCTCTAGGTCAATCAGTGGGTTTTGGTCAAAACTCACTGATTGACCTAGAGAGCTCCGATTGTAAAAATTTCAGTTCCCGTAGATTTCTAAGGTTATAAGGAGTTCAAATTTGCTATCCATTGTTTATTTGGACTTCTTCAAGGTGTTCAAATGTAATAACAAAGAATCGAGAATAGACCCTTAATATTGGGCACGTTGGGCCTGAAATGGAACCATTTCAGGCCTAACGTGGGTCTGATATGTTCTTTTAGTTTTAATTTAATAAAAACATTTTAATTAATTTAAATATATTTTTGTTTTGAGAAAGGTTCCATAATATAAAAATCAAAATATAAAGGAACATCTCTTTATGGTCCGTCTCGGAATTCGTTACTGAGAATGAGAAAGAGAAAGAGAAAGAGAATGTGAAATGCATGCAATACTTGACGGTAGGGGTATAAGAGGACGTTTACTACAATATGTGCGTCCTTTGGTAACAATGAAACCAATGTACGCCTTTTGGTAAATACCAATTCTTAGGTACTCCTTTTGGTAAAAAGCAGAATGTAGAAAGATCTAGAACCAAAATTTTGTGGTATTTCTTGATTCCAGAGTAAACATTAAAATTTTAAAGAATCTAGGAAAAAAATAGATGTTCCGGAAGGAACCGACGTCGATGGTCAGTCACCAGGGTTCAGCACACGCGGATGCTAATGCTAGAGGAAGAACTTCCACCCTACGAGATTAACACGAGCGTTAATGGGAACACGCCGGCGGTTGTCCGGCGGAGCCCACTCCGACGCTCAAGTCAGAGCCTCAGTCTAGGAGATGGAAAGAAGCAAGGGAAATGCGTAAGTTAGAGTGTGTGTCCCCCTTACCGGAGGGGTTGGAGTACCTTTTATAAGCGGCAGTCACACGTGTCTCCACGATCTTCGCCACGTCCCCCTAATTGTCGATTACGGGATAACCCTTACAACGGTCCATGCAACCATTAAATCTGGACCATTGCGGTAATTATGGGTCATGATTATCCCATAATAATTAGTGATGATTATCTGCAGATCCGAAGAAAGGGGGGCCGTTACTTGAGGTCGAGTGCTCCTTGGGCTCCGCTACCCTGAGGTGATCTCACGGTCTCTTTGCTCGGGGGGTCCCGGGCGTTTACCTTCCTGAGGTGATCTCGGGGCCTGACCTCCCAAGGTGATCCCGGGTGTGTGTCCTCCCGGGTCGGACTCCAGAGTATGCCTGCCCGTGGTGGTGTCGAGCATCCATCTTCTCGAGGGGGGCTCGGGCGTCACGGAAAGAGAGTCGTTCAGACTCGGCAGGTCTTGCCACATAGCTTCTTCAGTCCACGTGTCGCCCACGAGGTGCTCAACTCCATCACAAATCCCTCCCTTCAAGTCTAATCGAAGGAAGTGTTGCTGACTGATTAGACTAGTGGTGTAGTGAAGAGGCTATATTATGGTGGGTCCATGCACCCATTACTACTTTATTGGTGGCACGTTGAGTCCGAGAAATCACAACATTTGCCCCGGGGTCTAAGGCAATCTCTTTTTGAATTAACCTTCCTAAAAGACTCCTGCAATTCTCGAGGCACAACAATGATAGTTGTCCATCACCCATAAAAGCGCATGACGCTCTTTAATAGCGACAAAAACTCCTTCGCGAATTCGTCTTCACCATGTGCCCTAACTGCTCTCCTCATGATCTCTTGCTGACATGTGCAGCTATAGCAAGCTCACATCAAACGGCTATTCCGTGGCACCACCTCAATATAGTTGTTTCCCGCCGTCCATGTGCCTTGCTCCTATTGCACACATGCAGGCGGCTTCCTCTGTATAAGAAGGGGAGGCGAAGACGTTCGGCCATCTTTCGGTTCCATTGTTCAGCAGACCTCGTCTTCGTCTTCTTTCCTAAGGACTCCTTTCGCATAAGTCTTCTGCTTCCTTCTCGCCTTTTTCCTTAGGAACCATGGAGGGCTAACAAGCGGAGTGGTATGAGTCTGCCTCTTCTAGAGTGAGGTCGGAAGCTCTATAAGTGGCCATTGAGGCTTACGGCATTCCGGCCGAGATGGTGATGGTGATCCCCAGAGTGGACCAGACACCGGTGGTACCTCCCATAGGTTTCTTTACCTTTTTCCTAGGGCAAGTAGAGTCAGGGCTTCACTTCCCCATTCCTCCTTTCTTCATGAATGTGACCTTCTATTTTAGTATCCCTCTCCACTAGATGACTCCCAATGCCTTTGCTCAGATGGGTGGGGCGTACATTATCTTTAAACTCTTCGACATCCCTTTGATCCCTCGCTTTTTCCACTCCTTCTTCATTCCGATTGGTTCGTGAGGGGAATTTAGCTTTACAGCGCGCCCAAGCCATAGGTTCTTAGGAGGGTTCCCTTCTTCTCATAAAGGGTGGAAGTAGAAGTTTTTCTTCATCCGACTGTCCCACAGTCCTTTCAGCTCCCATCGTTGGACGGAGAATCTGCCTGCTCCCCCTATCCTAGGGAATTTTCTACAAGGTCCCGCCTACCAGCGAGCTAGGAGCATTCTCTCTGGCATGGAGTTCAGCGGCCCGACCTTGGTATAGAGCGAGGAGCTCATGTACCGAGCGGGCCTCAGCCCTAAAGTGACCCGCATCAGCCCCAGCCTTGGTAAGTTTACCTTTTCCATCAATGTCTGTTAATTCTAACTGATGTTCTGTTGTCTGTCTATTGCAGAGGAAATCATGCTCTCGAATGTGATGAACTGACTCATGAAGTGGGATGAAGCTACCAAGGGGCCCTAGATCCCCCTCCCATCCCTCTTGGTGGCTTCATCCTCGGAGGGGACTGTCGAATCCTCCAGTGAGTATGTCGCGCCAGAGCAGGCAGAGGCTCCTGTTGTGCCTCAGACACCTGCTAACCAAGGGACTCCGGGTATGTCTGCCAACCAGGGGACTGGTGTCCCTTTGGGGACTGATCCACCTCTTGCTACCGTTCATACGGGGGAGGCCGCGGAGAGGTCATCGCCTCCCGCCGACCCACAAATGCTCAAACTCTCTGGGTGGCATAAGAGAAAAATCCCGAAAGGCCTATCCCCGAGACGGAAAAGGTTGCGTCCCCTCAACCCGAGCACACTCCCTCCCATCCCTGAGGAAGGCGTTCCTACCTCCGATGATGAGGATGTCGTCCCGCTGTCTCCACCTTCCCAATTGACTACCTCTATGGAGATAGGCGGTCAGGCCCTTGGTTCCTCCCCGGTCGATCCTTCCGGGGCCTCGAAAGGTAAGCAAGCATTGCCTGCCCAACCTCGGATGCAGCTCGACCGCCTACGCAAAAGGCTTGACGCGGCCTTGGAGGCTACCATGCAATCTTTCCCCTCGGTGAAATTTAAGGAGGTCCCTGCCGAGGGCATTTCTCCCGGGGGGCTTCTAGTTCGGAGGAGGAGGACTCTGGCCCCTCCACAGTGCCACTTGGGGCTCCCATTGTCTAGCCACTCCCCTCGTGTAGGGACCCCTCACCCTCTGTGAGCCGGGTTGACCCCCCGAGAAGTCAAGGGGTACCAGGAGGGGAAGCCGTGCGGGTCTCCACTGAGCCTCTTACTACCCTCCGTGAGTCTCATTTGAAGGTAAGTGTTCTAGGTGCATAGGTTGTTTCCCTTTATGCTTTATAACTCCTTTGCGTCATGATAGGCGGCTCAAGACTGCCTGACAACCGGCCGCCACTTGTATGTTGAGGCAATCTCTGGTCCGGAGTGACCATGTGTTTTGATGTTTGGGCAAAGAGTTTAAGTTAGGTTTATCCTTGTGTTCTAATATATGTATGTGAGTGTGCAGGATGTGCAGATTATACATATTGACTTAACTGGACAACTTCGGTACGGTGAAGGGTGGCATGGAGCTGAGACAAGCTGGAGGCTTGTGTGCACCCGAGGGACCATGGAGAGCAGGGATGATGAGCCGAGGGGTGCGGACTTCGTGGCATACATGAAGGATAGCATGGAGACAAGATGGAGGCTTGTGTGCATCCGAGGGATGGGAGCAGAAGACGAAGAGGGTGCGAAGGCAACAGTCAAGGCTGCTGGTGAAGAGTCAGCTGAGTCATGAAGGGACGAGAGCCGAGGGAAGAGGACTCCAAGGGCAAGCCGGGAAGTGGACTTCAAAGGACACACGTGAAGGGTGGCATGGAGGCAAGCCGAGGGTTTGCGTGCGCATCCGAGGGACGATAGCCGGTGGAAGAGGACTTCAAGGGGCAAGCCATGGGAGTGTACTTGAAGGCACACATGGAGGAGGGTTGTTGTAGTGAGGAAAAGGGTTTGTATAAGCTGGGCAGTCGATTGGGAATATAACAGTCAACTGCCAGCACAAACAAAAACTCACAGAAGGTTTTCGACCCTGGATCAGTCGACTGGCCCAGGAGCAGTCGACTGGTAAGTAGCCAGAATTTTAATGTTGAGCTGCAACGGTCAAATCTAAGTGGGGGCAGTCGACTGCCCTGGGAGCAGTCGACTGGTAGGGTGTTTTCCAGCCTTGAGCTTTATTTAAAGAGGCTCGGGTTTGGCTGGAGACCTCTAACGAAATAAGCTTGGTTAGGGCTTGTTAGTAGTCTTAGTGCTCAGAAAGTGTACTTGGGTTTGTGGCGAGATTTCTCCACCCACAAGGAGCTACACGAGCTAGCCGGAGGGCATTCGGAGAGTGATCCACCGAAGAATCGAGGGATCGTCCATCTCACAGACTGTCGTGGAGTAGGAGCATCATCTCTAAACCACGTAAAAGGTTTGGTGTTAGCGTTTGTTGTTTTATTGTCATTGTTTCCGCTTGCGCACGCTAACCTTGTAGGAAGAATGAACTGAAAATTACTATTCACCCCCTCTAGCAAGACATACACGATCTAACATTTTATTCTTGGTCGGAGATCGAGGCCTTGTCCCGTCGAGCACTGAGAGCAGAGGCCACAGCCGACCATGAGCATAGGACGAGACTCATGCAAACGGGGGTCAGCAGAGCTCTCCGAGTGAAGGTGGAGCATCAGCTGGACACCCTGCTGTCCATGGAGTCTTCCCTACAGAGTTCTCAGCGTCGAGAATGTTTGATGTCCGAGAGGGTTGTGGCCCTTACAGACGACCTACTCCGGGTGACTCAAGAGCAGGACCGACTTTAGACGAGGGAGGAAAAGCTATCAGGGGATGTCCGACTCCTAGAGACATTGGCTTGGAAGCTGAATGAGCGCATCAAGGACCAAGCGCACCAGTTGGCCCAGAAGGAAGACACCCTTATGGTGGCAGCCGATCGCTTGACCGACCTTGAGAAGGACGTGGCCTAGGCATGATCGGAAGCCCTGGCCATTTCAAAAAGACTCATAGCAGCCCTAGAAGACCAGGCCGAAATGTCTCCTGAGGCGGCTCAGCTAAAGATTGCCTAGGAGGTAGCCGAGGTTGAGATGCGCGATCGCCGGGTTGCCGAGGACTCCCGTCTCAAGGAGGTCGAGGCGGAATTCAAAGCCCAATTCTTGGAGTCAGAGGAGTTCGGTGATATCCTGGTCGGCCAAGTAATGAAATGTTTGAAGCAGAGCTTCCATGGGACCATCGACCAGCTAAGGAAGGGCCAACTCCTGCTGTCGAACGCTAACCTGAGCTTTATAAGTATTGGCCGAGTCTGGGAGGAACACTCGCCAGAAGACAAGGAGTTGTAGAATTATTTTCCCCCTGGGACCTTGGCCTTCTTTCTATCTTCTCCCGATGTACTCATTTTGATTATAATGAAAATATTTCTTCGTCTTGCTGTCCTGAGTATCTTTTTTGTTTGGCTCCTCCTATTATTTGCCTTCATTGTAAGGACCAAGAGAATCGAAAATTCGGTGTTTTTCTTCGCCTCAAGGAGCCAGATACCAGACTAACACTCCTGAAATGTGAGCGTTCCTTCCCGACCAATAGGGCAGGGGAGCTAGGGAGCCAATGCTCGTCCCCAGCTGCCTCTTAGGTTGGTTTTGGGAACCCCGAGCCCCTCGTGATGTCACGTGTCTCCTGGGCTAAGAAAACCTAGGGGGTTTTGGCTTCCACCTCGTGTGTGGGTCTTCCCGAGGTAACCCCGATAGTTCGCCTGCCCGACCCGAAGCAATTCATTTGTGGGATCCGTATTGGCTCCCTTCTTTGTTGAGTATCTGGTGAGTCCGCGGAATCCGAACAATCGTCTTCGAGCCCAAGGCGGTCCCTTGAATTGATTCATAAAGGTTCACGATTTTTGAGGCGCCGCTGAAGCATGCCAATCGACGACGACAGAAAAGAGGCAACGCTTCAAGGTTTGCGTCCATTATTGCCCCCACGTCGTGCCCTCATTAAATGCACAAGGGTGGCTATCTCTATAAAGCTGGCAGGTTGAACTGCTTTTCCCTCTCCATCCTTCCTCCCTCCTTTTGTTAGAACCCATGAGCAAGGAAGGGAAGAGATGTCGCAGCCTGGAGGGGAAACCGACGAGGGAAGAGGTTCACCGCCCAGAGGAGCATGAAACCACATCTGCACAGGTTAAGCCAGGCGCTCTCAGAATCCCCTGTGAAGTGTACAACATATCAGTACATCCTCCACCGTTCCCCCTTCCGACAGGGGTTGTCTGCATCACTGGAGAGCATAGCAGAGATGATGTCGCATATTTCTTGGAGAGCACCGCAGAGATGGAACCACATGTTTTATCGGACAGTCCAGAAGAGATATCATCTCTTTCACTCGAGAGCATAGCAAACTCCCCCGGATTTTATATCAAAAAGTGTCTCTTGTTGGTTGCTCCCTGGCCTATTTCAAATGCTCTCCACCTCATGATCGCTCAACTCCCTAAGTTTTGGGCATCGGTCGCCCCCTGATGGTGCCCAATACTAGTGTCACGATGAGCACTCAAATTTAGATATTTATAAACTGAAAACCCTTTGACTCACAAAGTTAAAATGTAGTAGAGGGGTCTCAGGTCATATTTTTCCAAGGACTAGTTGAATGAATGTTTAACTCAAGCTTTCAAGTTATTTGTCGTTTGATGTTTGGGGCTTTCTAGATAAAATGGGGGTTTTTGGCGATAAGGAAATGGCAATATGAAATAAAATGAACTTAACTAAAGCATGGAATGAAATTGGAAGTTGCAAGAACTAGTCTTATCCTATTGGAAAACTAAGCACTTTGACTTTAAACTATTGAATTGAAATTAAAGAACTAATTGCAGGGAATTAATTACAGAAAATTAATTTGCATGAGAATTAATTGCAGATAAAGGAAACGAGAACAAACATGGCTTGAGAACTGAACTCAAAGTGTAGTTGGAACAAGCTAAACAACTTGAAGAACAAGTGCTTAAAACTAAAACTTATTCTAATTAAACATCAAATCAATCTCTAATCAAGCCATCCCTTTACCTTTACATAGAGATTGAGTTAGAAACCCTCTGAACTCAAAAACCAATCGAAATAACTCCCTGTATCAGTCTGCATCTGACTTGCGCATGTTGGTCTTCCTGATCGGTCACTGGACCGATCAGGTCTTCATCTGATCGGACTGGGCATTGATCAGATGAGTCTCTGATCGATCATGGTGAACGATCTGTAGCTGACAACCCGTTTCCGATCTCTGCCTTCTCAATCAGCTGATGGCGATCAAGCTCCGAAACTTTCAAAACGCCTTCGAGAACCCCTCTCGAGCATTCGACAGCTCCGGACGACTGGAACCAGCGATCAGCAAGGATCGATCTGTAGGCACAGCAGCTCCGGCAAAACCCTCACCATAACTCTGTCAACTGCGAAAATTGGATTAGCAAACTAATAGAAGATTTACCTCCTTGATCTAAAAACTTGAGAAGAACAACTTGATGTGGTCGCACACGCGATTTGAGAAGAAAACTAAGAACAAAAATGATGAAGAAACGAAGATGAACGGAGAAGAAAACTGGATCTCTGCTACTAGCGACCTCGCGACGACCCCAAGCCCAGCGGAGGGAATTCCTAATTAAACTAACTCCTTTTGAAATTGAATGGCTGAGATCTTCCTTGCTTCATCCGACGGTCAAATCAACTTTGATCACGCCCAAACTCTCCAGATCTTGATCAAGGGTCAGGATCTGCTCTTCAGTAGCTCGGATCTACCAGATTTGCAGCGGATGGCTTACATTGCCCTGATCTTCGAATGGACGACCTAGATCCTCTAGTGCTTGATCCAATAGCTGAATTAACTTTGATTTGGCCCAAACTTTCAGATCCTAATCTGAAGTCTTGATTAAGTCTATCTTGAGCTTGGATTGGCAAGAAGTTGACGGATGACTCAGATCTAGCCGTTTCTTGATCGGACGGCTCACATTGATCCAGCTCTTGATCCCTTTGATCAAAGCTAATTCTGGACTCAAGTTTGACCCAAATCTGATCTAGTCCATGGTCATTTGAAGCCTACAAAATGATATTCAAATTTTAGTGCCAAAACATATTAAATATAGAAAGAATTGAATCTTAAGCTAAAATCGAGGTAATTCATGAAACCTAATGTAAATGCAAACTTAAGTATATAAAAGTGGATTAAAATATGGATTTGAAAGCCTAAATTTATCAACAAAATGGTAATTATCACCCCCCCCCCCCCCCACAACGGTTAAAGCAAGGTTTCATATTAGCTTCTCTGCAGATCCGACGGACGGGAGTGCTGCGGCCAGACGTCCCCCCAGCTTCCCCGGTACTGGTCAGGCATGGGATAGGTTACCATCCAAGGGGAGGGAGCTATAGCTGCCGCCTTTCCTTTTCTCCCTTTGTATTTTACTTTTCGTATTTGTTTCCAAATGTAAGTTGAACGTAAGGCGTAATCAGGACCTTTGAATGGACCTTGCTTGTCCCTTCACCTTGCACATCCAAAATGTTTCCTTTTCGTCTATGCACTATCATAAGGACAGTTTAGGCTTTAAACAACGTCCTCTTCCTTCCGGGATTTACCTTTAGCGGAGGACCAAGGTGTCCGAGTCACGGCTGAAGATTAAAGGTCGCCACCACAATGAAGATGGTTCCCAAATCACTCATCACAAGGAAACGGATCCGAGCTCAGCAGCCAGGCGATGAATATGAGGCAATGGGGGGGGAATCCCGGTAAAGGAATGGTCTCCTTCATTGGGTCCACTAATTGCATCCCATCTGTATACCTATCTTTTGTACTTCTTGGAGATGTCATTGTCAAGGTGTTCCCCTTAGAACTAAAGGGAAACTTGTTACCTCTGATGTGTTTCCATGTCTAGTGACGCTGTTCTACGTCCAGTCGGCTATGTGTTAGCCTTCTTCTACTACATCCCCCAAGCCCCTCCCAATTCACGGTTAGAGGCTGTAGGGGTTACTCAGCTCCTAGCCGGGCCTCCGCAGCCCTCGAGCTAGGCCTCTTCACCTCGGGCATCCGAGCATCTTGAGGTAGTAGCGTTTTTGTTTCCTGGTCGGGCATCCGCGGCACCCAGACCAAGCCTACATACGTTGGGCATCCGCAACACCGCGAGGTAGTAGGGTTTTTGTTTCTTGGTCGGGCATCCGCAGTACCCAGAACAAGCCTACATACCTCACCGCGGCACCGCGAGGCAGTACCATTTTTGTTTCTTGGTCGGGCATCTGCAGCACCTAGACCAAGTCTACATACCTCGGGCATCTGTAGCACCGCGAGGCAGTAGCGTTTTTGTTTCTTGGTCGGGCATCCGCAGCACCCAGACCAAGTCTACATACCTCGGGCATCCACAGTACCGCGAGGCAGTAGCGTTTTTGTTTCTTGGTCGGGCATCCGCAGCACCCAGACCAAGCCTACATATCTCTGGCATCCACAGTACCATGAGGCAGTAGGGTTTTTGTTTCTTGGTCGGGCATCCGCAGCACTCAGACCAAGCCTACATACATGGGGCATCCGCAACACCACGAGGTAGTAGGGTTTTTGTTCCTTGGTCGGGCATCTACAGCACCCAGATCAAACCAACATACCTCGGGCATTCGCAACACTGCGAGGCAGTAGAGTTTTTGTTTCTTGGTCAGGCATCCACAACACCCAGACCAAACCTATATACCTCGGGCATCCGCAGCACCCAGACCAAGCCTATATACCTCGGGCATCTGCAGCACCGCAAGGTAGTAGGGTTTTTATTTCTTGGTTGGGCATCCGCAGCACCCAGACCAAGCCTACATACCTTGGGCAACCGCAGCACCCCGAGGTAGTAGGGTTTTTGTTTCTAGGTCGGGCATCCACAACGCCCAGACTAAGCCTACATACCTTGGGCATCCGCAGCACCGTGAGGTAGTAGGGTTTTTGATTCTTGGTCGGGCATCCGCAACACCCAGACCAAGCCTACATATCTCGGGCATCCGCAACACCACGAGGTAGTAGGGTTTTTGTTTCTTGGTCGGGCATTTGTAGCACCCAGACCAAGCCTACATACCTCGGGCATCCGCAGCACCGCGAGGCAGTAGGGGTTTTGTTTCTTGGTCGAGCATCTGCAGCACCCAGACCAAGCCTACTTCGTGCATCCGTAGCATCGCGAGGTAGTAGGGTTTTAGGCAGATGTACTGGCACGTTTGTGATGATGTGTCTCATTTATTTCATGAATTCACTACAAGGCAATAAGAATACACTGGCAAGTATATAGCATTTCTCACAAATCTTACCGGGGGTGATAGGGTTGGAGATAGTTGGCCTGCCCTGGTCTCTTTGGCTTTTTATCCCTATCCTCCTATGGATGGTAGCCTCCTCTGGTTAACCTTCTTGTGCCTTCGGGTTTTTCAGGGACTCCGATCTGACTTCCCCATTGTAGCACCATCGAGACACCAACTGGTCCCCTTTAACTTCCGCCACTTGGTCACCTACCGGGAATTTTATCTTCTGGTGGTAGACAGAGACCACTGTCTGGAAGACACTAAGCCCTGGGCGGCCCAAGATGGCATTGTAGGATGAGGGAGCCTCCATGACCAAGAAGGGAGTCCTCCTAGTCCTCTCCAACACGTCGCTGCCCAACGACATCGATAGGATAATTTGACCTATCGGTTGTACTCGGTACCCGGTGAAGCTAAATAGCGGGTCGAAACTGGAAGCAGTTCATCCTCGTCGATCTACATCTGGTCCAGAGCAGCCTTGTACAGAATGTTCACGGAACTTTCTGTATCCACGAAGATATGCTTAACCTCATAATTGGCGATACGGGCAAGGATCACCAAGGATCTTCATGGGGAGATTCTACCTCTTCCAAGTCTTTCGGGCTAAAAGAGATCGTAGGGCCGCGATCCTGGCTCTGACTCATCGCAATTGCGTAGTTCTACAACCGCCGGGTGTGAGCCTTCCTTGCCCGATGGGAATCTCCCCCGGTTGGACCTTCGAAGATCACCCCCACGTGTCCGAAGGGCTGGCCACGTGCAAGGGCCTTGCCCTTTCTTGGGTCTCTTTCCAATGAGGGAGACCTGTGGGGTGCAGCTCCCCGACTCCTCCCCCTTGAATGTGACCGAGACCTATGCCCGGTCCCGTTCTCTACCGACTGCCCTTGTTGGGGAGACAGGCTTCACCGAGGAGACCTCCAGCGATACCCCGTCTTCTTCCACTTCCTCCGAGGTTTGGTGTCTGCTTCCTCACTTAATTTTTTCTTTAAGGCATGATACTCTTTGGTGGAGTGTGTTGTACTGCCGTGGAAGTTGCAGTACTTCATCAGTGGCTCTGGTTGCTCGGTGTCCACTGTCTCTACCAGCTTCGGCTTACCAACCCACTGATCCATCCCCAGGCGGAGATCCTTTCCTCGGGTTGGAGCCGGAGGTTCCCTCCTTTCTGATCGTACAACAACTTGAGGAGGGACCCCGGTTGGTTCCTTGCGGCGGGCATGTTACACTTCTTCCACGTTGACGTGCTTGACAGAATGCCCTAGCAAGTCATCAAAACTGGTGAGTGACTTCTTCACCAAAGATCGGAAGAAATCCCCTTCCGAGAGCCCCTGGGTGCAGGTACTGATGAGGATTTTCGATGTCGCAGTTGACACATCCTGTGCCACTCGGTTGAACTGCTAGATGTACTCCTTGAGTAGTTCCTTCAACTTTTGCTTGAGAGCAAATAAGTTTAATGTCGTCTTCTGATAATGACAGCTGCTGGCAAAATGGTAGAGGAAGGCGGTTCTAAACTCCATGAAGGAGTGGATAGAACCCGAGGGCAGTCTCTGGAACCATCATTGGGCTGCTCCGAATAAGATGTTCAAGAACACTCGGCACTTCACACCGTCGGTATCTGGTGCAGGAGTGCCGCATTTTTGAACTTACAGACATGATCCTCTGGATCTCTCTTCCTGTCATAATTAGCAATCCCAGACCTGCGGAACTACTTAGGTATGAGATCTTCTACAATCTCCGATGAGAAAGGGGTAGAGGGAGCCTTTGGGGAGGCCTTAGGTTCTTCCCTCTTCCCTGGTCCATCTTCCTGCCTCAGCGCGTTGGAGGCTACTGAGTTGGCCTTCTCCACATCTCCAGGAGAGTCCCATCGGTGGTCTGGGACTGCTCCGGCATGTCGCCCCAGTGGTGAGATAGATCTTTGTGGTTGGGGGTGCGAGATGGAGATTCTGGGGATCTCCTCCTACATATAAGTGACTCGTCATGAGGCGGCCTGCTCTATTTGGTGCTGTTTGAGCGCCCCTTTGATGGCGTTGACTGTTGGAAATCGGATGGCTAGAGAGGGGGGGTGAATATAGCCAATCACTTGGACTTAGACACAAATCGATTTTCTGCACTCAAGCTTATCAGTAGCACAGCGGAAGAAATAATCACAGAGTAAGCAGAAGACAGAAAACGAAAGCAACGCAGACACAACTAGCAGGATCGCTAACAAGGAGGGTTTACAAGGTTCGGGGATAACTTGCCCCTACTCCTTGGCGTGCCCTTAAGGTGGGAGATCCCTTGATCGTCGGCAGATCAAGCCCCGGTGTTCACCGGATATAAAGCAACCTCCTTCTCGGTGGAGAAACCTCTCCACAGCGTTTCAATCAGATTTAAGTTTAAGCACAAAGAAACAACAAGAAGGATCTTACTCAAGCACTTAGCATGGACAAGAACACATCAAACTTATTCCGAGCTCCACCCAGCGACGATCTCACGCAAGGACTCCCTCCTTCGTGTCTTCTCACTGTTGGAGTCCAAGCTCCTTGTTCCTTCCTCCAAGCACTCACATAAGAGTTGATTGCTTCTCAGATCTCAATGACTTGCTCAAAGAATCAACAGCACACGCACACAGCAAGTCAAGTGTGGAGAACACAAAATCGTAGCAAGAACTTCAGCAAGCTTGAACACTTCCAATTTTCAAAACTCTGCTTCAACCGAAGTCTCTTCTCTCTTTTGTTTCTTCACCAAGCATCAGATGACACCATCCCTACAGCTCCCAGCTGCTCATCTGCCAACGCCAGCTACCACTGAGCTATCCCTGGACTCCCTGAGCTTCCCTCAGCCAAGCTCCAGTCTCAGCTCCAATCTGCAGCTCGGTCGTTGCAACCTGAGATGGAAAAACGGACAAACCTGCTCCAAGGAAAGCCTCCATTGACTTCTCCTTGAGTGTTTGAATCCTCCCCTGTCACCTACAGCTTAATCAGAGTGTTAGAGCAGCATATCAAACAGCATATCATGTATCAGATGTTAAGCGCAGAGAATCGGATACGTTTAGACACGATCAGAGCATCTGACAGTGCAATTTGAATTAAAGTGATCGGTCACCGGACCGATCAGAGCGCCTCCTGATCGGTCACCAGACCGATCAGGCTGGGTCCAGACCGATCAGGCTCCGTCCTGATCGGTCCCTAACGCTCGATTAGAAATCGCGATTTCTTTGGACTCTCCTGGATCGATCACCAGACCGATCCCAGGTTGTGGATCGATCACCCGACCGATCAACTCCTTTATTGAGCGATTTTTGAGCTTCGCAGTCCTGACCTCCTGATCGATCAAGTCGTGATCAGATGGATCAGGCTCCGTCCTGATCGATCATAGAGAGAAACTTGCCACGCTAGATCGTTCTCCAGAACGATCTGCACAGTGATCCTGATCGGTCCCCAGACCGATCAGGAGTAGATCAGCAAGGGAACTCAACCTCACTGTTTGCTCCCTGATCGGTCACCAGACCGATCAGGAGCCAAGCAGTGGGTGAAACGCATACTCCCTGATCGGTCACCAGACCGATCAGTCATCGCTGGATCGGTCACCAGGCCGATCCACGAAGGAGCACCGTGCCAACTCCTTGATCGGTCACCAGACCGATCCAGGGGGCTCCAAACACCTTAGCCCTCCAAGCTAAGGATTTTTCACCTAACCCTCCAAGTTGGGAATTTGCACCTAACCCTCCAAGTTAGGACTTTTCACCTAGCCCTCCAAGCTAGGACTTTGCACCTAGCCCTCCAAGCTAGGACTTTTCACCCAACTCTTCCGGATTAGGACTTTTCCAAACCTAGCCCTCCAAGCTAGGACCTGACCCTCCAAGCCAGGACTTTTTCACCTAATTCTCCAAGATGGGAATTTGCACCTAACCCTCCAAGTTAGGACTTTTCACCTAGCCCTCCAAGCTAGGACTTTTCACCCACCTCTTCCGAATTAGGACTTTTCACACACCTAGCCCTCTAAGCTAGGATTTTCAACACCTAACCCTCCAGATTAGGATTTTCCAACACCTAGCACTCCAAGCTAGGATTTTTCACATACCATGCCTGATCCCCGATCAGGACTTAATCATAGTCAATAATCATCCACCTAAACTAAAATCGGTGTCAACACCAAAATAACAACTAGGGCCAGACTGCATTAACAATCTCCCCGTTTTTGTTGTTTGACAACCCGATTTTAAGTTTAGGAATTCTCAATCAAGTTCTCAACTTTCAGAATCATAGGGGAATCAAGATCCTTCCCCTACAACATGATCATCCGAAACTTAACCAACCAACACTCTCTCCCTTTGTCGAACACCGAAAAGGGGTCTAGACGGGCTGTTAAGTTTAAACCATACTCTCCCTCAACCCTAGGGGTATCCCAAACCAATAAAGATGTGATTGAAGTTTGATAAACATATGATATCATGTGAAAAGGATAGAGCACGATATAGCAATCACATGCATCATACGAATCATGAAATAACAACACACAAAGCATGGTAAAATAATCATGTGCATCAAGTAGACATGACATTTTAAGCATTATCATGGTAGTGTAAAAATATGCAGATAGTACTCATCATAGCATCAACAAGAGGCATACTAAAGTAGGATAAAACATGTCAGGCAAAATCAGAAAAGGCAAGTCATAATAGGATGCAAAACACATGCATCAAAGTCCAGATACGTGTGGCATAAGACCACAATAAGCAAGTCATGGGGCATACAGCCCAAAAGTCACACAACCAAAAACCGATCAAGTACTCATATCATGAGAAGAGACAGCAGACATCCAAGCTCAAACGTCAGCGGGAGGGTCGTCATCGTGCATGAGGTCATCCATCGTGGCATCAGCAGATCCTGGTGCAGCACTGCCTGAAGGAGCATCACCTGGAAATGTATGGTGGCGTCACTCTGCGTACCAAGTCTGCTGCAGGCTGCGGGTCCCATAGACGTCGGTCTCAATCGCTGTCAATCTGCGCTCAATGGAGCTGAACCGTGATCGGGCCTCCTCGCGGTAAGTCTCCCGCAACTGAAAATCATGCTGGAAAGTCTGATCCAGCTCCGAGATATCTTGATCAAATCTTAAATTTTATTTCGAATCATTTGACCAAATCCGCTGTTATGACCAATTCCAATCTATAGAAAGTCTTCTAAGGGTAAAGAACCCATAGAGGGAAGCGCAAAGGGGAAAGCCCCTTCTTCTTCTGCGCCCCCCAGAAGGCCTCAGCCTTCTTCAAGTTCTCGTTTTCCTAATGTTGCATGTGAGCAGGCATATCAATCTCGCACCTTCAAGCTGCTTCCCTGCCGATCCATTGACGTTCCCTTCCTGACTGAGTATTGTCCATCGGTCATGGAGATAGTCATGTATTACAACCTTGGCTTTCTCCTCTCTCTCGAAAGAACTATCATTTATGACCTCGTCTCTGAATTCTATAACAATCTTCAGCAGGGACCTCAAGGAGGCTTCGAGTTCACCACTCGAGTCGCCAAGAGGAACCTTGACTTTTCTTACGAGATCTTGGCGGAGTATTTGGGTGGCCGACGATCACCAAATCTGTATTCACTCTACCCTGAGCTTCCTAATCCTTTATTGGCACCTTTTTCCGATGTTACCCCGACTCCATCTATCAGCATTTCTTTGGTCATCCTCGCCCCGCCGGGCTTGATGAGTTGGGTCCCGAGTTTCCTACCTTCGCAGCCCTACGACTTTCTCCAGTGGACTACATTCTTTTCAAGATAATCACAAATTGCATCTTACCCATCACTTCAAAACCTTTGGCCGAGATCCGACCCTACCACTGCCTTATGCTCTACGGCATGCATTGCCGGATGGACTTCGATATCATGGAGAGCATCTTCCAGTCTATCCTATCCTATCGTGAGCCGAGTCATCGCACGGTTTATATGCCTTTTGGTCATGTCGTCACTGATTGGTTTATGTCAGTTGGTGTTGATGTCACCAAAGGCAGGACCATGCCCATGGTCAGGCAGGATTGTCGGCTCGGTCGACGGGCTTTTGCGAAATCTGGTATTATTATTCGTGAGCGCGATGGGGCCTTAGTTTGGAAGGATGGGAGAGGACTCGGTGACCTACCTGGCGGAGCACCACATTTTCAGGCACCACCTGAGGCTGCTGCACCTCATGAGGCTCCTGCTGCTGACGCTGAGTATGCCGATGAGCCCGAGCCAGATCTTCGCTGGCAGATCTCGAAGCTGGATCAGACCTTCCAGCATGATTTTCAGTTGCGAGAGACTTACCGCGAGGAGGCCCGATCACGGTTCAGCTCCATTGAGCGCAGATTGACAGCAATTGAGACCGACGTCTCTGGGACCCGCAGCCTGCAGCAGACTTGGTATGCAGAGTGGCGCCGCCATACCTTTCCAGGGGATGCTCCTTCAGGCAGTGCTGCACCAGGATCTGCTGATGCCACGATGGATGACCTCATGCACGATGACGACCCTCCACTGACGTTTGAGCTCGGATGTCTGCTGTCTCTTCTTATGATTTATGTACTTGATTGATTATGGTTTGTGTGACTTTTGGGCTGTATGCCCTTTGTCTTGACTATTGTGGCCCTGTGCCACACGTATCTTGACTTTGATGCATGTGTCCTGCATCTTGCTATTTATCGGGATATTTTATGACTTGCCATGTCTGCCCTTGATGTATGTTTTATCCTACTTTAGTATGCTTCTTGTTGATGCTATGATGAGTACTATCTGCATATTTGTTACACTACCATGATCATGCTTTAAATGTCATGTCTACTTGATGCACATGATTATTTTATCATGCTTTGTGTTAGTATGATGCATGTAATTGCTATATCTTGCTCTATCCTTTTCACATGATGTCATATGTTTATCAAACTTCAATCACATCTTTATTGGTTTGGGATACCCCTAGGGTTGAGGGTGAGTATGGTTTAAACTTAACAGCCCGTCTAGACCCCTTTTTCGGTGTTCGACAAAGGGGGAGTGTGGTTGGTTAAGTTTAGGATGATCATGTTGTAGGGGGAGGATCTTGATTCCCCTATGATTCTGAAAGTTGAGAACTTGATTGAGAATCCCTAAACTAAAAATCGGGTTGTCAAACAACAAAAAG